>CM031620.1:63556818-63566818 GCA_018398815.1 Conus ventricosus | reverse complement strand
CAAGAGGCAACCCACCGGAAGAAACACTGCAGTGTTGCCGATTCACTTCGGTGGTGTTCAGTGGCGCCTGTTCTGATCCAACATACGCAGGACACCACCTACTAAGCCCCCTACTGACGACAATAATTGCTTAGTCGCGGAGCCAGCGTGATGAGCTCTCCCTCCGAAGGGCGCCACCACGTCCTTCCAATGACAGCTCCCATGGACTCGCCAATACCGGTGATCCTGACCCAATCAAAATAAGGCCACAGACGTAGAGAGGACATCAAAACTGAGGTCACCATGACAGCAGGGTGTGAAGGGCCACAGAATTTGTGACTTTTTTATGATGATCGATGAGAATGAGAATGATGAAGATGATGCTACCGATTTCCATTCCGGTCTGAGACTGCATGACGGGCTGCACTCTACGCTTACTTTCATGATGTATCCCGGCGTCAACCAGGCCCGAGAAATACAGACAGCTGCAGTGCTGGTCAGGAAATTTGAGCAATACTCTCAGAGACGCATCCATTTAGTGGATGAAACTCGACTGTGTGGTCCCAGTCTTCCCATCTGAGCCCGTAGCAAACTCAACTCTGGGCAGGAGCCGGCCGAGGCAGAAAAATCCCACATGGCTCTGATAGGAATCGAACCCACGACCTCCCAACCGGGAGTCTGCAACGTTAACCACTTCGCCACGGCGGCTGGCTAGTCCAGCACAGTTCTTGATTTCGTAACGTATTAATTCATATTTCCATCTCTACTTTGGTAGAAATGGCAGTAAATGGTCTGATTTTGACAAACTGTGGTTGGATATTTCTTTGCAGTTTTTGGATTATTACTTCATTGACCGTGTCTTTTGTAAGGCATAGAGCAACCATTGCAAGTTATCATGATTTGTGGGAAAAGATCACAATTTTGAAGTGTTGATTGTACTGCTGATAATGATACTTGCATATTGATGGTCGTTCCTATTTAGTGAAATCTTCACGCATGGTTGATGACCTGAAAGGTTTGACCAATATTGATTGTATCATCACGTCTGACTGTGCTGGTGCTTGAAGGTACTGAGATACTGCCAATGCTAAGCTTTACCACACACACACATGCATACAGAGAGAGAAAGAGAGAGAGAGAGAGAGAGAGAGAGAGAGAGAGAGAGAGAGAGAGAGGAGAGAGAGAGAGACAGACAGACAGACAGACAGAGAGAGAGAGACAGAGACAGACAGACAGACTGACAGACAGACAGACAGACAGACAGAGAGAGACAGACAGAGAGAGACAGAGGCAGAGATAGAGACAGAGAGAGAGAGAGATTCATACAAGGTCATGACCCCTAATGAAGGGGAGTGTGAACATGTAAAGCACAACAATTATAAATAATAATAATGCAATATGGATCAAAACGCAAATCGTTGTCATATGTTCAAGAAGACACAACATCTCCAGATCTAAAGGCTTTGTACAGAAATAATGAAAACTGATTAACAACTTCAGCAGAAGCAGATGACAAAAGTAGAATTAGTTTAAACAAAGAGGGCTGTCTATAATAGTTAGGCTTAATGAACTTTTTCGAGAGAGAGAGAGAGAGAGAGAGAGAGAGAGAGAGAGAGAGAGAGAGAGAGAGAGAGCTGAAGCAGCACGATTACACAGGCTCACTAGTTACACATGCACGTCACCACACACACACACACACACACACACACACACACACACACACACACACACACACACACACACAAAATTATAAAACTATGAGGGGAGACTAGCCTCACCAGAGAGTCATCCTCAATGCCTGTCCTGAGCAGCCTCTCCTGCTTGTCTTCCAAGTTGTCCAGCTCCATGGCGTTGGAGGGGCCCAGGCCCGTGTAGTTCATCTATGGCACATTGCTAGTGTCAAAAACATGGACTGGACAAGGCCGTGTAGTTCATCTATGGCACATTGCTAGGATCACAAATGGGTGAGGGGCGGATGGGCCAATGAAGTTCATCTATGGCACACTGCTAGAGTAAAAAAAAAGGACTGGACGGGCCCGTGTAGTTCATCTATAGGACATCGCTAGTGTCAAAAAAAATGGACTGAACAGGGCCGTGTAGTTCATCTATAGCACATCGCTAGTGTCAAAAAAATGGACTGGACAGGGCCGTGTAGTTCATCTATAGGACATCGCTAGTGTCAAAAAAATGGACTGGACAGGGCCGGCCGTGTAGTTCATCTACAGGACATCGCTAGTGTCAAAAAAATGGACTGAACAGGGCCGTGTAGTTCATCTATAGCACATTGCTAGAATCCCAATTGGATGTGGGACGGACGGGGCCATGTAGTTCACGTATGGCATGTTGCTAGTGTCAAAACATGGACTGGACGGGCCTGTGTAGTTCATCTAAAGCACATAACTAGAGTCACAAATGGATGAGGGACGGACGAGCCCATGTAGTTCATCTACGGCACGTTGCTAGTGTCAAAAAAATGGACTGGACGGGCCCGTGTAGTTCATCTATGGTACATTGCTAGAGTCATAAATGGATGAGGGACGGACGGAACCATGCAGTTCATCTATGGCTCATTGCTAATGAGAAAAATAGGCAGGATAGGTCCTTGGAGTTCATCTATGGCGCTTTGCAGTGTCAAAATACGATTGTAGACAGGCCATGTTGTTCATCTGTCACATTACTGATGTCAAGAGCAGACAGGGTCAGGCCTGTGAAATTCGTCTATGGCACATTGCTAGTGTCAAGAATGGACAGGGACAGACCCGTTTAAATCATCTATGGCACATTACTTGTGTCAAGAATAGGCTATGACAGGCCTGTATAATTCATCTATGGGACATTACTTGTGTCACATATGAAAGGACTGGGAGAGGCCGATAAACTTCATCTGCAGCACATTACCACCGTCAAAAATGGACAGAGGCCAGGCCCGTGTAAGTCATCTTTACCACATTATTTGCGTCAAAACTGGATAGCGCCAGGCCCGTATGGCATGCTGTTAGTGCTAAGACTGGACAGGGGCCAGTCCCGTGTACTTCATCTATGGCACACCATTAGAGTCAAAAATGGACAGGATTCGGGTCCCTGTAAGTTCACCTATGGCAGGTAACTCAAGAGTGCCCTGGTGGCCTTGTGGATACTGCGCACCTCAAGGAAGCGAGGAAATTCAAAACTTCAGTGGTTCGATTATGATTAGGGGTGGGTTCTTTTTCTCCGTTTTTTTTTCTTCCACCAAGCCAGTTGTGGTGTGTGTGCTGGTCTTTAGAAGGAGACAAAATCCCGTATGAGTTT
Organism: Conus ventricosus; assembly: GCA_018398815.1. Lineage (NCBI taxonomy): Eukaryota > Metazoa > Mollusca > Gastropoda > Neogastropoda > Conidae > Conus > Conus ventricosus. The sequence continues at coordinate 63,563,551 of CM031620.1, read as the reverse complement.
TGGGCAAATAAAATGAACCTGAGGCTCCATGGGAGCTGTCTTTGGTAAAGGGATTTAGAAAAGTCCACGAAAGAGTGAGAGGTCCAGTATTGTGGCCCTGGACTCTCCATGAGAGGAACTTATCAAACTTCAAGCAAATCTGTCGTAACAACAGTTATCTAACAAACAGTACAATGTATGACAATATGAAAGATGTGGGACATAGGGGTGGGGTTATTAGCACCACAGAAATCGTGATTATACCACAAATATTCTTTTCATATCAACAGGTATGTGTGTGTGTGTGTGTGTGTGTGTGTGTGTGTGTGTGTGTGTGTGTGTGTGTGTGTGTGTGTGTGTGAGTGGTGTGTGTGTGTGTGTGTGTGTGTGTGTGTGTGTGTGTGTGTGTGTGTGTGTGTGTGTTGTGGTGTGTGTGTGTGTGTGTGTGTGTGTGTGTGTGTGTGTGTTTTGTGTGTGTGTGTGTGTGTGTGTGTGTGTGTGTGTGTGTGTGTGTGTGTGTGTTGTGTGTGTGTGTGTGTGTGTGTGTGTGTGTGTGTGTGTGTGTGTGTGTGTGTGCATGTGTGCGTGTGTGCGTGTGTGTGTGTGTGTGTGTGTGTGTGTGTGTGTGTGTTTGGCGTGCAATGGAAACCTACATCGAAAGTTACGATCTCGGATAGATGGAGAATTACATGACCACAATCTCCTCTTGGCCCTCAGTCGCGCCTTGTTTCACTCGTGCCATATGTACACCCATCACCCTAAAGTCACTACTTTATGGGTAAAATCCTCTTGTGCATGCAAATCAATCATAACTACCGACTACGTACAAGGTTTACCTTGATTGTTACGTACGTGTAAAATGATTACTGTCAGGCATGAAGTTTTGCTGTAGGTCTTCAGGTACTTTGTAACTTCGACAACAACATAATCCAAGTCATAAAAACATCCTATGAAGATGCTAACAGCACAATTCATCTGAATAACAATCTCTGAGCCTTCTTCCGAAACATCGCATGAGTTAGCCAAGGCTTTCACTTATCACCTATTCTGTTCAACAGAAATACTTCGGAAACGCTCCCAGACTTCAACACCTCAATACCTACAGGAAGGCAGCTTCTAAAACAAGACCTTCCCTGCTGTCTACAATGACAAGATTCAGCGTAATCTGTAAAACCAGGTGTTTAGCTACCAGTGAACATAATTATACCTCTTCAAATTACCAGTGGTATTGACAGTACTGCGAGGATTTCAGAGTGGGACACTGACGCATTCTCCACTTTGCAAATCAGCACCACAAGATGTATGGTCGTGTTAGGAAACATGCCGACACGTACAGTGAAAGACAGCGATCCGCACGCTCAGTTAGAAAGCTTGCGTATTACGGGTGTGTACCTTGTCATGACTCCCTGTCCAAAACCATCCCACAGGGAACAGTGAAGGGTGTGTACCTTGTCATGACTGCCTGTCCAAAACCATCCCACAGGGAACAGTGAAGGGTGTGTACCTTGTCATGACCCCTTGACCAAAACCATCCTACAGGGAACAGTGAAGGGTGACCGTCCCAGAGGCAGGCAGACCACAGAAGACCTCCGTGGACAACTTAAAGGACTGGACTGGTCACAACACCTCTGCCTTGCTGTCCGTGACTGAGAACGGCGGGATATGAAGATTTCTGAACGCCCAAACATCTGTCATACCTCTCCTACTACCCACAGCTTATGGCAATGTAACACACATGAATTTTTAGCGCGTGGAAATGATCATTTCAGAACGAAGAACACTTTATCAATGTCAGATTTTTCACACGACAATCACCTGGTACGTTGTGTGCCATTGCGCGCGCTCCACGTTGCGCAAGGCGTTGGCTGTGCGCGCGCTCAAGCGCAGGTCAGGTCCACCTTTGTCAGCACCACTTCGGTCTTGCAGATTGGGGCAGATCTGCTTCGGAGGTGTCGGGTAGTACTGGGGTCTGGCTCCATGCAGTTTGGGTGGCTGCAAATCCCATGGAAGTTGGTGATGTAGTCTGCGTTTTGCTTGACTGATCTTTGTTACTAGTTTGTGTAGATTTTGTTTTGTTTGGCTGATTTCAATTCACTTTCATCTAATCCAGTCCTGTCTGGTCTGGTCTGACATGGCTTGATCTGGTTTGGCTAAGTTCGGTTCAATTGTTTGGTCATGTTTTGTTTGGTCTGCCTGTATGATTTGGCTCGCTATGATTTGGTTTCGTCATGTTTGATTTTTGTCTGGTCGGTGTGGTTGGGTTTGGTGTGATTTGATGTGGGTGGATTTGATTTGGTGCGCCTGGGTCTAATTTCGTTTGGTCTGGTTTAATTTGGTTTGGTTCGTTTCCATATTGTTGGTCTGGTTTGGTGAGGTGTGGTAACGTGTGGCGCAAGTCGGTTTGTTTTAATTTGGTCCAGTCTGACGTGGTTTGGTTTGGTTTGGTCTCGTTGCTTGGAATTGTGTGGTCCGGTTCGGTTTCCTCAGATTTGCCTGGTCTGGTCTGGCTTGCTTGGTCTGGTCTGGTCTGGTTTGGTCTGGTTTTGGTGTGATACGGGCCTGTCATCTTTGGGTTAGTTTGGAACATTTCAATCTGATTTGGTCTGATGTGATCTGGATTGCTTTGGTTTGGTCTGGTCTAGTCTGGTTTGATCTGCACCGATGTCATTTAGTTTGGTCTGTTGTGATCTGGTCTGAGTTGGTCTGGTCTGGTCTCATGTAGGCTGGACTAGTCTGGTCTGGTTTGGTCTGGTCTGGTCTGGTTCGATGTGGTTTGGTCTGGTTTGGTCTGATCTGGTTCGATGTGGTTTGGTCTGGTTTGGTCTGATCTGGTTCGATGTGGTTTGGTCTGATTCGATGTGGTTTGGTCTGGTTTGGTCTGATCTGGTTCGATGTGGTGAACTGGTTCGATGTGGTTTGGTCTGGTTCGATGTGGTTTGGTCTGGTTTGAGCTAGTCTGGTTTGGTCTGGTCTGGTCGGGTCGTGTCCGGTTCGATGTGGTTTGGTCTTGTTTCGTGTGACCTGGTCTTGTTTGGTTCCGATTGGGTCTGGTATGGTTTGGTTTGATCTGGATTTGATTCGGTTTGGTACGGTCTGGTGCAGACTAGCCTCGTTCACTTGCGTTCACGCTTAGTGTTAACTATAGTTTGTTTTTCTCATGTCATGACCCAGTTTTCTGTTGTTGCTTGTGTCGTCATGTCATTTGTTTTTCATCAGATTTCTTTTCTTCATTTTGACAAAAATTGTTTTGTTGCAGTTTGCTGCTGCTGCTCTGGTTTTGTTTTTCAATGATGATGCTGACTAAAGAAAAGATAAGTTTTCTATCCCAAAAGCAATGATATGAGAAAAAAAAAACAAAAAACAAACAAACAGACGAAAAGACGAATGGCAGCCACAAATGGTCTGCCGCAAAGAGGGAACAAGAGGCAAGAGGGAAAGGGGTGGGAGTAGGAGAAGGGGAAGAAGGGGATAAGAGGGTGCAACAATAACATCGATGGCAATGATGAAAACCAAAATTTGAAAACAAAATCCATGAGAACCCGAAGACGACGACGAAAAACACAATAAGAAGAATTATACAAACACAGACCACTAGACAGTCGAAACAGATATAGAGATCTCTTAAGACAGAGCGACAGACAGAGTACAAACAAAATGCAATTCTTTTCAAACCTGATAAAGCACAGAGACAGACAGCCTAATTACCCCCACCAGGAGACAGACAGGGAGGCATAGACAGCCTTATTATCCCCAACAAGAGACAGACAGGGAGGCACAGACAGCCTTATTATCCCCAGCAAGAGACAGACAGGGAGGCACAGACAGCCTTATCATCCCCAACAGGAGACAGACAGGGAGGCACAGACAGCCTTATTATCCCCAACAGGAGACAGACAGGGAGGCACAGACAGCCTTATCATCCCCAACAAGAGACAGACAGGGAGGCACAGACAGCCTTATCATCCCCAACAAGAGACAACAGGGAGGCACAGACAGCCTTATCATCCCCAACAGGAGACAGGCAGGGAGGCACAGACAGCCTTATTATCCCCAACAGGAGACAGACAGGGAGGCACAGACAGCCTTATTATCCCCAACAGGAGACAGGCAGAGAGGCACAGACAGCCTTATTATCCCCAACAAGAGACAGACAGGGAGGCACAGACAGCCTTATTATCCCCAACAAGAGACAGACAGGGAGGCACAGACAGCCTTATTATCCCCAGCAAGAGACAGACAGGGAGGCACAGACAGCCTTATTATCCCCAACAGGAGACAGACAGGGAGGCACAGACAGCCTTATTATCCCCAACAAGAGACAGACAGGGAGGCACAGACAGCCTTATTATCCCCAACAAGAGACAGACAGGGAGGCACAGACAGCCTTATTATCCCCAGCAAGAGACAGACAGGGAGGCACAGACAGCCTTATTATCCCCAACAGGAGACAGACAGGGAGGCACAGACAGCCTTATTATCCCCAACAGGAGACAGACAGGGAGGCACAGACAGCCTTATTATCCCCAACAGGAGACAGACAGGGAGGCACAGACAGCCTTAGTATCCCCAGCAAGAGACAGACAGGGAGGCACAGACAGCCGTATTATCCCCAACAAGAGACAGACAGGGAGACAGGCAGCCACCAAGAGTTTCTTTTCCCCTTTCTGCCGGTGTCAGGTTGAGCAGGATACCTGGTCAAAGAAGTTCTCCCCGGGCCAGTGCAAGGCCCTTCTCTGAGAATGCGCCATGCATTCCGTGTACTCATGACGTACGGGGTGGCCTGAAGAAACGACAAGGAGTTGGTGTTGTGATGGCGGTCACTGCCTGATGGGACGCTGGTTCGTTCAACTATGAGTCTGTGTGCAGGTGTGTGGATGCGCGCTCCCACTTGCGTGCTTGTGGATATGTGTGTGTGAGTGTGTGTGTGTGTGTGTGTGTGTGTGAGTGTGTGTGTGTGTGTGTGTGTGTGCGTGTGCGTGTGCGTGCGTGCGTGCGTGCGTGTGTGTGCGCGCGCGTGCGCGCGTATGCTCGGTCTTTGTTCTGAATCTTTCATAAATGATTTAAACTAAAACAACAACAACAACAATAACAAAAGAATTAAAAAGCAGTTCTCAAGCCTTTTTTTTTTAAAATCATTTTTCGTGCCCCTCCGGTGGTACTACTTCCATGCTGTCATTCCTCCCAGCACTCTACATCAGCCACATCCAGGTCTTCTGTACCAGCTCTAGCATCAGCAATCCTCAGGGAGCAAACAACAGCAGGTCGTCCTGGGACAACCCAGGAGAGGACCCACTACTGTGGGGTCATTTGGCTGGAGCTTTTTCTGATCCAATAGTTTAATCTAGGAAACTGCCACAAAAAAGGTGTTTTCATACCTGCACTTTGTTCGTTATTTTTATGTGAAGTATCATCATCATCATCATCATCATCATCATCATCATCATCGTCATCATCATCATTGTCGATCCTATTATTACAATTACTATAATCATGATCATTATGATTGTCAAAATAATGATTACCATACCCAATACGTCCTTGGGATGCTGCGACAGACCCGTGAACAACGCTCTTTGAGTGTGGGCTATGAGAAATGCTCTGCTATGCCCATCTCCTCTCCAGGGAACCAGGTGCATATGGAGTATTTTCATGTTTCTATAATCCACCAAACGCTGGCATGACGTACCTAGTCTATGGGGTCCTTAACGTACGGTTTTGATCTTGGGCAAGTACAAGAACACACAAAGATCTTTCAGCTAACAGTAGCTGGAACATATTTTGATCTGAACAGTGCTGAAAAGTCTCTTACCATAAGCGGATGAAGAGACATAAGGATGACAGCTCTAGTACTGCTGCCGATGCGTGCCGTCTTGATCTCAGGTAACTCCCAGGAGTGTTTCCCCGTACCTATTTTAAGACCAGGTCTTCACCTCTTTGGGATAACTTTAGCGCATTGTGGTAACGTCTATACCGTGGCCACAGTTGAGGATGAAGTACTAGCGAGAGTCGGGTCTGCTCTTTACGAACCGAACAACGCCAGCAGGAACAAACAACCCCAGAGTTATTTCAATGGGGGACAATGGTACGTGAAACAACGCCAGCAGGAACAAACAACCCCAGAGTTATTTCAATGGGGGACAATGGTACGTGAAACAACGCCAGCAGGAACAAACAACCCCAGAATTATTTCAATGGGGACAATGGTACGTGAAACAACGCCAGCAGGAACAAACAACCCCAGAGTTATTTCAATGGGGGACAATGGTACGTGAAACAACGCCAGCAGGAACAAACAACCCCAGAGTTATTTCAATGGGGACAATGGTACGTGAAACAACGCCAGCAGGAACAAACAACCCCAGAGTTATTTCAATGGGGGACAATGGTACGTGAAACAACGCCAGCAGGAACAAACAACCCCAGAGTTATTTCAATGGGGGACAATGGTACGTGAAATGACCGACATGTTTTCAGCTTCAAAGGGAGGTGATCGCAGGTGGAAAATGAAACAAACTTTTATATAAAAAAAAAATGACTGCACTGCCGAACGAAAGAAAGAAACAAATTACAAGACAAAACACGACGCGTTTCGACCTCTAGCGGTCTTCTTCATGCAAGACACACAGCACTGAAGACCATGAAAACGAAGAACGAACGATCACTTATCTCCTCTAATTGGGCTCAACATGGATGTTGAATGAAAAGAGGCATAGTTTGTCGGCACACGTCTGTGGTTGTCAACAAAAAAACAAAT
>CM031620.1:63534318-63546818 GCA_018398815.1 Conus ventricosus | reverse complement strand
TGTTATGATAAATGTTTGCTCGTTTCCTACGCTTCGTTCAGCCAAACTTCAGAGAAGCCATATGTATCCAAGCAACGTTTAATTTTCCAGTGCCCAGTTCTGTGGTTTGTCAATTTCTATTTTTTCTCTTTCATATGCCTGTCTAGGTATCCTGTCTGGAGTCATCTTCATTAATTTGAACCAATATCTGATTGCTTTATTGAACTATCTATACTCATCGGATATCTTCCTAGTTCACCGTATACTAAGTTGTTTTGGCGTTTTCTTCCCACCCCATGTATCTTTTACATGCGAATAGATGTATATTTTCCACCGCTGAATAACGAGTCAAACCCCATACTTCTGCTACGTACAGTAGCAGTGGCTTGACCTGTGTATCAAATAGCTTAAAAAATATGTTTATATCCAAATGTCCTAAGCTATACATTGTTTTCATTATTTCACCTATTTTCCCTTTCGCCCTTCCTGCATATTCTGAAAGTGAAATATCTACTGAGAGTTTAGTCGTTAGAGTGAAACCTAATTATTTGTAGCTGTTTACTACCTCAATTTCTTCCCTTTGTAGTTCCATTTTTCTAGTCTGCCATGTATCCTCCTTTTCTAAAGACCATTGATTTTTGTTTTTTGGAGATTAACCTTTAGTCCAATGCGGTCTGAGGCTTCTTGTAGGTTCTTAATTTGGTTTTGCAGACCTGCTGGTGTTTTAGCTATTAAAGCTATGTCATCAGCGAATAGAAGTGAAAATATTTCTGCCTTTCCGGGTAAGAATTGATATCCGTGTCTTCCTTTAGCTGTGACATTGTCTGCAACTTCTGTAATTAGTATGAAAAGATTAGAGGGGACAGTAAACACCCTGTTTCACTCCTGAGTGGCATTCAAAGAATTCTGTTAGTTCAGTCCATGTCTTACACATGCTTGTACTGTTTTATAGATAGCTTTTAGCATGTTAATCATTCTTCGTAGATATTTTGTGTTTCTGTAGAATTTCCCAAAGTTTTCTCTATTTACTGTGTCAAACGCTTTCTGATAATCAATGAAGGCTACATACAATTTACTTCTTCTTCTGCCGTATAGGCAGTTACTTATCATAGTGTTAGTGTGAAATATGGTCTACTGTTGAGAAATCTTTCCTGAAGCCTGCCTGCTCTTTGCTGATTTTATTTTCTGCTTCTGCCCAATCATATAGTCTTCTGTTTAATATTGCTGTGTAAATCTTGCTTATGATGCATAATAAGGATATTCCTCTATAGTTTCCTGGATTCTGTCTATCTCCTTCTTGTGTAGTGGTATGATCACCGCCCTTGACCATTCTATGGGGAAGTAGCTATCTTGATATAATTTATTGAATAATTTCATTAAGAATGGCACTATATTTTGTCCTATAGTTTTGAGAAATTTCAGGAGGGATTTCATCAATGCCTGCTGATTTGCCTTTTTTTAATTTTTCTGTAGCTGATCTTACTTCGTTTTCGGTTATCTCTTCGTCAAATTCTTGTACATGAATTACGTTTAACACTTCTTCTTGTGGTCCTTCTTCTCTATCGTTTAGCATTTCTGTGTCTTGTGGATTCAAAGATGCTTTCGAAATGTGCTTTCCACTGTGTAATATTAATAGATGGTAATGTGTTATTCTTTCTTCTAACACTTTTTATGGTGCTCCAAACATTCGCTGTCCTTACGATTTTGTACTAGTGTGTCGTATGTTTGCTTTTTATCTGTTTTTTCTTTTCTCTAATTGTTTCTTTGTATACTGCTCTTTTGTTCCTGTAAGCCTCTCTCCTTCCTTCATAATGGTTGGGTTTTTTTATCCTTTTTCGTCCATGTCAGTCTATTGAGTGCTTGTTGTGCTTCTTTCTTTTTGATTTCGCATGTTTTATCATACCAGTTGTTTTTAGTCTTATATTTCCTCCTATACCTATTGTTCTGTACATGTCTTTCCCTGCCTCTTTTAGTAGCTTATTAAATCTGTCTATACTCGTGTCTACATCTCTTTCTATTTCTTCTGTTATTTGTGCCATTGGTTGTTTCGCCTCTTCCGATTCTATGAACTGGACATACTGTTGTTGTTTTGTGGGATCCCACTTTAGTTTCTTTACGTAAAATTTCTTGCCCTCATTCTCTTGTGCGTTAGACAGTGTGCTTTGTAATTCCATCATAATAAGGCATATGCTGAGCTTCAACTCTCTCTACTATCTGACACTTGTTCACATTTTCTAACAGTTCAACAGAACATATATAGTAATCTATAACACTGTTACCCCTTTCGGAGTAAAATGTGTATGCATCGTCAAACTTTCCCGTGCAAAGACATTTAGTGGAGTTACATTAAATGTTATGCAAAATTCTATTAATTTCTTGCCAAAACCATTTATGTGGGGATCTTTAGACCTACGGCATACACGTCCTGTTCTCTTCCTGTTACCTCATTTTCATCATCGATGCTCAAGCTCCATTCCCCAATCGAGCATTGAGATCTCCTCCATGATGTAATGGAAGTTATTTCCTTGTTCTGTTTGTGCAAATATGTATTGTTCAATTAGTTCCAGTGTGCATGAGTATCTTTGTCAGAATAATATCGGCTATCTACTGGATGTACATATGTACCTAAAAACAAAATGTCTTTTTCCAATGCAATAAACTTTTCAGTAACTTCACACAGAGTACATTTTCCATGTCAGTATTTACCAATTGAACATATTCTGATAACTCTTTTTTTATCAGCAGGATTGTTCCCCCTGAGGGTCTTCCATTCTAGTGAATTTGACTGCTGGACAATGTAATTGCAAGAAATCCTGGAATTTTAATTCGAAATCGAAAAATTTTAGAAGTAAATGTTTCTGTTAAACAGCACAGATCAAAAGAAGTGATAAATTCTAAAAAGTCTGGTTCCGTTAATTTATCTAATAATCCCCCCACATTCCAACATGCAAAAGATAGGTTTCTTTTCCCACTCTCGTCTCCATTCTTTTTCATTCCACTCTCTCCCCCTCTCGTTCCTCCACTCATGTCGTGTTCATGGTGTCTGTTCATTGTTCTCTTGAGTTCGTGTAATCTGTGATCCCCGTGTACGGCCGTGGCCTACCTTCATTTCTTACTTTTCCTTCCTTCGTAGTTGGATTTGTACGTGTGCTACTGGATGTTTTACTGGGTGCCTTCGTGCTACTGGTGTGTGAACGTAAAGTTTTGTTTGTTTTGTGTTGTCCTCCCTTCTCTCCCTCCTCCCCACTAGCTCTGGCCCCCCTCCTCACTGTCCGTCAACGCTGTACTACTGCGGTGGATCCGCACTGTTTCGTCACGAGTTGTCTGCCGCGGACCCGGCGCCCTGGCGTTCTGTGCATCCGCTCCGTCTCCACCCCCCCCCTGTTCTCCCTCTCCCTTTCCCCTCTACTGGGCTGACTCTGTCTTGACCTTCTTTATCACGTGTGACACTTGTCTGTCCCGCCGCGGGTATGGTGTGTCAATTGGCGCCTCGCCAGCCGCGCGCGCTGCATCTGCGTATGACCTTGACCCCGGTGGATCCCAGAGGGATTCTGATTGGTCCTTGGGTTTGTTTTGGTTTTTGGATGTGTGTATGGTGACCTGTGTGAGCAATGGTTAGTGTCTGAACTTGGGAGTGGGCCGACACGTGTTTCTGTGTTGTGTGTTGCATTCGTGCCTTCATTCTTGCTTCCTCAGACACCCCCCTCTCCCATTTCCCTCTCCTTTTCTTCCCCGCCACTGGCACTCTCTATTAACCTCTGCTCCATCTCTGTTTTTTTGGGGTCCGCAGAGGTTCCAGTACCCGGTCCCAATCAACCCTGATCTCCCTCCTCTCTCCCCTCCTGTCTCCCCCCATGCCATCAGCTTTTCCTCTACATACACCCTTCTCCTGCCTCACTCTCTCTCTCACCACTTTCATCCCCACTGTCACTCCTGCTGGCACTCATCATCTTTGTAATCTGCTCAGTTGCTTTCTTTCTTTCTCTCTTCCTTTCTTCATTCCACTCTTTCTCTCTTCTCAACTCATTTACCCTTTCCCTCTCCCTTGCTCTCTCCTCAGTCTCTCTCTCTCTCTCAGTCCCACACTTCCACGTTCCATCCTTCCATCATAGTCTCTGTGGCTCCATCCTTCATGACTGTCCGACACTCTTCTTCTCAACCACGATTGTCTATTTGTCTCTTGATGCCTTGCTGTGGCGTATCCATGCCCGTTCCATGCCGTCATATCTGTAGCTCCGCTCAGCTGGCCGTGGGCCCGCCGCTGGTCCGTACGGTCCGCTCCGCTGGTCCATAGGCCCGCTCCGCTGGTCCGTACGTCCGCTCCGCTGATCCGTAGGTCCGCTCCGCTGGTAGTTTGGGCTGCTCCCTCACGTACAGCTTCCCTCCGACGAAGTAGCCGGACTTGCCCATCTCCCTCAGCTCACGTAATTGTGCTGTCTGGCGCCTCGTCCGGTCCGGCTCACCGGATCCCTTCTCTTTTCATGGTTTTTCCCCGGCCTCCGTTCCTTAGTACCCGCATGGCGTCCCCCATCGTAACATTTTGGCTACCACAGGCCTAGGGCGTTTGTTTGCTGGGTTGTACCTTCCAGCCTGTGAGCCCGTTCTACTGCGTCTGCCGCCCAGTCGTCCTCCTTCATGTACTTTTCCAGTACTCCTTTAACAATATCTTCACATTTCTCGGGTCCACTCCCTTCGTCTCCTTCTTTTAACCGTAGAACTTTAGGTTGTTCCTTCGGGAAAAACCTTCTAATTTGTCCATTTCGTCTTCCATATGTGCTAGTCTGCCTGCCATACGTTCCTGTGTTTCGTCAAAGTGTTGAACTGCCCTTTTATTTGCCTGTATGTCTTGTTTTGTGTCCGCTAGCTCTTGAACTAGTTGGTGAGTGTGTCTGCCATTTGTGTCTGTTTTGCATCTATCTTCTTAATTGTGTTTACCTGTGATTGGAAAGAGTCCGCCAATGATGTGATTGTAGTGAATATTTGTGTCATCTGCGTTTCCATCGTGCTAAGTCTGGGTGTCGATTCTGTGTCCAGTTTGCGTGCTTCTTCCTCAATTTTCTCATTAACACTCGGTCGGGGTTCGTTTCGATATCGTTGCTGAGAATCAGCCTCCTGTGTAGATACGAAATGTTCAAGATGATCAGTAATGCCACTAACAATGTCACTTTCGGATTGCTCCGACCGGCCCCTAGCATTTCGTTCCTAACTGACCAATTCATGATCGCTGTCAGCGCCCAATTCATGCTTGCCGTCATCGCCGCCATCTTTGTTGACATTTTACTGACCTCGTTTCCAGTTGCGTTTGACCTCTTGTATCGAAACGGTGGCAGTTCCAGTCTCCCGCTCTTCCACACCGATCACACCGTTCCCAACAATTGGTCTCGGTCCAAAAGCCACTGTGGTCATGTCCAGAGCACTGATCGTGGTTAGTGCTAACGTCCAAAACACAACGAAACACAGCAGTATCTCCTTCACCCTGCTACTTTGACCCCTCTCTCACTCCCTTCACTTCCTTTCTCCTTCCTTTCCCCACTGTCCTCCAAACAGTCCGATTCTGGGGCCTCCACTCGCACAGGTCTATCATTTCTGCAGTTCTCGTAGCTACAGACACTTTCACAAACACTTCTGCGAATTAATATCACCACTGGAACGATACTTGGAGCACTGTAATCTGCCTAACGACAACTTTTAACCGGAGCTCATCCCGCGCGATGTTACCAGTCGCCATCTTGTTGCGTACTCCGAGAGAGGAGAGAAGAGAGAGAGAGGAGAGAGAGAGAGAGAGAGAGAGAGAGAGAGTGTGTGTGTGTGTGTGTGTGTGTGTGTGTGTGTGTGTTTTCCGGAAGTGACTCTTCGTGGCAAGTGTCAACTTGCTTTAAATGGAGACATCGTTTCTTTAAAATTAGCAACTGGACAAATGCTAATCAACGGAACGTAGTAAGCGTGACGCGTGTCAACAAGTGTCAGAACACAGAAATACGTCACACCTGCTTGTTAGTCCAGGCGATATTTAGGGGTACCTTGTTTTGTGTTATATATTACGGTTTTTTGTTGATCTAACATGATTTTGGGTGCTGAATCCAAATCCGTTGGAGGCCACTTCGTAAATGTTGGGCATTTTGAGTTATTGCGTAAAATCCAAGATGGCCGCCACCAGATTTGTAAACTGCAAATATAGAGGACAATGATGCCTGATTGTGATTATTTTATACTGAATTTTGGTCTCAATCAAGAAAATTATTCATTTAATCAGAATGATTCATAACATCTAATTTGTATCCAATTCAGTATGTTTTATCCGATTTTCGCTTTTCCAAATGGCTGCCATTGGAAGAAAACAGTGCCTTTCTTTATTATAATTGGCATACAAATCAAATCAGTGAAGCCGATATCTAAATCGAAAAGAACTGCTAAAGGAAATAGCAAGCCTTCTGTCCTTCCAAAATTGTAGCATCAAATAATTAATGGTCGCATGCGTAGAATAATCAAATACATACATGAACAAAGTTGATCCGTGTCCAACAGGATCTGGCCTCAAAACGTATAGTAATAACAGTCGTAGTGAAGTATTTCTTACAAGTACTGTCTTATCAGAGAGAGTGAATGATCGGCGGAAGCTTTAGAATCTACAATATCAATGATCAGTCATATTTTCGCTTACACGCATTATTACAGACGCGCACGCATCCACTTACAGAGAATATACTCAGACACATACACGCACGCATACACTCGAGCACGCGCGCACGCACAACACACACACACACGCACACACACACACACACACACACACACACACATAATATACTATATATAATATATATATATATTATATATATATATAGTATATTTTATAATGGTTTATACGCACACACCTTCTTGTCAAGAAGCTCGTGGCGTTTACAATGGCATTTCGTGCATATATACTCATACGTAGCAAACTCACAAAACTCACAATCCACACACTCACAATACAAAGTAGTAATAAAATAAGGGATAAGAAATATACAAGGATAACTAACTGTACATGGTTAAGGTGTCTGAAACTCAATAATGTATAACACTCATCAAAATCAGTCATTATGTACATGTGCAAAGCAAGCAGCTGCATCTCACTAGTGAGCGGGAAAGGCGGATCGAAAGAGGTGGGTCTTAAGGGAGCTTTTGAACTGTGTCAGGGAATTAGAATTTCGTACATGGAGAGGCAGGCTGTTCCATGTTATAGGGCCGATGTAAGAGAAGGCACGCTGTCCTTGAGTTTTCTTGTTGCGTCGGGGAACCTTGAACGTTTTTGTGTCAGTAGATGAACGGAGAGATCTAGAGGGGGTGTAGACTGTGAGAATTTCTTTGAGTGCGTGCGGTGCGGTTTGGTTGATGACGTTGAAACACATAATGCTAAGTTTATAATCTATTCTCTGGGCGATGGGGAGCCAATGCAGGGCTCGAAGGAGTGGAGTGGTGTGAGTTCTCTTGGGACATCTAAAAAACTAACCTAGCAGCACTATTTTGAACTTTTTGGAGCTTGTTTAGCAGAGTGTCAGGGATGCCGGCAACAAGAGAATTTCCATAGTCAAGACGAGACAGAACAAGTGAAGTAACAAGAGTCTGAGTGGCCTGTTGTGAAAGATAGTGGCGAATAGTGCTAATTTTCCTTAACTCGTGATACGCTACCTGACAAACTTTGTTTACATGAGGTTTCATGGACAGATCTTCATCAAACATGACTCCTAGGTTCCTTACAGATGTGGAGAATGCTATTTCGCTGTGACCAATAGTGATTTTGAGGGCCTGGTCCGATTCACCCCTACCGCCAACCAGGAGAGCTTCTGTCTTTGAATCATTAAGTTGGAGCTTATTCTGGGTCATCCACCGTTTCACGTCAGAGATGCAGTTTTCACTGGTAGAAAGAAGTCTATGGATTTGATTGGGATAAGAAGAGTTGTAGAGCTGAGTATCATCAGCAAATTCACTGTGAGAGACTGAATGACTATCAATTACGTTGGGAAGTGGTTGTGTGTACAGTAGAAACAGCAGAGGGCCCAGAACTGAGCCCTGTGGAACTCCAAACTTGAGAGGTGTAGGTTTAGAAACAAAAGCCTGGATCGAAACGGTCTGCCTACGTCCAGAGAGGTATGATTGCAGGAAAGAAAGCGCTACGTTATCAATGCCAAAAACGTGTCTGAGACGGTGAGAAGAATTCCATGATCTATGGTGTCAAACGCGGCACTCAGATCTAACAGCGTGAGAAGGGAAACTTTGGAATCGTCCGAAGCAACAAGAAGGTCGTTTAGAACGCGGAGGAGAGCGGTTTCAGTGGAATGATGAGCACGGTACGCAGACTGAAAACGCGCCAAAAGGTCATACCTAGACACGTGCTCCAGCATCTGCTGCAAAGCTAACTTCTCTAAACAATTTCGAAAGAAATGAAAGGTTGGAGACTGGTCTATAATTGCTGAGCTTGTTTGGGTCCAGATCCTGCTTCTTCAAAAGCGGCTTAACTATATAAAATAATACTCACTCTCTCCTCTCTCTTTAATAGAGAGAGAGAGAGAGAGAGAGAGAGAGGAGAGAGACAGACAGACAGACAGATAGACAGAGACCGAGAGAGAGAGAGAGAGAGAGAGAGAGAGAGAGAGAGAGAGAGAGAGAGAGAGAGAGAGAGAGGGGGGGAGGGAGGGAGAGGTGGGAGAGAAAGAGACAGAGACAGAGAGAGAGACTTACATTAAGTAGGAGGGGGGGGGGCATTCTGGGATGACAGTGACTGTCAACCATGGGGGACATAACAGGTATGGGGGAGACATTCTGGAATGCCTCCCCAGGGGGACGCATCAGTATACCCAAGACGTCCCCCGGGGGGGCATTCTGGGATGGGGGGCAATCTGGGGTGTTACACCGGCAATCTTCTGTCTTTACAGGCGAATGATGTGTGCATTTTAATAGCTGAGGCAATCTCTCTGTCTTTACAGGCGAATGATGTGTGCATTTTAATAGTTCCAGAAATCTTTTTGTCTTTACAGGCGAATGATATGTGCATTTTAATAGTTCAGGCAATCTTTCTGTCTTTACAGGCGAATGATATGTGCATTTTAATAGTTTCAGGCAATCTTTCTGTCTTTACAGGCGAATGATATGTGCATTTTGATAGTTCAGGCAATCTTTCTGTCTTTACAGGCGAATGATGTGTGCATTTTAATCGTTCCGGCAATCTTTCTGTCTTTACAGGCGAATGATACTATGTGCATTTTAATAGTTCCGGAAATCTTTCTGTCTTTACAGGCGAATGATATGTGCATTTTAATAGTTCAGGCAATCTTTCTGTCTTTACAGCGAATGATGTGTGCATTTTAATAGTTCAGGCAATCTTTCTGTCTTTACAGGCGAATGATATGTGCGTTTTAATAGTTCCGGAAATCTTCTGTCTTTACAGGCGAATGATATGTGCGTTTTAATAGTTCAGGCAATCTTTCTGTCTTTACAGGCGAATTATGTGTGCATTTAATAGTTCAGGCAATCTTTCTGTCTTTACAGGCGAATGATATGTGCGTTTTAATAGTTCCGGAAATCTTTCTGTCTTTACAGGCGAATTATGTGTGCATTTAATAGTTCAGGCAATCTTTCTGTCTTTACAGGCGAATGATGTGTGCATCTTAGCTCATTCAGCTGACCGAATTTGAAGAAAACACATTTTAAACTTAAAAAAGAAAAAGCATCTTCTTCTCTCTGTGTGAGTGTATGGAGAGAGAGAGAGAGAGAGAGGGGAGAGAGAGAGAGAGAGAGAGAGAGAGAGAGAGAGAGAGGGGAGAGAGAGAGAGACATACATACAGACAGACAGACAGACAAACACACAGACAGACAGACACATGGACAACTAGATAGACAGCTAGATAAGTATGCGTGCGTGCGTGCGTGCGTGCGTGTGTGTGTGTGTGCGTGTGGTGTGTGTGTGTGTGTGTGTGTGTGATGAAGTGCTGTCTGTCTGTGTGTGAGCATGTTTGCCTGTCTGTGTGTGTGCGTTAACGTGTGTTTGGCCTGGCCACATTTTGACGCAGTAATATAGGCAAATCGGAATGTATGGCTTCATCCCCCCCGCGATTTAAAATGCAAAGTAAATGATGTATACCTATGAAGCTGAGAATAGGGACTGCGGTAAAACCTTGAGAGCTATGTAAGCTTTCCACGGAGCTTTCGCCGCTCCAGAACAATACCTCAACTTTCCAACAGGAACGTAAAGTCTGTCTTGTTAAATGGCTAGCTCAGACACATTGAGAACAACAAAGCCCAGTCACGAAATCCACAGACACAAAGATAAAGAAAAAGGAAGTCTCCTGTTAACATCACAAGCAAGGCACACACGCACACGCACACGCACACACACACACACGCACGCACGTATGCACGCACGCACGCGCGCGCGCGCGTGCGCAGGAATACTGAAAACCCACGCGGCGGAATTTCATCCACCTAACGGAGATACGTCTCTGAGAGTGTTGCTCAAATTTTCTGACCAACACTGCAGGTGTCTGTATAGTGTATACCTCGGGCCTGTTGACGCCAGAATACATTATGAAATAGGCTCATCAGAGTGCAGTGCTGCCATGCAGTCTCCGATCAGAATGGTACACCATGTCATCATCTTCGTAATTCCTATCCTCATCGATCAGCTTTGAAAAAAAAAAAAAAAAAAAAAAAAAAAAAGCCTCCGATTCTGTTACTCTAAAGGGGCACACACACACACACACACACACACACACACACACACACACACACACACACACACACATACTACACTACACTACTCTACACCACACACACACACTACACTACACTACACTACACACACACACACACACACACGCACGCACGCAGGCACGCACGCACGCACGCACGCACGCACGCACACACACACACACACACACACACACACACACACTACACTACACTACACTACACTACACTACACTACACTACACTACACACACACACACACACACACACACACTACACTACACTACACTACACTACACTACACTACACTACACGCACGCACGCACGCACGCACGCACGCACGCACGCACGCACGCACACACACACACACACACACACACACACACACAACATACACACAACACACACACACACACACACACACACACACACACACACACACACACACTGCTGTCATGGTGATCTTTAGTTTCGATTTCCTCTCCACGTCTCAGCCTTTGCTGAGTTTCATCTCGTGGTCGCCGGTAACGGCTAGCTCGTGGGGACAATGGATGGACGGACATGCTGGCACCCTCCTAATTAGGAGGCGGGGGGGGGGGGGGGGGGGGGGGGGGGGGGGGGGGGGGGGGGGGCACTCCATCATGTCGGCTCCGCGACTAAGCAAGTATTGTCGTCAGTAGGGGCTTAGCATAATGATGGTGTCTTGTGTTTGTCGGATCAGAAGAGGCACCACTGAACACACCCCAAGTTGACTATAGAACAGAGCTATCATAAGAGCAGTGAAGTTGACTATAGACAGCAGTGCAGTGAAGTTGACTATAGACACAAGCAGTGCAGTGAAGTTGCTAAGACAATCATAGTTACTAAGACAGCAGAGCAGCGTCAGGCGAAGTTGACTATAGACAGCAGTGCAGTGAAGTTGACTATAGACATCAGTGCAATGAAGTTGACTATAGACAGCAGTGCAAGTGAAGTTGACTATAGACAGCAGTGCAGTGAAGCTGACTATAGACACATGGCAGTGAAGTTGACTATAGACAGCAGTGCAGCGCATGAAGTTGACTATAGACAGCAGTGCAGCGTCATGAAGTTGACTATAGACAGCAGTGCAGTGAAGTTGACTATAGACAGCAGTGCAGTGTGAAGTTAACTAAGACAGCAGTGAGCGTCAGGAAGTTGACATAGACAGCAGTGCAGTGAAGTTGACTATAGACAGCAGTGCAGCGTCAGTGAAGTTAACTAGACAGCAGTGGAGCGTCAGCGAAGTTGACTATAGACAGCATGCAGTGAAGTTGACTATAGACAGCAGTGCAGCGTCAGTGAAGTTGATTAGACAGCAGTGAGCGTCAGCGAAGTTGACTATAGACAGCAGTGCAGTGAAGTTGACTATAGACACAGTGCAGCGTCGCGAAGTTGACTATAGACAGCATGCAGCGTCAGTGAAGTTGACACATAGACAGCAGTGAGCAGTGAAGTTGACTATAACCAGCAGTGCAGTGAAGTTGACTACAGACAGCAGTGCAGTGAAGTTGACTATAGACAGCAGTGACGTAGTGAAGTTGACTATAGACAGAGTGCAGTGAATTGACTACAGACACATGCAGTGAAGTTGACTATAGACAGCAGTGGAGGAAGTTACAAGACAGTGCAGTGAATTTGACTATAGACAGCAGTGCAGTGAAGTTGACTATAGACAGCAGTGCAGGAAGTGCAGTGAAGTTGACTATAACAGCAGTGCAGTGAAGTTGACTATAGACAGCAGTGCAGTGAAGTGCCAGTGAAGTTGACTATAGACA
>CM031620.1:63533201-63534218 GCA_018398815.1 Conus ventricosus | reverse complement strand
TTAAAAAAATGTACATTCACCCCAAACGCAAAGAAAATCTCACAACCCCCCTCCAAAAAGAAAATAGAAAATTTTATAAGGGGGATTTCCCCCCACTTGTCAACCCTGTCCTGTTGAAGGAGACAAGGTCGGTTCAAACTCGGGAAAACGGGGACTACTTGAAATGAAACGATCGGACAGAGAAAGAAAAAAACAACAAAATAAACCTAATAAGGGCGATCACGGCTGCTCCCACTCTTGAACTAATCGCTCAATGTAGCGAGAAGCGGTGGGGCTCACCGATCGGGGAAAGGACAAAATAGGGAATCACGGCTGCTCCCACTCTTGAACTAGTCGCTCAAGGTAGCGAAAAGCGGTGGGGCTCACCGATCGGGGGGAAAAAAATTAGGAACTTACAAACAAAACCACTAACAAAACTCAGAGTCAGAAATAAGAGAGACGTCCTCACTCGCACTGAAAATACATTCACTCATACACAGTAAATAATTAAACTTTCTTTTTTCCTTTCCCTCAACCCCTTGAGGGTACAAATCAAAATCTTTTTTATTCTTTTTTTTTTCCCAGGGGAACAAAACAATGGCAGCTACGTCGGGGTCACCACTGTCACACTGTCACTTTTGCACACACGCATTCATGACAGCATTTACTCCATACGCACACGCAATCTTTCCAATCAACCAAAAGGCGCACTACCGAATGTTTTTTCTTCTCCCCCTCTCCTTCAGGGAAAAACACTTTACTAAACCACATCAAACAATTTATAAACAGATTTTATATATGTATCTCTTCTTTACACTAGAGGATAAACTAAGTGATCCAAGTTTTCTATAAAGTCATGGCCTTCAAAAACATTGGCCTAAGATCCAGACCAGGAGAATAAATAATTTCTTTCACTCCTTGATGCTATACCTGCATCAGAATTTGGACTTGCTCCATACCATCATGATTCCCTGTCTCTCTGAGACAGTGTATCGCCCCTTGAATTCTCCCGTCACTGGAGATATGAGTTCCGGCCTC
>CM031620.1:63518201-63525701 GCA_018398815.1 Conus ventricosus | reverse complement strand
TGGAAGGAAAGAACTTTAACAAAACACATAACATATTACTAGATTTCACTAAGATAGAGCTTGGGTATCTGGAAGGTGAAGTTCAGCGTATACGAATATATATATATATATAAAAAAAAAAAAACAAACATCCACACATACGTACACACACACGTGCGCTCACACACTCGTACGCACATCCACCCCCGACATATACAAGCATATAAAATCATGCAAACATACTCTCTCACGCACCCTATTCCGCCCTCCTACTTCATCCCCCCTTTCCCCCTCCTGTTCGCCCCTCCCGCCCCCCTCCCCACCCCCCACCTCCCTCCTATTTAACCCCTAAACTCCCCTCTCTCCCACACTTCTGATTCAGGTTCCAGTTTTGTGTGTGTGCGAGAGAGCACAAATGTTTAATTGTTTTTGCATTTGTATGGCCGCGGATTAAGTTTTTACGAGTGGTAGCAGTTTCCGTTTGAGTGTGTATTTGTAGGGGGGATTAAGTGTGTGTGTGTGTGTGTGTGTGTGTGTGGTGTGTGTGTGTGTGTGTGTGTGTGTGTGTGTGTGTGTGTGTGTGTGCGCCGGTGTGTGTGTGTGTGTGTGTGTGTGGTGTGTGTTGTGTGTGTGTTGTGTGTGGGGTTGTGTTGTGCGCCCCGTGTGTTTTTTTATGAGTGTGTTGTTTTTTTTGGGTTGTTTTGTGTGTGTGTGTGTGTGTGTTGTGTTTGTCGTTTGTGTTGTGTGTGTTTTGTTTTAGTGAGAGGGGAGAGGGGAGGAGGAGAGAGAGAGAGAAAAAGATGGGAAAGGGAGGAGGGGAGAGGGGGGAGAGGAGAGAGGAGTGCAAAAAGCACGAGTGAAAAGGGTCGCTCATATTTGTTTGTATGTGTTTTGTATGTGAATGTTTTTAATTTGTGCCGTATGAATTTTTAAGGTTGTTTTTGGTGGGGAGTTTGGTGGCGCGGCGCGCCCCAGCGTGTGTGTGGGTTTTTGTCTTATATGAGTTTTTATTCTGTGTCTCTGTGTGTTTTCCCGGTGTGTGTTTTGTGTGTATGTGTGATTTGCGTTGCTACGGGGTGTCATTTTCGTATGTGTATGTATTTTAACGGGCCCTTTTTAACCCTTTTTTCCCGTTCGTTTTTTATTTTCCCGGGGGGAAAGCCAGAAAATTGCAACAAAAAAAAACCTCCTTTTGCAACGAAAAAGGATTGTGCTCCCGAAGTTTTTTTGGGGGACCAAGGTACTGTGGTTTACAAAAGGCTTGGGCCTGGGGGTTTTTCCCTAAACCCCTTTACACATTTTGTTTTTTTTTTTTTTTTGGGTTTTTTTTTTAAATGAAAAATTTAAAATTTTGGGGAAAAATGTTTGGGTTTTCCCTAACCCTTTTTAAATGTGTGCGGGTGGGGGGGTTTTGTGGGAAAAATTTTTTTACCCCTTGGGGCCCGGCAGTGCTAAATTCCCTTTGTTTCCGGGGGAACCCTTTACCCCGGGTTATAAAGAATTTTTCCCTTTAAAAGTCCCGTGACTGTAAACCCCTTAAGAAAAAAGAGACGGGAACAAACCCCTTTCCCTCCCTGCAGGAAAACTTCAAAAAAAAACTGCTATTTACGGGTGAGGGGGGGCTTTTTTGGGGCTTTACCCCAACTCACTTTACAAAAAAAAAAAAAAGGCACTTATCTTTCATCACCCGGTAACCTTAGCTTAAAAACGATTCTCCCCTAAAAACAGGGGTTTGGTAGTTTTTGGGGTTGGAAGAATTTAAAGCTGAAAAAAAACCCCTTTCCCCTTGTGGTTGGATTTTGCTACGGGAAACCCCTTTGGGAAAGGGTTTTTAAAGGGGTCGACAAATTTTTTCCCGGGAGGGGATGAAAATTTCTCACAAAAAATTCCAAGGAAAATTTTTTTTATTTTTGGGGGGATTTTTTAACCCACAGACCTGAAAGACAAAATCAAGGGGAACGCAAGCATTCAATTGTTTAACCTGCACCCAAACTCATTCAAATCCCCAACAAAGGTTTCACCCCAAAACCTTCTAAAAAAACTTATGGCCCCTTTATTTATGTTTGTTTAAAAAAAAAAACCACTTTAGCAAAAGGGCCTGGGTTTGTCCCTGTTCTAAACTGAAAAGGGAAATTCTTTAAACCCGGGGGGTGTTAAAAGGGTTTAAAAAAAAAGGGGGAAAAAAAATTTCCCCCAAAAAAGGGGCCCAAAAGCAAAACCCTTCCGTTGTTTTAAAAAAAAACTTTAACAAACCAAAGTTTTTCTAATGACTTGCTTAGCCAAATCTTCACCCTTTTTACAACAAACTGATCCTTTTTGGTGCTGGGGGAATTTTTGGAAACAGAACATTTCCGAAATAAATGAAAACCCACCCCCCTTCTAAAAAAAGTTTTTAAGATAGGGACCAAATCCCAAAACCCGGGAAATTGGTCCCACAAAAGGGTTTAAAACAGGAGGCGGGGTTTATTTTTAGAGACCCTTGCTTAAAAAACATGGCAATAAAGGGTTTTCTAGAAAAATGAAAAAAGGCAAAAAATTCACAGAAGCGCCAGAGAAAAAAAAAAAAAAACCTTCTATCAGAAACCCTAATTTTTTCCAAAAGGAAAACCCAAAAAATTGGGTTTTGGAATTTAATTAAATTAACGGCAAAAAACAAAAAATAATTTTCTTTTCCCAAAATCAATAAAAATTAAAATGACTCTCTGTCGAAAAAAATGACAACCCCCAAAATTTGGGCCTTTTAGGCCAATAAGGTGTCACAGCGGATTCTTCAGGATCAAAGGGCCCCCTTCTTTAAAACTGAAAAAATTTTCCCCATGATAAAAACCCCACGTTGAACTTTATATTCCCACCAAAAAACTCGTATTGGGAAAGCTCTATCACAACCACACACCCGGGCGGGTTAGTAAAAAGTAACCTGCGGGGTGGAGGGCCGGGGACGGCCAAAATTTCCCAAAAATTTATTTTTTCCGAAATTACGGTTTCCTTTTGGACAAAAGGGCTTCAATCGATGTTCCAAAAAATCCTTTTTTCCCCCCAATGTTTCAAAAAAGGGCAAAAGTCATTCCCCTTTCTAAAAAGCAGGGTGACAGTTTCCCAGACCCTGAAACTACAGCCCCAATTTTAATCATTTCCACTTTTTCCCCAAAAACCCTTTTGGCAAAACACAAAAAAAAACACACATTAACCCCCCTTTAAAACATACCACTTGCTGTAATCCAAAAAAACCAGCCCGGGGGTTCCGACAAAATAATTCATCCCCCACAGCACTAATAAACCCCGGGGTGGATGCTGGAAAAATCCCCTTTAAAACAACAACAAAATTGGTGGTTTTCCTATTTTTTTTTTTTGGATTTTTAAAAAAAGCATTTAAATGGTAGACCTTTCCCTTTTCTTTGAAAAAATTAAATTGTATGGCTTATCCACGGGAAAAACTCTTACCCCCTTTTTCCTTCAGATCTAACAAAAATAGGCAAACAATGTGTAAAAATTAAATAAAACCCTTTCTTCATTTAAAAACATTTTCCCTATGGGGGTCCCAAAAGGCTCTACTTGGGCCCCCTTATTATTCACAATTTACACCCAATAAATCCCCTTTTACATATCACTTTCCACCTGTAAACTTTTTGCGGGATGACCAAAAAATCCACAAAAAAATAAATTTCTGGGGTAACTTTTCTTGCAAAAAAACTTTACAAAAAAGGGTGGCGAATGATCTGTGAAAGGGACTGAAAAAAACACAGGGTTCGCTTCCCCCCCCAAAAAAAAAAACTAAACCCAGGGCTTATCAAAAACCCGGGCAAAAAATCCCAAAAATCTAAACTCTAATTTTCCCTCCTGCCCCTTTTTAAAAAGGGAACCCTTTTTTTGAACGGGGTTCCATGCCCCCCAAAAAAAGTGCTGGGAAATTCCCCAAGGATAACAAAATGGTTGGCAACCCTACATCCCCCTCACTATGAAAAAAAAATTTTTAAACCAGAAAGTTTATCAACTCCCCAAAAATTCAAACGCTTCCCCCGACCTGCATTCCCCGAAAGCCCCTTTTCCCGTCCCCAAAAATTCAATCAAAATAGATTTGGGTTCATCTATGGGACTGTGCTCGCGCAAACACTTTTAAAACCCCATTGTTAAGCCCCCAAAAGAAAAAGGAAACTAAAAATTAGCCCTAAAAAAAAGCAGTGTTTCGGCCCTCGGATATAAAAAGTTTTGCTTCTTCCCCTTTAAAGGGTCGGGGGTTTAAAATTTAAAAACAAAAGGGATATTTAATGCAAAAAGATTGGGGCGGGGGAAGGGACCCCCCTCAACATTATTTCCACGATTTTCAATAAATTCCTCGGGGCCCTTCCCCAAACCCTTATGTCCCTTTTCCCAGAATTGCCCTTTTTAAAAATCCGTTTACCTTTTAAAGGTTTCCTGTCGGGGGAAACCCGGGGCCCCCTAAAATAAACCCAAACAACGCCAAGGCATATAAACCCTTTCAAACACCTTTTTTCAACCCATTTTTTGGGTGCCAGTACTTCCCATACTCCCCCCCAAAAAATTTTCCACCCAAAAATCACCCAACCATTTTTTGCCTTTAATGTATTTTTACCGGGCATTTAAAATAGTGTTTTTTTTTTACTTAAAAGGCCATGTATGTTATTTTGTTTTTGGAAGTATGCTTATTTGAGTAAAAGGGGTTGGGGTGTGTGTGGGGGTGTTTTGGGTGTGTGTGTGGGGGTGTGTTGTGTGTGGGGGGTGGGTGTGTGGTGTTGGGGGTTGTGGGTGGGGGGGTTTCCTACAAACCTCCTGCCCTCTTTGGTTCCCTGTCGAAATTTCCCTTGGGGTTTTTTTTGGGTGTTTTTTCCCTTTTCTCTCCTCTCTCCCTTTTTTCCCCCTCCTCTCTTCTCTCCCCTTTCCCTCCCCCCTCTTCTCTTTTCACTCTTCTTCTCCGGTTTTGCGGGAAAATTATTTAAATTTTTTTTTTATCCATATGTTTTTCCTTCCAAACCCGTGGCGCCGGGGGCAAATTTTTCATTTTTTTCCTTTCCCACCCCAAATTTGTGCTTTATTTTTTAACCCCCCCCCCCCCCCCCGGGTTTTCCCAAAATTGATTTTTTTTGGGGTACCCTCTTTTGGAAATTTTTTTTTTGGTTTGCCCAGTTTGGTCTAAACGGGCCTCTTATCGAAACCAAACCTTTGGGCCTCTCTCTCCCCCCCCTCTTTTCTCTCTCCCCCCTCCCCCCCCTCCCCTTCTCTTTTCCTTCTCTCCTCTCACCCCCCCCCTCCCTCTCTCCCCGGCAGGTTTTTCCCCCGCACCCCTTTTCGTCCTGGGTCTCTCTCTCTCCCCTCCCTCTTCTCTCCTTCTCCTCTCTCTCTCTTTCTCTCTCTTTTCTCTTTCTCTCTCTCTTCTTTTTTTTCCCCTTTTTTAAATTTTTATTCCCCTATTGTTTTGAGTTCTAGTCACTTTTGAGGTTTCCCTTTGTTGCCTTTTTTATTTTTATTGTTCCCCCTAAAACAGGGCGAGGTTTGGATGAAAAAAAAAGGCCATCCAGGGGCCTTTCTATTATCCCGTAAATAAAGTTTTTTGGTTTTTTGTCTTGTTTTGGTTCTCTTTTCTCTTTCAAAAATTCGGTTTTTCAGCTTTAAATTGTATCTACCCAATCCAGGGAGCTATCTTTTTTCCCCTCGGATTCGTTCATAGGAAGACCCCTCTCTCCATGCCAGTTTCCCCTACCTTGTTTTTTGACCTCTCACATTTTTTTTTTCTTTTTTTTTTTGTTTTTTTTTTTTTCTTTTGTTTTTTTTTTTTTTTTTCTTCTTTTTTTTCTTTTTCTTTCTTTCTTTTTTGTTGGGTTTTTGTTGTTGGTTTTTATTCTTCCAAAAATCATAATTTAAAACAGAGCCGGGCAATCATCCCACACAAGAAACAAGCACAAAAAGACACCTGCTGACACGCGGGTTTCCCCACTGTCTTTCCTTTCCCGGGTTTTAAAGTGTTTAGGGGGGTGTTTCTCCTAAGCATGGACACTGTTATCGTTTTTAAAAACCCAAAGGACGTATTTTTTTTGTTTTTTTGTAGTTCAGATGTTAAAGGGGAGTCCGGGTTTAAAGGGGTTGTAATTTACTTCCTTTTTTTTTTCCCTTTTCCGTTCATTTTCCCCTTGCACACACACCCAAAATTTTATTTTAAGTGGGGTTTTTACTAGATTTCCAGGGAGAGAGGGGGAGGGGGGGAGGGGGAAGAGAGGAGGGATGGGGGGTTTGGGGGGGGAGAGGAACCGGGGGGAAGAGAGAGAGAGGGGAGGGGGAGAGGAGCGTGCCTTTTCATGTGAGTATGTCCCCCTCAGTCTGCATAAACCCCAGGTTTACAAATCTCTTGCGCAAAAAAAAAATCGAAAGGGGTGTGAAAGAGGGAGTGCAGAGGGTGGAAAAATTGAAGGGGGAGGCTTTAAAATTTTTTTTTTTTTTTTTGTTTTGTTGTTGTTGGGGTTGGGGTTTTTTTTTCCCTTTGCAAGTCTTTTCCGTCCCTTTTATTTCCCTTTGGGTCACTCTACCCCCCTTTTCTCTAAATAAAGCGAAAACAAGCAAGGGATGGGGAAAGAGGAGTGGAGGAGGAAAAAACGGTTGGGTTTGGGTCTTTCCTTTAGCCTTAGACGGCCCTTTACTGTAAACGATTTTCAAAATTTTCAATGGCAAAGGCAATGGCGATTTTTTTTTTTTTTTGGGGAAAAAACTTAAGCACATTTTCGCTTTTGGAAAGAAAATGGGTTTAAATTTTTTTTTTTAAAGGTTTTTACCTTATATTCCCCCTCTGGGGTTTTTCCCAAAAAAAAAAACATCCAAACTGATAATTTTTAGTTTTTGTTTAAGGGTTACGATTTGAATTTTTAAAAAATTTTTTTTTCCCGAAGGAAAATTTAAAGCTTGGACTTTAAATAAAAAGAAATGTTTTTATATTGTCTTTTTTGGGCCCGGGCATTTGGTAATTTTGGTTTTTTTTTTTTTATTTTCTATTTTACCCCAAAAAAATTTTTCGTTTGGATTTTTTGTTATGAAAAAATTTCCCCCTTTTAATTTAAACTAATTTTTGGGTTTTTTTTATGTTTGGGAAATTTTTTTGGGGGTTTTAAAACCCCGTGTTTTCTTTGGGTTTGTTTTTTAATCCCAGTTTTATTCTTCCGAAAACCTACGGCCAAGGGTAGAATTTTCATTGCACTTTTTTGTTTACGGAAAACCCTTAAAAATGAAATTATCTTTGCCCCCCAAAAGGGGGGGGTGGGAGGGGGTGAGGGCAAAAATTTTGGGTTTATACCTGTTTTCCTTTTCAACTAAAGAAAAAATTGGGTTTGAATGCCCCAGTTATTTCATTGGGATTCCAGCAAAATTTTTGCCGGTGTATATCCAATTTTTACCCCCCTATTTCCGGAAAAAGGAAAATTTTTTTCTATTTTGGGCATAAATTCTTGGGGCCGCAAAAATATTCCCGCTTCAAAAACCGGGCAGAGAAAAAAAAAAACCCCTTTCCCCCTTTTAAAATTT
>CM031620.1:63505701-63510701 GCA_018398815.1 Conus ventricosus | reverse complement strand
CCGGGTGATGAGAGAATGAGAACCCCCCCCCCCCCCCCCCAACACACACACACACCCCCCCCCCCCCCCTGCGCGTCATTCACCATGCGTCCTTACGTCACCACCACGCCTACGTCACAGCGGGAAGGAGAGGCACTCGGAAGTGCTTGAGGAAGCCATGACTAATGATGAGAGGAACAATGAGGTTTTCGCCGGGTGGGGGAGGGAGGTGGGGCGGCTAGAGGGACGGAGGGAGGGTGGGATGGCCGAGGACAGGTGAAGGGAGAGAACTGTGGAAGAAGGGTGGTGGTGTGTGTTTGTGTGTGGTGTGTGTGGGGGGGGGGGGGGGGGGGGGAAGGGGTGGAGTAAAGGAGGGGGGGGGGGGTGCTGGGTGGATTTGGGTGTGTTGGAGAATAAAATTTGGCAATTTGGCGGTGGCGGTCGCTCAGTGGTTAAAGCGAGTGTCGGGACGTGCGCAGGTGATGATGTTCAAATCCCTGGCAGCACGCGCGGGGTGAAGGGTGGAGACTGGAGATTTGACCCATCTCTCTGGTCGTTATTCACAACCCACGGAGATTTGATCAGCCTCTCTGTTCAATGGTCACGACACGCGTGCAGACTGGCAAATGCCCCATAAACCCTCGGCAAATGCCCCATAAACCCTCGGCAAATGCCCCATAAACCCTCGGCAAATGCCCCATAAACCCTCGGGGAAGAAAAGTAAATGAATAAATAGATATGTAAATAGCAGATGAAAGAAATGAATGAATCATAAATGAATAAGGGAATAAATCGATCAACCAATCAATAGAAAATACAAGTTAACTATGCGCGTTAAAGAACTTCACATGTTGACCGTGTTGCTCAGAGTTGGGATAGGTTTGTGTTCTGGTGTGCCCTGTCGGCCTGAATCCTTCCGACTGTTCTTCTGCCAGGATTTTCGTTCTCGGTGTCACATCTTCTCTTCCAGTTGAGTGGCAAGACCACAGTGCCGCTCAGTCCGCAGCCGTATCCTGCCTTGTCCAGCCGCAAGCTCGGGCATCCTCAATCCACAGGAAGCAGGCATTGTCAAGTCACCTCGAGGAACCCCCACCAGAGGAGACACTGCACTACTGTCGAGCCTCTTTGGTTGTGCTCGGTGGTGTCTGTGTTGATCCACCATGCGCCGCGACAATAATGGCTTAGTGGAGGAACCAGCCTGAGACGAAGGCTGCTGTACGGCGGAGGCCCTCCAGTGATCCATAAAGCTTTTCCCTCATCGGTGTGTTGGCAGGCCAGGTCTCTGCCCTCAGCTTTTCATATGTGGGACAGTCCTGCAGGAAGTGTTCCACTGTCATTGGGGCTGTACCGCCTCGGGAACTTAAGACTCGCCAATGTGGAATTTTGTGAACAAGTGATGTGATGTCTCAGTCTGGAGTGCCCTGTCCTCAGTCTCACAATGTTCACTTGGTCTGATCTGGACAGTAGGTGGTATGCATCCTTCTTGTTGAAGTCTGGGTGCTGCTCAAGCCAACTTCTTTTTTTTTGCTTCTCCTTGATAATACCTTTGATTTCTTAAAAGGAAACTTTTTGCTCCAGTTGGGGCTGCTGTCTACCAGCAGAAGCCATCAAAGCAGACATAGAGACAGCTGTCAACATGCTATACAGCCTCTTCAGCAAGATCTGGGAGAAGGAGGAGGTACCGGCTCAGTGGAAAGAAGGAATCGTCATCAAGCTGCCGAAGAAAGGAGACCTCAGGGACTGCAGCAACTACCGAGGGATCATGCTCCTGTCAACGCCAGGCAAGGTTCTCAACAGGGTTCTACTGGAGAGAATGAAAGAGGCTGTCGACCCCAAGCTCCGAGACCAGCAGGCAGGCTTCCGGCAGAACAAATCATGTGCCGACCAGATCGCCAGCCTGCGCATCATCGTGGAGCAGTCGCTGGAGTGGAACTCCCCCCTTTACATCAACTTCATAGATTATGAGAAGGCTTTCGACAGTGTGGACAGAGAGATGCTGTGGAAGCTGCTGAGGCATTACGGAGTCCCCGAGAAGATCATCTCCCTCATCCGGTGCACCTACCAGGACATGAACTGCAGGATTGCCCACGCCGGCCAGCTGTCTGAAAGTTTCGAGGTGAAGACCGGAGTTCGGCAGGGATGCCTGCTGTCGCCGTTCCTCTTCCTCCTGGTCATTGACTGGATCATGAAGACCACTACAACAGGCAGAAACAACGGTATACAGTGGACACTCTGGACGCAGCTCGACGACCTTGACTTCGCTGACGACCTGGCGCTCCTGTCACACAGCCACAGCCAGATGCAGGACAAGACCACTCGCTTGGAGACCACATCAGCCGGGACAGGGCTCAAGATTAATAGGAAGAAGACCGAGCTGATGAGAATCAACACCACTGCCAATACACCAGTCACAGTTGATGGAGAGCCCATCAGGGAGGTGGAGTCTTTCGTCTACCTGGGAAGCGTGGTTGACCAACAGGGAGGCACGGACCGAGACGTCACAGCCAGAATCGGCAAGGCAAGAGCAGCTTTCGTCATGCTCAAGAACATCTGGGCATCTGGAGGAATCAGCATAAGAACCAAACTCCGCATCTTCAACTCTTATGTGAAATCAGTTCTGCTCTTCGGATGCGAGACGTGGCGAACAACACAGACGATGCAACAAAAGATTCAGACATTCTTCAACACCTGTCTGAGGCGCATCTACAAAATCCGATGGCAGGACAAGGTCCGAAACGAAGATCTGTGGGAGCGTGCGGGACAGGAACCAGTGGCCAAACAGATACTGCGAAGGAAGTGGGGCTGGATCGGACACACCCTCAGGAAGCCAGCATCCAGCACCACACGCCAAGCCCTGACCTGGAACACGCAGGGAAAGAGAAAGAGAGGCCGGCCTCGCAACAGCTGGAGACGAGACACTGAGGCGGAGTTGAAACAACAAGGGACAAACTGGACTGGAATGACCAGAACAGCCCAGAACAGAGTGCGATGGCGAAGGGTCGTTGATGGCCTATGCTCCACCGGGAGCGACGGGCATAAATGAAAAAAAATGGGGCTGCTGTCCGCCTTCCTTTGCAAACTGGTCAGCTTCCTTATGCCATATATATTGCAGTATGAGGGTATCCACCGGACGACAGTATTCTCAGTGGACTGCTGCAGAATGGCCAGGGTAGAGACAAGGGAGTTGAGTTCCTTGTTTCGAGGATTTTTAACAGCCTGCAGTACTGATAAAGACGATGACGACATTGGTATGCATGGCCCCTCTATTCTCATACAGCGTTCTGGCTGCTGGCTGTAGTGCATCTGCCACGGACAACTTGAATTTTACATAACTCAGTTTCAAAGAAAATATGTGAAAGCGGCAGTATAGTAACATCAGTGAGTGTGGATTTTAGACAGAAGCGTGGTATTCTCCTCCCTTGTCTCCGAGTACGTTCAGAACGATCCTATCTACGCCAGAGCCAGCTGGAAGAAATCTTGAATGGACACATACAGGACTGGATTGGTTTACGCCACTTCTGAATGTTGCGCCTGATTTGCAATATAGAGATGTGAAGATCTTGGACTCCTCAAGCGGCCATTAAGGTTCAGTTGATACGGCGTATTACTTCACGATGCGGCAAAATCCATATAAAAAATGTAACAATGAATCCATACAAAGAAAATGTAACAGTGCAGCAAAATCCATATGAAAAACGTAACAATGCAGCAAAATCCATATGGAAAATGTAACAATGCAGCAAAATCCATAAACATGTAGCAAAATGTAACAATACAGCAACATCTATATAACAAAATGTAACAATGCAGCAAAATCCATATGGAAAAAAGTAACAATGCAGCAAAATCCATAAACATGTAGCAAAATGTAACAATACAGCAACATCTATATAACAAAATGTAACAATGCAACAACATCCATATAACAAAATGTAACAATGCAATAACATCCATATAACAAAATGTAACAATGCAGCAACATCCATATAACAAAACGTAACAATGCAGCAAAATCCATAAACATGTAGCAAAATGTAACAATACAGCAACATCTATATAACAAAATGTAACAATGCAACAACATCCATAAACATGTAGCAAAATGTAACAATACAGCAACATCCATATAACAAAATGTAACAACGCAGCAACATCCATATAACAAAATGTAACAATGCAGCAACATCCATATAACAAAACGTAACAATGCAGCAAAATCCATAAACATGTAGCAAAATGTAACAATACAGCAACATCTATATAACAAAATGTAACAATGCAACAACATCCATATAACAAAATGTAACAATGCAGCAAAATCTATATAACAAAATGTAACAATGCAGCAACATCCATATAACAAAATGTAACAATGCAGCAACATCCATATAACAAAATGTAACAATGCAGCAACATCCATATAACAAAATGTAACAATGCAGCAAAATCCATAAACATGTAGCAAAAGGTAACAATACAGCAACATCTATATAACAAAATGTAACAATGCAACAACATCCATATAACTCTCTTCAAAACATAATTTTTCTGCTCCTTCGCTGGTGTGTGGGTGTGTGCGTGTGTGTGTGTGTTTGTGTGTGTGTGTGTGTGTGTGTGTGTGTGTGTGTGTGTGTGTGTGTGTGTGTGTGTGTGTGTGTGTGTGTGTGTGTGTGTGTGTGTGTGTGTTAGGGCTTATTGCTGTAAGCACTTAGGGCTTTTGTTTAAGATTAAGCGCAATAAATGTTCCTTATTATTATTATTATTATTATTATTATTATTATTATTATTATTATTATTATTATTATTATTATCCATATAACAAAATGTAACAATGCAGCAAAATCCATATAACAAAATGTAACAATGCAGCAACATCCATATAACAAAATGTAACAATGCAGCAACATCCATATAACAAAATGTAACAACGCAGCAACATCCATATAACAAAATGTAACAATGCAGCAACATCCATATAACAAAACGTAACAATGCAGCAAAATCCATAAACATGTAGCAAA
>CM031620.1:63483201-63498201 GCA_018398815.1 Conus ventricosus | reverse complement strand
AAAGGCTTTTTTCATGTGTTTGTCTTTCCGCGAAGAGAGAGAGAGAGAGAGAGAGAGAGAGAGAGAGAGAGAGAGAGAGAGAGAGAGAGAGAGAGAGAGAGAGAGGGCGAGGAGAGAGAGAGAGGAGAGAGAGAGAGAGAGAGAGAGAGAGAGAGAGAGAGAGAGAGAGAGAGAGAGAGAGAGATTCATGAGTCGAAAAAGGTGATTCATCAGTGATGAAACGATTGTGACAAATCCTTCAAAATAAAAGACTAAGGAAACACAGATTCAAGAGGAAAGGGCAGAGTGAGATCGCCGCTTGGAAAAAAAAAAAAGAAGAAGAAAAGACGAAGGGAAGTAACACATGTCGGTTGTTGTAGGTCAGTCAAGGGAAGTAACACATGTCGGTTGTTGTAGGTCAGTCAAGGGAAGTAACACATGTCGGTTGTTGTAGGTCAGTCAAGGGAAGTAACACATGTCGGTTGTTGTAGGTCAGTCAAGGGAAGTAACACATGTCGGTTGTTGTAGGTCAGTCAAGGGAAGTAACACATGTCGGTTGTTGTAGGTCAGTCAAGGGAAGTAACACATGTCGGTTGTTGTAGGTCAGTCAAGGGAAGTAACACATGTCGGTTGTTGTAGGTCAGTCAAGGGAAGTAACACATGTCGGTTGTTGTAGGTCAGTCAAGGGAAGTAACACATGTCGGTTGTTGTAGGTCAGTCAAGGGAAGTAACACATGTCGGTTGTTGTAGGTCAGTCAAGGGAAGTAACACATGTCGGTTGTTGTAGGTCAGTCAAGGGAAGTAACACATGTCGGTTGTTGTAGGTCAGTCAAGGGAAGTAACACATGTCGGTTGTTGTAGGTCAGTCAAGGGAAGTAACACATGTCGGTTGTTGTAGGTCAGTCAAGGGAAGTAACACATGTCGGTTGTTGTAGGTCAGTCAAGGGAAGTAACACATGTCGGTTGTTGTAGGTCAGTCAAGGGAAGTAACACATGTCGGTTGTTGTAGGTCAGTCAAGGGAAGTAACACATGTCGGTTGTTGTAGGTCAGTCAAGGGAAGTAACACATGTCGGTTGTTGTAGGTCAGTCAAGGGAAGTAACACATGTCGGTTGTTGTAGGTCAGTCAAGGGAAGTAACACATGTCGGTTGTTGTAGGTCAGTCAAGGGAAGTAACACATGTCGGTTGTTGTAGGTCAGTCAAGGGAAGTAACACATGTCGGTTGTTGTAGGTCAGTCAAGGGAAGTAACACATGTCGGTTGTTGTAGGTCAGTCAAGGGAAGTAACACATGTCGGTTGTTGTAGGTCAGTCAAGGGAAGTAACACATGTCGGTTGTTGTAGGTCAGTCAAGGGAAGTAACACATGTCGGTTGTTGTAGGTCAGTCAAGGGAAGTAACACATGTCGGTTGTTGTAGGTCAGTCAAGGGAAGTAACACATGTCGGTTGTTGTTGGTCAGTCAAGGGAAGTAACACATGTCGGTTGTTGTAGGTCAGTCAAGGGAAGTAACACATGTCGGTTGTTGTAGGTCAGTCTAGTAAAAGGCAGAACAAGATCGCCCTTCTAAACAAAAAAAAAACAAAAACAAAAGAAAACAAAACAAAAGAAAAAGAAGAAAAAAAAAAAAAAAAAAGAAGGCATTATGCCTGGTTCACCGAGTGCAACAATGAGGCAACAATGGGTGGCAACTCCAAGTTGCCTATGTGTTGCTACATTGTTGCTTCAAAAGTTGTCACTACAGCAACTCATTATAAACCAATTAGACCCCATTGGATTTTCCCAATAAAAGTTGCCTATGAAGTTGTCACAGCCAAAAGTTGAACGTCGGGAGATATAACTTTTGGTGGGGTTGGCAACTTTTGCATGACAACTTCAAGTTGCTTTTGTGTGAACAGCTTGGCAACACAAGTATATCCGGTAGGCAACAAAAAAGGGCGGAGCGAAGTGCATGCGTGCGACAAAAAGCGGCACGTGCCGCCACGCTTTTCTCGCTTTTTTCCACACGCATGCTACGGAGTTGCCATATAGTTGCCTCTTGCGTTCACATATGACGAAGCAACTTTGGCCAAAATCTAATTTTGATTTGTTGCACATCGAGTTGGCAACTTTTGGGGTCTATTTGTTGGCAGTAAAAGTTGCTCTCGTGTGAACCGTGTCTAATACATGCATGTGAGTTTGTTGGTCGAGCTAGGAAAGGGCAGACCAAAATTGCCCCTTCGGTTAAAAGACGAAGGGAAATAACACATGTAGGTTTGTTGGTCAAGCTAGATGAGTTATTTCCCTTGGAAAGAGGTTTTCGCTGGCGGTTCCAGTGTTTCACGATCATTGTTAAATTAATCACTGAAGAAGTAAGCATGAAAAAAAAAAAAGAAAAAAAAAAGAAAGAATTCATGTCAAAAGACACACAAAGGAAAGCAATTATGATCTTGGATAACGAGAAAATGCTATAAACAAAATTCATCGATGTAAACTCTCTTCTTCTTCTTCTTCCTAAAATACTGGTTCACTCAAAAACGAGTAGGTCACCAGCGCGCATGTTAAAAAGTAAAAATAAAATAACATAAAATAGTGTGACTCAGACTGTTGGCCCCTGGAGCAAATTTGGCAACAAGGGGTCGCACTCGATATTCAAGAAGTTAAAAGCAATGGCCAAATTCAGGCCCAGATAACAGTAAAATATCTGGGGAAGTTAAAATAGAAAATCGTCAATATGCAGATCTCAAAACTGTCGTATCAATTTGTTTTTTTTAAATGAGACTGCATTTGTGGCAATCTTGATGGCACCCGGTAGTGAGTTCCACAGCCGTACAGAACTAGGATAAAATGAATGTAAGTGGCTGTCAATATTTGATGCAGGTATGGTATAACATTGACCGCCACTCCTTGTGCTACTTTTATTCAATACTAGTTGTTCCATTGGAATATCAATTAGTTTAGCTCTGCCTTTGAAGAAGATGTTAAGTTTGATAAAAGCTCTTCTCTCTTCTAAGGGTTTCCATTCTAATTTTCTCATGTTCTTCCTAGTATTCCCCTTTTCTCTGATGTGGTTCCCTGTTACGAACCGTGCTGCTCTCTTCTGAATCTTTTCGAGGTTATCAATGTCCTTTAGATGGTAAGGATCCCAAACTGAGCAACCATATTCCAGCACTGGTCTAACCAGTGTTTTGTAGCAGTCGTCTTTAACCCTTTGGGGGCAGTCATTGATATTCCTGTATAAGAAAGCTAAGATGTTATTTGCTTTCTTACATACTAAATTGTAATGTTCTTTCCATTTGAGACGACTAACTATAATCACGCCTAAATATTTTGCAGCATTGGTTTCTTTAAGAATAGTATTATGAATAGAATATTCTGATCTAGTTGGTGAGCGTTTGTTACATATACGCAACACTTGGCACTTTTGGGGATGAAATTCCATTTTCCAGGTTCTTTCCCACTCTTGTAAAGCGTTTAGATCTTCTTGTAGAATGCGTGTATCATTCTTGCTTCTGATTGTTCTATATACTAAGCTGTCATCTGCAAAAAAGCCTTATAGTAGTTCCAGGAGAGAGATTTCTACTTATGTCATTTATATAAATTAAGAAAAACAAGGGCCCCAGAACAGTTCCCTGTGGTACACCTGACAAGACTGGTTTACAATGGGATGACGACCCTTCCACAACAACTTTCTGCGTTCTCCCAACGAGGAATGATCTAGCCCATTTTAGCAAAGAACCGCCAATGCCGATGTGTTCTAATTTAAGCAGCAGGCCCTCATGGTCAACCTTATCAAAGGCTTTAGAAAAGTCTAATAAAACTGCATCTATTTGCTGTCTGTTGTTAAGACAGTTATTAAAATCATTGAGAGTTGTTATAAGTTGAGTCTCACAACTCCTTCGCTGTCTAAAACCATGCTGGGCGTTATCTAAAAAGTCATATTTGTCAAGATGGTCCATTATGCTACTATATATTATGTGTTCAAGTAGTTTTGCTGATATGGATGTAAGAGATACAGGTCTATAGTTCTCTGCTTTTGTTTTGTCACCCTTTTTGAATAAGGGAACAATGCTCCCATCTCGCCACTCTTGACGAGTTTGCAGAAAAAGGTACTGCAGAAAACAACACTCACAAATACAAAGAAAGAAAGAAAGAAACAAACAACATCAACATAGCCCCCAGACCGCAAGCAGATCTTAATTCTACTTTCTAACAACATCAACATAGCCCCCAGACCGCAAGCAGATCTTAATTCTACTTTCTAACAGAACCATCAGCGTTTGCGTGCCCAAAGTTAACGTCACAGCTCGTTTTTTTTTTTTTTTTTTTTTTTTTCGCTCACCCTCTCCCTTAATATTCCTTTTACTCGCCTATGCTTCACTCTCCTATGCCACGCACAGTCTTTCTCTGTCTCGCTTTCTCTTTCTCTCTTACACACAGACACACAGACACACAGACAGACAGACACACACAGACACACACACACACACACACACACACACACACACACACACACACACACACACACACACACACATCTGCGATGACATGGAGACCGCAGGCAGTTCAGGGACAGTCGCAGGCCAAGGAGTGGGCACTACGATTGACATGTCAGTGGCAGGCCAAGGAGTGGGCACTACGATTGACATGGCCAAGGAGTGGGCACTACGATTGACATGTCAGTGGCAGGCCAAGGAGTGGGCACTACGATTGACATGTCAGTGGCAGGCCAAGGAGTGGGCACTACGATTTACATGTCAGTGGCAGGCCAAGGAGAGGGGACTACGATTTACATGTCAGTGGCAGGCCAAGGAGAGGGCACTACGATTTACATGTCAGTGGCAGGCCAAGGAGTGGGCACTACGATTGACATGGCCAAGGAGTGGGCACTACGATTGAAATGTCAGTCGCAGGCCAAGGAGTGGGCACTACGATTTACATGTCAGTGGCAGGCCAAGGAGGGGACTACGATTTACATGTCAGTGGCAGGCCAAGGAAAGGACTACGATTTACATGTCAGTGGCAGGCCAAGGAGTGGGCACTACGATTTACATGTCAGTGACAGCCCAAGGAGGGGGCAGTACGATTTACATGTCAGTGGCAGGCCAAGGAGAGGGGACTACGATTGACATGTCAATGGCAGGCCAAGGAGTGGGCAATACGATTTACATGTCAGTGGCAGGCCAAGGAGTGGACTACGATTTACATGTCAGTGGCAGGCCAAGGAGTGGGCACTACGATTGACATGTCAGTGACAGCCCAAGGAGTGGTTACTTTGATTTACATGTCAGTGGCAGCCCAAGGAGGGGGCAGTACGATTTACATGTCAGTGGCAGCCCAAAGAGTGGGCACTACGATTTACATGTCAGTGGCACGCCAAGGAGTGGGCACTACGATTGACATGTCAGTGGCAGGCCAAGGAGTGGGCACTACGATTTACATGTCAGTGGCAGGCCAAGGAGTGGGCACTACGATTTACATGTCAGTTGCAGGCCAAGGAGGGGACTACGATTTACATGTCAGTGGCAGGCCAAGGAGGGGACTACGATTTACATGTCAGTGGCAGGCCAAGGAGTGGGCACTACGATTGACATGTCAGTGGCAGGCCAAGGAGGGCACTACGATTTACATGTCAGTGGCAGGCCAAGGAGGGGGCACTACGATTGACATGTCAGTGGCAGGCCAAGGAGTGGGCACAACGATTTACATGTCAGTGGCAGGCCATGGAGGGGACTATGATTGAGATGTCAGTGGCAGGCCAAGGAGGGGCACTACGATTTACATGTCAGTGGCAGGCCAACAGGGGAGGCTACGATTTACATGTCAGTGGCATGCCAAGGGGTGGGCACTACGATTTACATGCCAGTGGCAGGCCAACGAGGGGAGGCTACGATTTACATGTCAGTGGCAGGCCAAGGGGTGGGAAGTACGATTTACATGCCAGTGGCAGGCCAAGCAGTGGGCACTGCGATTGACATGTCAGTGGCAGGCCAAGGAGTGGGCACTATGATTTACATGTCAGTGGCAGGCCAAGGAGTGGGCACTACGATTTACATGTCAGTGGCAGGCCAAGGAGTGGGCACTACGATTTACATGTCAGTGGCAGGCCAAAGAGGGGGGACTACGGTTTACATGTCAGTGGCAGGCCAAGGAGGGGAATACGATTTACATGTCAGTGGCAGGCCAAGGAGTGGGCACTACGATTGACATGTCAGTGACAGGCCAAGGAGGGGACTACGATTGACATGTCAGTGGCAGGCCAAGTAGGGGGCACTACGATTTACATGTCAGTGGCAGCCCAAGGAGTGGGCAATATGATTTACATGTCAGTGGCAGGCCAAGGAGTGGGCACTACGATTTACATGTCAGTGGAAGAGATCAAGGAGTGGGAACTACGATTTACATGTCAGTGGCAGGCCAAGGGGTGGGCACTACGTTTGACATGTCAGTGGCAGGCCAAGGAGTGGGGACTACGATTTACATGTCAGTGGCAGGCCATGGAGAGGCCACTACGATTTACATGTCAGTGGCAGGCCAAGGAGTGGGCAATACGATTTACATGTCAGTGGCAGGCCAAGGAGTGGCCACTACGATTTACATGTCAGTGGCAGGCCAAGGAGTGGGCACTACGATTTACATGTCAGTGGCAGGCCAAGGAGGGGACTACGATTTACATGTCAGTGGCAGGCCAAGGAGGGGGCACTACGATTGAAATGTCAGTGGCAGGCCAAGGAGTGGGCACTACGATTTACATGTCAGTGGCAGGCCAAGGAGTGGGCACTACGATTTACATGTCAGTGACAGGCCAAGGAGGGGGCACTACGATTTGCATGTCAGTGGCAGGCCAAGGAGTGGACACTACGATTTACATGTCAGTGGCAGGCCAAGGAGGGGGCACTACGATTTACATGTCAGTGGCAGGCCAAGGAGAGGGCACTACGATTTACATGTCAGTGGCAGGCCAAGGAGTGGGCTTTACGATTTACATGTCAGTGGCAGGCCAAGGAGTGGGCACTACGATTGACATGTCAGTGGCAGGCCAAGGAGGGCACTACGATTTACATGCCAGTGGCAGGCCAAGGAGTGGGAGCTACGATTTACATGTCAGTGGCAGACCAAGGAGGGGGGACTACGATTTACATGTCAGTGGCAGGCCAACGAGGGGAGGCTACGATTTACATGTCAGTGGCAGGCCAAGGGGTGGCCACTACGATTTACATGCCAGTGGCAGGCCAAGGAGTGGGCACTGCGATTGACATGTCAGTCGCAGGCCAAGGAGTGGGCACTACGATTTACATGTCAGAGGCAGGCCAAGGAGTCTGCACTACGATTTACATGTCAGTGGCAGGCCAAGGAGTGGGCACTACGATTTTACATGTCAGTGGCAGGCCAAGGAGTGGGCACTACGATTTACATGTCAGTGGCAGGCCAAGGAGTGGGGACTACGATTTACATGTCAGTGGCAGGCCAAGGAGGGCACTACGATTTACAAGTTAGTGGCAGGCCAAGGAGTGGGCACTACGATTTACA
The DNA here is from genome assembly GCA_018398815.1 of Conus ventricosus. Lineage (NCBI taxonomy): Eukaryota > Metazoa > Mollusca > Gastropoda > Neogastropoda > Conidae > Conus > Conus ventricosus. The sequence goes on along the minus strand of CM031620.1, from coordinate 63,490,717 downwards.
TGTCAGTGGCAGGCCAAGGAGTGGGCACTACGATTGACATGTCAGTGGCAGGCCAAGGAGTGGGCACTACGATTTATATGTCAGTGGCAGGCCAAGGAGTGGGCATTACTATTTACATGTCAGTGGCAGGCCAAGGAGGGGGGACTACGATTTACATGTCAGTGGCAGGCCAAGGAGTGGGCACTACGATTGACATGTCAGTGGCAGGCCAAGGAGGGGACTACGATTTACATGTCAGTGGCAGGCCAAGGAGGGGACTACGATTTACATGTCAGTGGCAGGCCAAGGAGTGGGCACTACGATTTACATGTCAGTGGCAGGAAAAGGAGGGGACTATGATTGACATGCCAGTGGCAGGCCAAGGAGGGGACTACGATTTACATGTCAGTGGCAGGCCAAGGAGTGGGCACTACGATTTACATGTCAGTTGCAGGCCAAGGAAGGGACTACGATTTACATGTCAGTGGCAGGCCAAGGAGAGGGTACTACGAATTACATGTCAGTGGCAGGCCAAGGAGAGGGCACTACGATTTACATGTCAGTGGCAGGCCAAGGAGTGGGCATTACGATTTACATGTCAGTGGCAGGCCAAGGAGGGGGGACTACGATTTACATGTCAGTGGCAGGTCAAGGAGTGGGCACTACGATTTACATGTCAGTGGCAGGCCAAGTAGGGGACTACGATTTACATGTCAGTGGCAGGCCAAGGAGGGGACTACGATTTACATGTCAGTGGCAGGCCAAGGAGTGGGCACTACGATTGACATGTCAGTGGCAGGCCAAGGAGGGCACTACGATTTACATGTCAGTGACAGACAAGGAGGGGGCACTACGATTGACATGTCAGTGGCAGGCCAAGGAGTGGGCACAACAATTTACATGTCAGTGGCAGGCCATGGAGGGGACTATGATTGACATGTCAGTGGCAGGCCAAGGAGTGGGCACTACGATTTACATGTCAGTGGCAGGCCAACGAGGGGAGGCTACGATTTACATGTCAGTGGCATGCCAAAGTGTGGGCACTACGATTTACATGCCAGTGGCGGGCCAACGAGGGAGGCTACGATTTACATGTCAGTGGCAGGCCAAGGGGTGGGAACTACGATTTACATGCCAGTGGCAGGCCAAGCAGTGGGCACTGCGATTGACATGTCCGTGGCAGGCCAAGGAGGGGGCACTATGATTTACATGTCAGTGGCAGGCCAAGGAGTGGGCACTACGATTTACATGTCAGTGGCAGGCCAAGGAGTGGGCACTACGATTTACATGTCAGTGGCAGGCCAAAGCGGGGGACTACGGTTTACATGTCAGTGGCAGGCCAAGGAGGGGACTACGATTTACATGTCAGTGGCAGGCCAAGGAGTGGGCACTACGATTGACATGTCAGTGACAGGCCAAGGAGGGGACTACGATTGACATGTCAGTGGCAGGCCAAGGAGGGGGCACTACGATTTACATGTCAGTGGCAGCCCAAGGAGTGGGCAATATGATTTACATATCAGTGGCAGGCCAAGGAGTGGGCACTACGATTTACATGTCAGTGGAAGACATCAAGGAGTGGGAACTACGATTTACATGTCAGTGGCAGGCCAAGGAGTGGGCATTACGATTTACATGTCAGTGGCAGGCCAAGGAGTGGGGACTACGATTTACATGTTAGTGGCAGGCCATGGAGAGGGCACTACGATTTACATGTCAGTGGCAGGCCATGGAGTGGGCAATACGATTTACATGTCAGTGGCAGGCCAAGGAGTGGGCACTACGATTTACATGTCAGTGGCAGGCCAAGGAGTGGGCACTACGATTTACATGTCAGTGGCAGGCCAAGGAGGGGACTACGATTTATATGTCAGTGGCAGGCCAAGGAGGGGGCACTACGATTTACATGTCAGTGGCAGGCCAAGGAGTGGGCACTACGATTTACATGTCAGTGGCAGGCCAAGGAGTGGGCACTACGATTTACATGTCAGTGACAGGCCAAGGAGGGGGCACTACGATTTGCATGTCAGTGGCAGGCCAAGGAGTGGACACTACGATTTACATGTCAGTGCAGGCCAAGGAGTGGGCACTACGATTTACATGTCAATGGCAGGCGAAGGAGTGGGCACTACGATTTACATGTCAGTGGCAGGCCAAGGAGTGGGCTTTACGATTTACATGTCAGTGGCAGGCCAAGGAGTGGGCACTACGATTGACATGTCAGTGGCAGGCCAAGGAGGGCACTACGATTTACATGCCAGTGGCAGGCCAAGGAGGGGAGGCTACGATTTACATGTCAGTGGCAGGCCAAGGGGTGGCCACTACGATTTACATGCCAGTGGCAGGCCAAGGAGTGGGCACTACGATTGACATGTCAGTGGCAGGCCAAGGAGTGGGCACTACGATTTACATGTCAAGTGTCCTCAGTGTAGCCATGGAAAGCCAGAGCATCAGACGATCCCAAATTAGAGTCTGGGCCATTTCTACTGAAAATTATAAATAAATAAATAAGTAAATGAATGAAAATATGGATCAATAAAAAAAAGATTAAATAGATAAATAAATATATGAATAAATAGATAAAAGAAAAACATGAATAAATGAACAAAATAAAAAATAAAAAAACTGATACAAGGCCAAGTTTCCAGCTTCCTAGAATCGACTTCCTCTCCAAATTTTTCGTAGTGCTGTCGCAGTTTTCTCGCTCCAAAAAAATAAATATCAGTGCACCCCCTGTGGTTCGTATCCCCCTACCCGCCTCTACCACACTATCATCCCCACGCTGATAAAAGCACAAAAGTGAAAGAGAAAAGGGGGGGGAAGTATTCGGGGGGGGGGGGGGGGGGGGGGGGGGGGGGAGCATGAAAAAGAAAAAGAAAAAAAAAAAGAAAAAAAAGAAGAAAAAAGAGAAGAAGAAGACGAAGAAAAAAAAAAGTAAAGTTCTTTTGCGGCTGAGTTGATGTAGACATCCAACAGTTGATGGACATACAACAATTATAGCGTAACATCGCATTTACTGTCCCTTACCCCGAAGATACAACAATTATAGCGTAACATCGCATTTACTGTCCCTTTCCCCCATCTTCGTCGACAAATATTCTCTCCTCATTGGCTGGGCTTCCCCAGAACATTTGCAAACAAGAAGAAAAAGCTGATACATCAGTGACAACATGTTCATCACAATCCTTGAAACAAGTACCCGAGGGACATCGCCCTTTGGAAAAGACAAAGGGACGTCAGACTTGTAGCATAAACGTCGATAAAGTGAAATTGGTTGTTCCCCTTGGATTGATGGATTGTTGTGGTTTGCTGGTATCTCACGGCGTTAACAACAAATAAGAGACAGTACCAAAAATATGAATCGGTAACAAATTAACAAAGGAACGGGGATAGCAAAGGGAGCTGGAGGAGGGGGTAGGGGGGGGGGTATACAAATATCAGGACTGGGGGTGACCAAAACTGAATGGTGGTCAAAGGCCAAAGGAAAAGCCAAAAGAGACATGATGATTCAGGAGATGAGAAAAGAAGAAGACCAAAAAAGACTCCAAAAAGGCAGTCCAGCAGAGCCACCAAGGGCAATGGACAACGTGGGAGAATGCACTCCAAAGAAGTCTAACTTGGAATGACATTTGGCACATGGCCCCTCTCAGGATCAGCTTCATTCTCAGATCTGCATATGACCTTCTGCCCTCAAATGCAAACCTGGGGAAGTGGGGGAAAACAGACGATCCTGCATGCCCCCTCTGCCATGAAAAACAAACAGTGGAGCATGTTCTAAGCTCATGTAAAGTAGCCCTGGCTCAAGGAAGGTACACATGGAGGCACAACCAAGTGCTCAAAGAGATTGTACAAGTAGTCTGGGCTAGTACCAACACCACAAAAGGAGAATCAGGACTCCAAAAGCACCCGCAACATTCTTCACGGCAGGAGGCAGCAAATCATGGCCAAGAACAACAGTGCCACTCGAAACATGCAGGCAGAGTCTGCTGGATGGGGCAGATGACTGGGAGTGCACTGCAGATCTCCCAGAATGGAAGAGTCACCCAGAGATCATCAGCAAGAGTGGCATGAGACCAGACATAGTAGTCCACTCTAAGTCAACCAAGCAGCTGATCATGATCGAGCTCACGGTGCCATATGAGAACAGAATGGAGGCAGCTCAAATCTACAAGACTGAAAAGTATGCTGATCTGGCAAACAGCCTGAGGAGAGAAGGCTATCAGGTCAAAGTCCTCACTGCAGAAATTGGAACTAGGGATTTGTAGGAACGTCTGCATACAGCCTCATGAAACAGCTCTCAGTTGCAGGGAAGGAAAAAACCAGAGCCCTGAAAGCAATGGCAGAAGCGGCCAGAGAGGTGTTCAAGCTGGATCTGGTCAAGGAGGAACAAAAGTGAACTTCATAAGGCTTAATTTCCCTACAAATATCAGGTGTCCCTTGGCTCAGTGGTTAAAGCGCGAGTCATTAAGTAGAAAATGAGCATGTCCAGAGGGTCATGGGTTCGAATCCCAGCCATGGCTCGTCCCAAGATGGGGGAAAATAAAAAAAAGGGGGGGGGGGGGCAGCAGAGGGACATCTGGAGTCATGAACCGGGTGTGGCCCAACCCCCTAGAGTGTCAGGAGATAAGGGCCGAAACACTTGCTTGAAGGGGGCTTCTCTTCTGAGGACTCTCTGCTGCCACGCTCTCCACGAGTTTCTTTCTACAAATTGGTTGTTCCCCTTGGATTGATGGATTGTTGTGGTTTGCTGGTATCTCACGGCCGTTAACAACAAATAAGAGACAGTACCAAAAATATGAATCAGTAACAAATTAACAAAGGAACGGGGATAGCAAAGGGAGCTGGAGGAGGGGGTAGGGGTAGGGGTGGGGGTGGGGGTGGGGTGTATGTGCTCAGGAAGTGAGGAGTTGTGTGTGGGGGTGTTGTGTGTGTGTTGTGTGTGTGTGTGTGTGGGGATACTTTAAAATTACAAACAAGAATAGAAAAAAAGCAATAAATGTTTTGTTAACAACACGATAATAGTGAAATGAAAGGATTCGCATCAATGTATACCGTAGATCAGTTGGCAGGAAACAAGCCACACGCAATCAATCGTGCCCCCTTGATAAGTCTCATCCAGCGGACGAACTTTCAGAAGTAACACAGCAACACATACATACACAGACACACAGATACATTGACAGACACACAGGAAAGGCAGACATAAAGACAGACACACACACATTTGTCTCACCTGTACACCCTTGAAAATCTTACAGTGTCACGGAGCTATTAATCAACGTGCCAAAGAATGCTAAAAATAAAGAACTGAGCAAATTCTCAAATCTCCACACAGGGATCTCGAACTTGAAGCTCAGATTGATGTGAAAGATCTGTGGCAAAGCCTAGAAAAACGCCAGGGATAACAAGCCATCGTCAAAACCCGTCCAACTTTGAATTTTATTTGACCTGTGATTGCGCTGGCCGTAAAGAAGGAACAGTATTGTGCCGACTGCACACAAACCACTCCTGTTACCCCTGTTCGTATCACTGAAACGGTGAAAACTCCGTGGTTCATTCTCTGGATTACCACTCACTACAAAACATGTTCTTATAGAGTGCTGGGACTTGCAGGGTTCTTTGTAGAGTGCGGGGACTTGCAGGGTTCTTATAGAGTGCTGGGACTTGCAGGGTTCTTTTTATTAGGGAGAGTCTGGGGCTTGCAGGGGTTTTTATTTGAGTGCGGGACTTGCAGGGTTCTTTGCAGACTGCGGGGACTTGCAGGGTTCTTTGTAGAGTGCTGGGACTTGCAGGGTTCTTTTTAGAGTGTTGGGGCTTGCAGGGGTTTTTTTAGAGTGTTGGGACTTGCAGTTCTTATAGATTTTTGGACTTGCAGTGTTTTTTATAGAGTGTTGGACTTGCAGGGTTCTTATAGAGTGTTGGGACTTGCAGTGTCTTATAGAGTGTTGGGACTTGCAGTGTTCTTATAGAGTGTTGGACTTGCAGGGTTCTTAAAAAAGGAAAAATTTGACTTTTCCAGTGTTTAAATTTATTTGGGGGAGATACATTATGTTTAAAATTTAGAGTGTTTGGACTTGAAATGTCAAATATCACTTTTTTTAACGGCAAATTATGAAAATACCCCCCGTCTCGCCAACAGATTGAATATGTAGAGGATTTAACAATTTTTCAAAATTTAAAGAAATTTTTCTTTATTTTGGCAAAAACCGTTTTCATAAAATTGAAAAAATTTACTGAATTTTTTTTTTTTTAATGTTTAATAATTCTTTAACAGTTACCTCTGCGGTTCTCATGTTAAAAAACAAATGTTAATCATGTGGGAATCGATTTCACACAAAAGGGCAGATGTGGTTCTTCTTTATTTTAAAACAAAACCTTAATGCGTCGAGTAAAAAATTTAAACAAATTTAAAGTCACAGTGTCGGGTTTTAATGATTTAAACATTCTAAACGTTAAAATCATGTTGCGTACTTCATGATTTAACACATTCTAATTACATGCATTCGACGTTACTTTAAATTTAACACATTCTAAACGTTACATGCATGTTGCGGGACTTCATGATTTAAAAACATTCTAAACTTCATGCAGTCGACGTTCTTTAAAAATTTAACACATTCTAAAAGTTTTTCATGTCGACGTACTTCATGATTTAACACATTCAAAACGTTACATGCATGTTGGCGTTACTTTATGATTTAACACATTCTAAACGTTACATGCATGTCGACATTTCCACCCAGTCTGTCTGAGAATAGAAACATATACCGTGCAGCATTAAGCACAAAATTTGTTGTTTGTTTTTTGTTGTTGTTGTTGTGTTGTTGTTGTTGTTGTTTTTAACTCTCACGCAGCGCCGCACATGACCCTGTGATCCAATTTCAATGCAGACTTATTTCAGGAGCAAACTATCCAGTGACAAACAATTACGATGTTAGCTAAATGTTGTCGGATAGGATTTTTTTGTTGTTGCGTGTTTTCCCTTACAGCGAAGTCTTCTTCATACAGCGAACAAAGAAAACCTTGATTCAGGGAAAATTGGAGTATTTTGACCCGATATTGTTGTAACCGACTGCAAACATAGATTTCTGTGATATTGATATGTGCAGATACGTCTATAATTGTTTCTGAGAACGAATCATTCTCATTCTCTCTCTCTCTCTCTTCCCTCCTCCTCGTTCTTCTTTACTCTTTCTTCTCTCATCTCTCCCTCTTTGTCTCCCTCTCTCTCCTCTTCTCCTTCATATATATATATATATATATATAATATATACACACACACACATACACACACACACATATATCTATATCAATATACCACGGGAAGTCAACAAATTTCCTCTTCGCTAAACTGGAACTCTACCTACATAGCTCGGGGAAAAAAAAAGACTTCAGCAGTCTTTTTCTGGCAGTTTTTCTTTCTTTCCCCCCCCCCCCCCCCCCATGAACTTATAAAGCAATTGCAGAAGGCAGCAAAAGGCAAATCGCATCTGCAAGTGCGAGTCTAATGATGTGTGCCATTTTGGGAACTTCAGAC
>CM031620.1:63468201-63478201 GCA_018398815.1 Conus ventricosus | reverse complement strand
CTGTGTTGCCTAGCTGATGACAGTCTCCTTCATTTCAGCGCAGTTGACTTATCGATGTCTGGGAGTGGTTGTAATCATAATTCCATGATAGTTCATCTGAAGAAGACAAAAAGCATGGCAATCACTTCTAGACCACACAAACACCAAACAGAAACTCTCAAGTCAGTCTGACTATAGATGGTAATGCCAAAGAACAAGAGCATAAGCCCAAGTCATGGAGTGATGGTGGACGAGGAACTGAAGTGGCAGTCCCACATTGAATCTGTCGTTAACAAGCTGGCTTGCAGTCTCTTCATGCTTAAACAACTGAAGCCTGTCATAGATAACAAACGCGCGAGAAATATTTTTCCATGCTCACTGTCTCACATCAACTTACTATGTATCTGTGGTCTGGGACTGTGCAGCAAAAATTCACCATAGAAAACATGGTTCTTACAGAAGAGCTGCAAAGATGATTCTGCCAGACTCTTCCTTATTAACCTCCGAAAAGCAGGCTAAATTAAGGATACTGCCGCTGCAAGCACAACTAGATTTCAACAAAGCTGTACTTATGCATACAGTACTTAATTATCTGGCCCCACAATACCTCAGAGATTTGCTTAGGAAGGCCTCATGTCGATAGGGGTCTAGCAATTAGATTCTACCACGTACTCGGATCGACATGTTCAAAACTTTTCAGGTCCAGCCGTTTGGACTCTCTTCCCCCAACCTGGAATTGTGCCGTTCACTGCATACCTTAAAAAAAAGACCTTCGAAAAGATTTCATAGGCTCTTTGACGTCGACTAGACTGTCTTATAGATGTGTTTTGCAGCAATCATTTACATCATCAACAATTACAGACGTGTACGTTGTTACAGTACTAGTTATGTCAATAAATGTTACAGCAATCCCTTATATCATCAGCAATTACAGATATGTACGTGTGAGCTTCGTATATTACACGACATGTATTGATGGATTCGGTGAGCGACTCTCGTGGAGTGCGGACGCGAGTTTAACGCTCTGTGCACGGACCGAAGTTGGCTAAGCTGAGCGAGTTGTCCTCGACTTAGTCCGCTGCGCTCACTTCAGTTGTTTGTTCTACTTCATTCCGCTTTCGAACCCTCGGCAGCGAAGAATTACGATGGCCGACTTCTCGACAGTCAACCCGGTCTTTCTGAAACAAAAAGACATCCCGGACAGCGCGAACACTCGTCCGACCGTTTCAGAAATATGTCTTGCTGCGGAGAGGACATCGGCCAGGGCTCCATTTTGGGGTCACAAGAAATACGAGGACTCTGGCGGATCTACCCTGCGACCAAGGAGGCGCGAGCGGAACTTTTGGTAAAGGGCCTACGGTTGAGAAACACATCGTTACAGGTATCCAACACGAATCCTTTCATTCTGCGTGGAGACTCAGGTGAGGAAAAACCCACTACTAAAGTATGGATAGACAATATCCCTATTTCTGTTGCCGAGTCAGAAATAGAACACGCCTTAACTAAGGTTGGGTGTGAGTTAAGGTCTGCGGTCAAAATGGAGAGAGCAAGAGATAGTGACAACAAACTAACTAGATTCTTGACTGGTCGCAGATTCGTGTTTGTCACTGTTCCCCCAACCCCACTGGACAAGACCCTTAAGATAAGCATTTTCACTGCAAAAATATACCACAAAGAACAAAAGGCAGTTCATAAAACGCCCACATGCTCCCGGTGTTTGAAACCTAATCACCACGTTTCTGACTGTCCGAATGATGTGGTTTGCAGAGAGTGCAAAGAACCAGGTCACAAAAGGGGGGACCCTCTTTGCAAAAAAATGGACAGATAGAGCGTAAAACAGCACTCTCAACATCGTCACCAAAAGCTTCGAACCCGTGAGTATATACAGCCTGTTTTGAAAACTAACCGGGAAAAGTCTGTTGGCCGCGAGGCTGAAAAAAATCGCCCGTCACCCGTCAGCAACTCTGTTTTCGTCTTTAGAGCGGTCTCCTCGCACCAGATCCGAGACTCCGAAGCGCGGCCGGTCGAGACAGCGTCACAGCCCCAGAGACAGAACGGAAAAACACCCTAGAAGGGAAACCTCGCGCTCGGTAAGTCCTGTACTTACAAAGGACGACCATGCCGCAGAGTCTGTGCCTGCCTGTCTAAAACAGTAGGTAGGCTGTTTCAATCGGATATCCTTGGATAAGGACCCAGCTTTCGTTCAACGGACTGTGAGAATGCCTTGTGATTACATACTACATGTTTGTATTTGTGATCAAATAATATGCATGTTTAAGTGCTATTACTTTTTGTTATGGACAGAATTCGCATTATTTCACTAAATGCAAGAGGATTAAAAAACAATTTAAAAGGAATTCACTCTTTAGATTTTTCAAAAGTAATAAGTATGACGCAATCTGTTTGCAAGAGAGTCACGTGACTAAAAGTGAAATTGAATTATGGAAAAAAGAATGGGTGGTAAGATATTCTACAATGAACGTACTAACAGAAGTAGAGGTGAGCTCATCTTAATCTCACGTTTCTTTCGGGGTGAGGTTAAGTTAATCATGTCACAAGAAAGAATATTGGTTAGTTCTGTATGTAATGAAAAACAAAAAATTATAGTTGCAAATGTATATGCCCCAAATGAATCAAGAGATAAATTGTCATTTTTTTCAAAATATGACTGAATTTATGTCTGATTTTGTAGACAATGATCTTGTAATCCTTGGAGATTTCAACTGCGTCCTAAATAACAAGCTGGTTTATTATTTCAGGCCAAGCTCATAATACGTGTGAAGTCGAATCCTTAAAACAGACAGTAATGAACTTGCGTCTTACCGATGCTTGGAGAATTTACCACCCGTTAGAGACAGATTTTACGTGGAATAGACAAAACCCGTTCATAGCACGTCGATTATATTACTGCTTTGTTAGTGAAAATTTACTGCCCTTATGTGTTTCCTGTGAACATGTAGTCAGCCCACACACTGATCACAAAGCAGTGGTATTAGAAATTAATGAGGATTCCTTTATAAGAGGGCCGGGCTTTTGGAAATTTAACAACAGTTATCTTAAAAATGACTTATTTGTTAAAGATATAATGCAATATTGGATGCTTTCATATCAGAGTATGAGAATGAGAAATAAATGACATGGAAAAATGGGAGTTATGCAAAGTTGAAATTAGAAATTTTTGTATTGAATTTGGAAAAACGTTGGCTTGTAAGAACAGGAACGAATCGCTGAAGCTACAACTCAGCCTCCAAGTAAATAGAACAATTGTTAGCTAAAAATCCTCAAAATGAGAATCTCCAGACAGACTACTTGCAAGTAAAGCATAAATTAGAACTGATGACTATGAATAATGCTAGAGGAGCACAAGTAAGATCAAGGATCAAATGGATTGAAGAAGGTGAAAAAAATACAAAATATTTTTTAAGCCTTGAAAAAGCAAGGAGCAAAAAACGAATTATAAATAGATTAACAAACGAGTCAGGTGAAGTGATAACTGACCAAAAGGAAATCTTACGGGAACAGGTTTCCTTTTACGAATCGATATATAATCAGAAAACTGTTTCAAAAAATGTAAATCAAGATACTAATGACTTTATTAGCAATGAAAATGTACCACGATTGAAAGAAGATGAAGCTGCTCTGTGTGAAGATATGATAACTTTAAAGGAAACGTCAAATGCTCTGAAAAACATGAAAAATGGTTCAGCTCCAGGCAGCGACGGACTGACAACTGAATTTTTGAAATTCTTCTGTTGAAAATTAGGTCCGCTTATTACTAATTTCTTCCTTGAATCTTACAGGAAAGGGGAATTATCATTCACGCAGAGACAAGGTATCATTACTTTACTTCATAAGGGCAAAGACCTAGGAGAGAAAATTTAACTAATTGGAGACTATAACGTTAACAAATACAGAAAGATAAAATTCTGGCTAAAGTACTGGCAAATAAATTAGGTAAAGTTGTAAACACTCTTGTTAACGAAGACCAAGTAGGATACATTAAGGGGAAAAAATATTGCAACAGTTATAAGATCCATTGATGATGTCATGAAATATCTGAATAAAACTGGTAAAGCAGGTTATTTGTTGGCCTTAGATTACTCCAAGGCGTTTGATTCGATTTCTAGAGAATATATGTTACATGCATTTGAAATATTTGGGTTTGGACCTAATTTTCAAAAATGGGTATCTGTTCTGACCTGTAACTCTCAAAGTTATATAAATCATGGCGGATGGCTCTCTGAACCTTTTGATGTCAGTTGTGGAATATGACAAGGATGTCCCTTTTCTCCCCTTGCTTTCATTCTCGCGGTGGAAATAATTGGCCATCAAGGTGAGAAGCAGTTCAATAGAAGGAATCAAAATGCCATCTACTGACAGACAAAGAAATGTGTATTTGAAAATTAAACAGTATGCAGATGACACGACATTGTTCTCAAGAACAAGCAAGACATGAACACTTCTTGTAATATTCTTAGTTCGTTTGGAATGATTTCTGGGCTAAAACTGAACTTAAAAAAGACGAAAGCACTGAAATTAGGTAAGCAGATTGATGAACAAAATCTTCCATTCTCAATAGTCGATAAAATTAAAATTCTGGGTATATATTTCCAAACAGACAAAATGGCTAGGCATATTGAAGAAAACTGGCAAGATAGAATCAACAAAATACAAGAACTAATAAGAAACTGGAGCAAGAGGGATCTAAGCATTCACGGTAAAATTGTTGTCATAAAAACTTTCATACTTTCGCAGGTAGTATTTATTATGCAGTCTATAGGCATACCGGAAGAGGTGTTGAACAAGTTAAATACATTGATATACAAATTCTTATGGCAAAGGAAATACAGTAATCGAAGAGCGTTTGAAAAGGTAAAAAGAACAACAATGGAAACTAGTTACAGTAAAGGTGGACTAAACATGGTCAATGTAAAAGAATATCAAAAATGTATGTACTTACAATGGGCTGGCAAATTATTTCAATCACCAAACGAAAATTGGAGTTTGATACCAACATGGCATCTGACTCAACTTAAAAATGGTAATAAAATCTTTACAGTTAACTGTACAGCAAAGCAAATGCAATTGTCTGATCTTCAAAATGATTTCTGGAAAGACGTTATGACAACTTTCCTGGATAATAAACATATTACACATATAGAGGAAATAAATCGCACCAATCTTCAAAGCCAAATGTTATTTCACAACAATCTTATAAAATACAAAAAAAATGTGTTGTATTTCCAAAAATGGGTTGAAATGGTACTGAACATATGAGAGACATAATTCACAGAAATGAGCATCGACTACTAAATATTAATGAAATTGCATGTATTCTGGATCAATCTAAAGCAAGCACAACCCTAGAATATAATGCCCACTACAACGCGATCCCTAAATCATGGATTAACTGGATAGAAAGTGATTCACTGCCTGAGGAAGAATCAGTTGCCATCTTTTGTGAGGCAAGCATTTTTAATTCAAAACTAAAAGAAATAAGAAAAATTCTGAGCACTAAATATGAAGACTCAATGTCAGAGCCACATGTATGTGATTTCTGGCGAAGGAAATTTAATTTTTTCTTTAACGAAACTGTATGGGAGATACCTAGAAAAGCAACTAAAGAAATTCGTCTATGCGAGTTGCAATGGAAAATTAATCATAATATATATCCAACCAATATTATTTTGCAAAAGATGAAAGTTACGGATACAAACAAATGTAATTATTGTGTAGACGAAATAGATTTTGTAGAACATTTCTTTTATCATTGCTCCTCAGTGTATGCATTTTGGAAACGTATTGAAACTTTGATACGTAGCACGATGGAGTTGGTGTTAACTTTAGTGAAACTGATGTTTTATTTGGATTTCAACGCGACGTGGTAAACCAACAGAAAATAGACGTGATAAATCATGTTATTCTTACTGGTAAGATGTGCATTAGTATTGCGAAAAAAACAAAGTCCCTACCATCGCTTCAAATTATTTTTATCAACAAATGCGTATGAGAAAACAATTGAGTGAGTTTACACAGTAACAATAAACGCTCATATGGATGACACGAACTCAGGAAATCGTGAATATCCTGTATGATGGAAATAATACAGAAAAAAAATTATCTAAGGTATATATACGCACATAACTGTATAACTGTGCAAGTTACATGTACGTCGAATGTTGGTGCTTTGATCGTGCATGATAATGTAATATAAGAAAAGTTTAAGAATTCCACAGCTCTCTCTCCCTCCCCCAGCCTTGCTCCCTCCCCCACTCCTCTCGTTGTCGCTCTCTCTCTCGCCCTCCCCAATCTCTCTCTCTCTCTCTCTCTGTCTCTCTCTTTTCTCTCTCTCTCTCTCTCTCCTCTCCTCCTCTCTCTCTCTCTCTCTCTCTGTCTGTCTCTCGAGTAGCCCTCTGTCTCCCATACACTTGCATTTGAATGCCATATGAAATATCGCGCCTCGTGACCCCCACGACTTGCCCCAGAGTCCTATGTCCGTCTGTCTGTCTGCCTGTCTGTCCCTCTGTCTGTCTGTCTGTTTGTCTCAGCTACAAACCATAAGTGCCGAATACATGCGTAGGCGAATATACACACACAATATTTTTTACCATTGGTATGCTAATTTATCCGTTATGATAGCCGATTATTTTAGCTTAAAGAATTAGTTGTAACAAAATGATCATACCTAACGCCAGTCCTTGTATAACCCAAGCTTCTTGTCCCAATACTAAAACTCATCAGGGAGGGGGGATCTGAGCTGGGAGGGGGAGGGGGGATTTGGGGGGTGGGGGTGGGATCGGCGGTGGGGGGTGGGGGGGGGAGGGGAGTGAGGGAAAACCCCACCTAACAAACCAGCCTCTCATGCCTATTTGTCACGCTTCTTGGCTTTCCTCATGCCTTCCTTGTGGACCCTTTCGTTTCGCTATAAGGTTGGCCTTATTGGGGACTAGCCAACTGGTGGGACGATTTGTAACAATTCCTACCTACAACTCTATGACGCCGACTCTGTCTGTCTCCTCTCTCTCTCTCTCTTCTCTCTCTCTCTCTCTCTCTCTCTCTCTCTCTCTTCTCCTCTCTCCTCTCTCTCTCTCTTTGGGAAAACCTGAAAGAAAGGAAAATTAATTAAGTATATGCCTGTTGTTAATTTATGTTGTTCTATTTGCATAAGCAGCACATTATCAGCGTGAGAGTGCCAGTACACCACACATTAGAACACTAACAAACCCAGACATTTTGTATCAAACGCTATAACACTAAAAAAAAAAAATCAGCAAGATTATGTCCATTTGTAAGAGAACATACAGACTATGCATGGTGTGTAAGGGATTGGTTGGAAAAAAAAGAAAAAAAAAGTATTGGAAATTGCTTGTTTTTTTTTTTTTTTTGGCAGATGAAGAGGACAGTGTGAAGCACCAAAAAATGAAGAGGTGGATTTCGGCCTTAGGGAAGAAAAAAAAAATCACCGCCTTAGTGCTCCATTGATCCGATAACTGATGCCACAAAAAAAGAAAGAAAAAAAAGACATGTATTGATCCCAAAAGCATCACGCGCGAAGGTAACAGCTGAATAAACAGACAAAAAGTAATAACTAAGGAGAGACAGTAACAAATGCATCATCCTAGCCTCCAGGTGTGGTGTTGTTGTTGTTGTTGCAGTTGATTTATAGTCTGTTCACACTTGGTGATATTAGACTTTACAGGTGGGGGGGGGAGGGGAAGGAGGAGGACAGGAGGGAGGAAAAGGTAAGAAATAATGTCAAGAACAGTACAAATTTAAATTAAACTACACTATCATAATTATAAAAATATGCTAATTTGAGATTGAGAGATAATTTTTGCAACCTCGACAATTTCTGAACTGAAAGAAATAGCGTGAACCGGTTTAGATTTCGAAATTTCAATGTTTGCTTTTGAATAAAGAGCATTTAAAATGGGGCATGGAAAAGTATTGTTCACCAGATAATGGCTTAGAACATGCACACGCTATTTTTGGGAATATTTGGTCTTCCAAGAGTTTAAACGTATCTAGTATATTAAACAGAAATTGTCTAGGTATTTCCATTACACATTTATCTTGATACTTCCATTCGGAAACAGCTTTCCAATAACGAATGTATTTCATATATATCTAACTTCAATATTTTTTTCAGCATTGCCCATTACCTCGCGTCTGGCTAGTTTTCTGCTATTTTCATTCCAAAAATACCACAGTGTGAAGGGACCCAGCAGAAGACTATATTTATTTCTGTGGAAATAATGTAATTAAATTAGATGCTTTATTTCAAAGATTACATCTTTCTAGTTTTAACATCCCAAACTTTCAAACTATCTAACACTGCCTTAGAATGCTACAAAAATAAATGTTACAGAAAGAATGATACTATCACAAATAAAGAGTAATGCCATAAGATAGTACAATTCTGCCGTAAAAATAGAAAATCTATTTCCAAGCTGTATGCTTTTGAACTTAAAGCCGGAATAACAAAACGTGAACCTGAATTTACTGGCAAACAAACTATCCGAAAAATTTAAATGATCTAATTTGTTTCTACTTTTCTCTCACTTAGAAGTTAAAATGTATGTTATCATTTTCCGGACATCAGTGTATCTACACAAGATATTGTCTTGTCCAGGGACGGTGGAAACGGAAGGTAAGTGAAGCGACTCATATTGCATTTTTCAAAAGAATCTTCGTGTAATTCGAACGGACAAAGATATCCTAGCTGTCGAGCTCTTTTGGGATATTCACATTTGAATCCATCACACTTCGTTTTGGAACTGAATTAGGTACTGAAAGACTTCTTGCGACATATTTGGCCACAGCTAATCTACGTTGATCTGACGTGATTGCATATTAATTTCTTTGTACACCTTCAATGTGTTTGGTTGCACTGGACACCAAGCGCTAAAATTGATGTGTGTGTGTGTGTGTGTGTGTGTGTGTGTGTGTGTGTGTGTGTGTGTGCGTGCGTGTGCGTGTGTGTGCCCGTGCAGTGTGTGTGTGTGTGTGTGTGTGTGTGTGTGTGTGTGTGTGTTGTGTTGTTGTTGTTGGTGATTTTGTTGTTCATTGGTGTTTGTTTGTGGGGGGGGGGGTGGGGGGGAGGAGGGTGAGGTGGGGAGGTGATTGTCATGACAGTCAAATTTGAACAACACTATATAATTTATTGCTATTTTGAGTTGAGGTTTTTTTGCACCTCGACTTTTGAACTGAAAGATAGCATGACGGTTTGATTTCGAAATTTCATGTTTGCTTTTGAATAAGAGCATTTGATAATGTGTGTGCGTGCGTGTGTGTGTGTGTATATGTTGTGTGTGTGTGTGTGTGTGTGTGTGTGTGTGTGTGCGCGCGGGCGCCCGCGCGTGTGCGTGTATTCATGTGCGTGTGTATGTATATATATAATATATATAATATATATAATATATATATATATATAATATTATTTGTGTGTGTGTGTGTGTGTGTGTGTGTGTGTGTGTGTGTGTTGGGTGTGTGTGGGGCGCGCGCGCGCGTTTTTTTGTGCGTGCGTCCGTGTGTGTGATGTGTGTGTGTGTGTGTGTGTGTGTGTGTGTGTGTGTGTGTGTGTGTGTGTTTGTGTGTGCGGAGCGTGCGTGAGTGTGCGTGCGTACGTGTGCGTGCGTATATAGCATGCATATGTTTGTGCATGCGCTGGTGATTTTGAAAACTTTGACAGGATCGTATACTGAAACTAAAAATGAACAGATTTGTTTTGTGTATGATGCGCATAGACGAAGGTTTAGATCCGGTGTCTGACACTAGATATTGTCTAATTGTGGTACAGATGTATAGATGTAGACTGGATGGACACTAGATATTGTCTCATTGTGGTACAGATTTATAGATGTAGACTGGATGGACACTAGATATTGTCTCATTGTGGAACAGATTTATAGATGTAGACTGGATGGACACTCGATATTGTCTCATTGTGGTACAGATTTATAGATGTAGACTGGATGGACACTTGATATTGTCTCATTCTGGTACAGATTTATAGATGTAG
>CM031620.1:63430701-63443201 GCA_018398815.1 Conus ventricosus | reverse complement strand
TCAGGCAATCAACGAGTCAGTCAATCACTCAACCAGGCAATGATCCAGTCAGTCAATCACTCAACCAGGCAATGATCCAGTCAGTCAATCACTCAACCAGGCAATGACCCAGTCAGTCAATCACTCAACCAGGCAATGATCCAGTCAGTCGATCACTCCATAAGAAAATCAATCAGACAGTCAGAGAACTCGTCATGCAGTCCACCTCTCATATAATCAGTGAATTCAAAAGTAAGTCAGTCTTTTCCATCCGGCAAGGAAGTGGTCAGTCATTCACTCCGTTAGGCAATCACCAGTCAGTTCATTATCACATTGTGCGACATACCAGTGACCCACATTACCACCATGCCATGAGTCAAAATATTCCCATGATGTAAAGAGCCTGTCTCTAAAAGGACCCTACCAGGCAATCATGCCGGTCAGGTTAATACTCAATTAGCCTATCAACCAATCACTAAGGTTAAAACTCAATTAGCCTGTCAACCAAACCAATCACTAAGGTTAATACTCCATTAGCCTGTCAACCAATCACTTAGGTTCATACTCCATTAGCCTGTCAACCAATCACTAAGGTTAATATTCAATTATCCTGTCAACCAATCACTAAGGTTAATACTCAATTAGCCTGTCAACCAATCACTAAGGTTAATACTCAATTAGCCTGTCAACCAACCACTAAGGTTAACACTCAATTAGCCTGTCAACCAACCACTAAGGTTAATACTCAATTAGTTTGTCAACCAATCACTAAGGTTAATACTCAATTAGCCTGTCAACCAATCACTAAGGTTAATACTCAATTAGCCTGTCAACCAAACCAATCACTAAGGTTAATACTCATATAGCCTGTCAACCAGTCACTAAGGTTAATACTCAATAGCCTGTCAACCAATCACTAAGTCAGATCATCGTTGTCAGTAAAATTAATCATCCATCACACACCCAGCCAGTCGCTTAACCACTCCATTAGGCTTTCAGCCAATCACTCAATTAAGTGATCAAGCTGTCGATCAACCACTCCATAATGCAATCAGCCAATAGCTCCATTTAGTGATCAATCAGTCGATCAACCACTCCACAAGCAAATCAGCCAATCCCTCCATCAGGCAATCAGCCAATCACTCCACAAGGCAATCAGCCAATCACTCCACCAGGCAATCAGCCAATCACTTCATCAGGCAATCAGCCAATAACTTCATCAGGCAATCAGCCAATCACTTCATCAGGCAATAAGCCAATCACTCCATCAGGCAATCAGCCAATACCTCCATCAGACAACCAGCCAATCACTCCACAAGGCAATCAGCCAATACACTCATCAGGCAATCAGCCAATCACTTCATCAGGCAATCAGCCAATCACTCATCAGGCAATCAGCAATCACTTCAGCAGGCAATCAGCCAATCACTCCACAAAAGGCAAGCTCACCATCACTCCATTCAGGCAATCCGCCACATCACTCCACAAGGCAATCAGCCAATCACTCCATCAGGCAATCAGCCAATCACTCCACAAGGCAATCAGCCAATCACTCCATCAGGCAATCAGCCAATCACTCCACAAGGCAATCAGCAATCACTCCAGAGGCAATCAGCAATCACTGCATCAGGCAATCACTTCATCACGCAATAAGCACGCTCCATCAGGCAATCAGCCAATCGCTCCATCAGGCAATCAACCAATCACTCATCAGGCAATCAGTCAATCACTCCACAAGCAATCAGCCAATCACCATGAGACAATCCTCCTCCACAAGGCAATCAGCCAATCACTCCATGAGGCAATCAGCCAACACTCCATCAGCAATCACTCCATCAGGCAATCAGCCAATCGCTTCAACAGGCAATCAGCCAATCACTCCATCAAGCATCAGCCAATCATCCATCAGCCAATCACTCATCAGGCAATCAGCCAATCACTCCATCAGCAATCACTCCACAAGGCAATCAGTCAATCACGTCATCAGGCAAATCAGTCAATCACTTCATCAGGCAATCAGCAATCACTCCACAAGGCAATCGGCCAATCACTCCATGAGGCAATCAGCGATCAGTCCATCAGGCAATCAGCCAATCACTCCTCAAGGCAATCAGCCAATCACTCCATCACCAATCACTTCATCAGGCAATCAGCCAATCACTCCATCAGCCATCGATTCATCAGGCAATCAGCCAATCACTCCATCAGCCAATCA
This sequence comes from Conus ventricosus, assembly GCA_018398815.1. Taxonomy (NCBI): domain Eukaryota; kingdom Metazoa; phylum Mollusca; class Gastropoda; order Neogastropoda; family Conidae; genus Conus; species Conus ventricosus. Next base: position 63,441,007 of record CM031620.1, on the reverse strand, counting down.
CTTCATCAGGCAATCAGCCAATCACTCCATCAACTAATCACTCCATCAGGCAATCAGCAATCACTCCATCAGACAATCAGCCAATCACTCATCAGGCAATCAGCCATCACTCCATCAGGCAATCAGCCAATCGCTCCATCAGGCAATCAGCCAATCACTCCATCATGCAATCAGCCAATCGCTTCATCACTAATCCACTCCATCAGGCAATCAGCCAATCACTCCATCAGCAATCAGCCAATCACTCCATCCAGCAATCACTCCATCAGGCAATCAGGCAGTCAGCACATCACTCCATCAGGCAATCAGCAATCACTCCATCAGGCAATCAGCCAATCGCTCCATCAGGCAATCAGCCAATCACTCCATCAGGCAATCAGCAATCAGCACTCCATCAGGCAATAAGCCAATCACTCCATCAGGCAATCAGCCAATCACTCCATCATGCAATCAGCCAATCGCTCCATCAGCCAATCACTCCATCAGGCAATCAGCAATCACTCCATCAGCAATAAGCCAATCGCTTCCATCAGTCAATCAGCCAATCACTCATCAGGCAATCAGCCAATCACTCCATCAGGCAATAAGCCAATCACTCCATCATGCCAATCAGCCAATCGCTCCATCAGGCAATCACCAATTCACTCCATCAGCCAATCACTTCATCATGCAATCAGCCAATCACTTCATCAGGCAATCAGCCAATCACTTCATCAGGCAATCAGCCAATTACTCCATCAGCCAATCACTCCATCAGCCAATCACTCCATCAGCCAATCACTCCATCAGGCAATCAGCCAATCACGCATCAGCCAATCACTTCATCAAGCAATCAGCCAATCACTTCATCAGACAATCAGACAATCACTCCATCAGACAATCAGCCAATCACTCCATCAGGCAATCAGCCGATCACTCCATCAGGCAATCAGCCAATCACTCCACAAGGCAATCAGCCAATCACTCCACAAGGCAATCAGCCAATCACTCCATCAGGCAATCAGCCAATCACTCCATCAGCCAATCACTCCATCAGGCAATCAGCCAATCACTCCATCAGCCAATCACTTCATCAGGCAATCAGCCAATCATCCTATCAGCCAATCACTTCATCAGGCAATCAGCCAATCACTCATCAGCTAATCACTCCATCAGGCAATCAGCCAATCACTTCATCAGGCAATCAGCCGATCACTCATCAGCCAATCAGCCAATCGCTCCATCAGGCAATCAGCCATCACTCCATCAGCAATCAGCCAATCACTCATCAGGCAATCAGCCAATCGCTCCATCAGGCAATCAGCCAATCACTCCATCAGGCAATCACAATCACTCCATCAGGCAATAGCCAATCACTCCATCATGCAATCAGCCAATCGCTCATCAGGCAATCAGCCAATCACTCCATCAGCCAATCACTTCATCATGCAATCAGCCAATCACTTCATCAGGCAATCAGCCAATCACTTCATCAGGCAATCACCAATTACTCCATCAGCCAATCATCCATCAGCCAATCACTCCATCATGGCAATCAGCCAATCACGCCATCAGCCAATCACTTCATCATGCAATCAGCCAATCACTTCATCAGGCAATCAGCCAATCACTTCATCAGGCAATCAGCCAATTACTCCATCAGCAATCACTCCATCAGCCAATCACTCCATCAGGCAATCAGCCAATCACGCCATCAGCCAATCACTTCATCAGGCATCAGCCAATCACTTCTCAGACAATCAGACAATCATCCATCAGACAATCAGCCAATCACTCCATCAGGCAATCAGCCGATCACTCCATCAGGCAATCAGCCAATCACTCCACAAGGCAATCAGCCAATCACTCCACAGGCAATCAGCCAATCACTCCATCAGGAAATCAGCCAATCACTCCATCAGCCAATCACTCCATCAGGCAATCAGCCAATCACTCCATCAGCCAATCACTTCATCAGGCAATCAGCCAATCACTCCATCAGCCAATCCCTTCATCAGGCAATCAGCAATCATCCATCAGCTAATCACTCCATCAGGCAATCAGCCAATCACTTCATCAGGCAATCAAGCCAATCACTCCATCAGGCAATCAGCCAATCACTCATCAGGCAATCACTCCATCAGGCAATCAGCCAATCACTCCATCAGGCAATCAGCCCATCACTCCATCAGCCAATCACTCCATCAGGCAATCAGCCAATCACTCCATCAGCCAACCACTTCATCAGGCAATCAGCCAATCACTCCTCAGGCAATCAGCCAATCAATCCATCAGCCAATCACTTCATCAGTCAATCAGCCAATCACTCCATCAGGCAATCAGCCAATCACTCCATCAGGCAATCAGCCACTCACTCCATAGGCAATCAGCCACTCACTCCATCAGGCAATCAGCCAATCACTCCACAAGGCAACCAGCCAATCACTCCATCAGGCAATCAGCCAATCACTCCATCAGGCCAATCACTCCATCAGGCAATCAGCCAATCACTCCATCAGCCAATCACTTCATCAGGCAATCAGCCAATCACTCCATCAGCCAATCACTCCATCAGGCAATCAGCCAATCGCTCATCAGGCAATCAGCCAACACTCCATCAGGCAATCAGCCAACACTCCATCAGGCAATAAGCCAATCACTCCATCAGGCAATCAGCCATCACTCCATCATGCATCAGCCAATCGCTCACCAGCAATCACTCCATCAGGCAATTAGCCAATCACTCCATCAGGCAATCAGCCAATCACTCCATCAGTAATCACTCCATCAGGCAATCAGGCAGTCAGCCAATCACTCCACTAGGCAATCAGCCAATCACTCCATCAGGCAATCAGCCAATCGCTCCATCAGGCAATCAGCCAATCACTCCATCAGCAATCAGCCCAATCACTCCATCAGGCAATAAGCCAATCACTCCATCATGCAATCAGCCAAATCGCTCCATCAGGCAATCAGCCATCACTCCATCAGCCAATCACTTTATCATGCAATCAGCAATCACTTCATCAGGCAATCAGCCAATCACTTCATCAGGCAATCAGCCAATTACTCCATCAGCCAATCACTCCATCAGCCAATCACTCCATCAGGCAATCAGCCAATCACCATCAGCCAATCACTTCATCAGGCAATCAGCCAATCACTTCATCAGCAATCAGACAATCACTCCATCAGACAATCAGCAAATCACTCCATCAGGCAATCAGCCGATCACTCCATCAGGCAATCAGCCAATCACTCCACAAGGCAATCAGCCAATCACTCCACAAGGCAATCAGCAATCACTCCATCAGGCAATCAGCCAATCACTCCATCAGCCAATCACTCCATCAGGCAATCAGCCATCAACTCATCAGCCAATCACTTCATCAGGCAATCAGCCAATACTCCATCAGCCAATCACTTCATCAGGCAATCAGCCAATCACTCATCAGCTAATCACTCCATCAGGCAATCAGCCAATCACTTCATCAGGCAATCAGCCGATCACATCATCAGCCAATCAGCCAATCGCTCATCAGGCAATCAGCCAATCACTCCATCAGGCAACAGCCCCAATACTCCATCAGGCAATCAGCCAATCGCTCCATCAGGCAATCAGCAATCACTCCATCAGGCAATCAGCCAATCCACTCCATCAGGCAATAAGCCAATCACATCCATCATGCAATCAGCCAATCGCTCCATCAGGCAATCAGCCAATACACTCCATCAGCCAATCACTTCATCATGCAATCAGCCAATCACTTCATCAGGCAATCAGCCAATCACTTCATCAGGCAATCAGCCAATTACTCCATCAGCCAATCACTCATCAGCCAATCACTCCATCAGGCAATCAGCCAATCACGCCAACAGCCAATCACTTCATCATGCAATCAGCCAATCACTTCATCAGGCAATCAGCCAATTGCTCCATCAGCCAATCACTCCATCAGCCAATCACTCCATCAGGCAATCAGCCAATCACGCCATCAGCCAATCACTTCATCAGGCAATCAGCCAATCCCTTCATCAGACAATCAGACAATCACTCCATCAGACAATCAGCCAATCACTCCATCAGGCAATCAGCCGATCACTCCATCAGTCAATCAGCCAATCACTCCACAAGGCAATCAGCCATCACTCACAAGGCAATCAGCCAATTCACTCCATCAGGCAATCAGCCAATCACTCCATCAGCCAATCACTCCATCAGGCAATCAGCCAATCACTCCATCAGCCAATCACTTCATCAGGCAATCAGCCAATCACTCCATCAGCCAATCCCTTCATCAGGCAATCAGCCATTCACTCCATCAGTAATCACTCCATCAGGCAATCAGCCAATCACTTCATCAGGCAATCAGCCAATCACTCCATCAGGCAATCAGCCAATCACTCCATCAGGCAATCACTCCATCAGGCAATCAGCCAATCACTCCATCAGGCAATCAGCCATCACTCCATCAGCCAATCACTCCATCAGGCAATCACCAATCATCTCATCAGCCAACCACTTCATCAGGCAATCAGCCAATCACTCCATCAGGCAATCAGCAATCAATCCATCAGCCAATCACTTCATGAGTCAATCAGCCAATCACTCCATCAGGCAATCAGCCAATCACTCCATCAGGCAATCAGCCAATCACTCCATCAGGCAATCAGCCACTCACTCCATCAGGCAATCAGCCAATCACTCCACAAGGCAATCAGCCATCACTCCACAAGGCAATCAGCCAATCACTCCATCAGGCAATCAGCCAATCACTCCATCAGCCAATCACTCATCAGGCCAATCAGCCAATCACTCCATCAGCCAATCACTTCATCAGGCAATCAGCCAATCACTCCATCAGCCATCACTTCATCAGCCAATCAGCCAATCACTCCATCAGCTAATCACTCCATCAGGCAATCAGCCAATACTCATTCATCAGGCAATCAGCCAATCACTCCATCAGGCAATCAGCCAATCACTCCATCAGGCAATCACTCCATCAGGCAATCAGCCAATCACTCCATCAGGCAATCAGCCCATCACTCCATCAGCCAATCACTTCATCAGGCAATCAGCCAATCACTCCATCAGCCAACCACTTCATCAGGCAATCAGCCAATCACTCCATCAGGCAATCAGCCAATCAATCCATCAGCCATCACTTCATCAGTCAATCAGCCAATCACTCATCAGGCAATCAGCCAATCACTTCATCAGGCAATCAGCCAATCACTCCATCAGGCAATCAGCCAATCACTCCATCGGGCAATCAGCCAATCACTCCATCAGGCAATCAGCCAATCACTCCCTCAGGCAATAGCCCAAAACTCCTCAGGCAATCAGCCCGTCACTCCATCAGACAATCAGCCAATCAATCCACAAGCATCAGCCAATCACTTCATCAGGCAATCGCCGATCACATCATCAGCCAATCAGCCAATCACTCCATCAGGCAATCAGCAGTCACTCCATCAGGCAATCAGCCAATCCATCAGACAATCAGCCAAACAATCCATCAGGCAATCAGCCAATCACTTCATCAGGCAATCAGCGATCCATCATCAGCCATCAGCCAATCGCTCCATCAGGCAATCAGCCAATCACTCCATCAGGCAATCGCCAATCACTCCATCAGGCAATCAGCCAATCGCTCCATCAGGCAATCAGCCAATCACTCCATCAGGGAATCAGCCAATCCTCCATCAGGCAAATAAGCCAATCACTCCCCCATGCAATCAGCCAATCGCTCCATCAGGCAATCAGCCAATCACTCCATCAGCCAATCACTCATCATGCAATCAGCCAATCACTTCTCAGGCAATCAGCCCAAACACTTCATCAGGCAATCAGCCAATTACTCCATCAGCCAATCACTCCAAACAGCCCAAACACTCCATCAGGCAATCAGCCAATCACGCCATCAGCCAATCACTGCATCATGCAAAACAGCCAATACTTCATCAGGCAATCAGCAATCCTTCATCAGGCAATCAGCCAATTACTCCATCAGCCCAAACACTCCATCAGCCAATCACTCCATCAGGCAAAACCCGCCCAAACACGCCATCAGCCAATCACTTCATCAGGCAATCAGCCAATCACTTCATCAGACAATCAGACAATCACTCCATCAGACAATCAGCCAATCACTCCATCAGGCAATCGCCCATCACTCCATCAGGCAATCAGCCAATCACTTCCCAAAGGGAAAACAGCCAATCACCCACAAAGGCAATCAGCCAATCACTCCATCAGGCAATCAGCCAATCACTCCATCAGCCAATCACTCCATCAGGCAATCAGCCCAAACATCCATCAGCCAATCACTTCATAGGCAATCAGCCCAAACACTCCATCAGCCCAAACCCTTCATCAGGCAATCAGCCAATCACTCCATCAGCTAATCACCCCCATCAGGCAATCAGCCAATCATTCATCAGGGAATCAGCCAATCACTCATTCCCGGCAATCAGCCAATCACTCCATCAGGCAATCATCCATCAGGCAATCAGCCAATCACTCCATCAGGCAATCAGCCATCACTCCCCTCAGCCAATCACTCCATCAGGCAATCAGCCAATCACCCATCAGCCAACCACTTCATTTAGGCAATCAGCCAAAATCCATAGGCAATCAGCCAATCAATCCATCAGCGAATCACTTCATCAGTCAATCAGCCAATCACTCCATCAGGCCCAAAGCCAATCACTCCATCAGGCAATCAGCCAATCATCCCTCAGGCAATCAGCCATCACTCCACGGCAATCAGCCAATCACTCCAAAGGCAATCAGCCAATCACTCCACAAGGCAATCAGCCAATCACTCCATCAGGCAATCAGCCAATCACTCCATCAGCCAATCACTCCCTCAGGCAATCAGCCAATCACTCCATTTAGGCAATCAGCCAATCGCTCCTCAGGCAATCAGCAATCACTCCCTCAGGCAATCAGCCAATACTCCATCAGGCAATAAGCCAATCACTCCATCATGCAATCAGCCAATCGCTCCATCAGGAATCAACCATCACTCCATCAGCCAATCACTTCACATGCAATCAGCCAATCACTTCTCAGGCAATCAGCAATCACTTCATCAGGCAATCAGCCATTACTCCATCAGCCAATCACTCCATCAGCCAATCACTCCATCAGGCAATCAGCCAATCACTCCATCAGCCAAACACTCCATCAGGCAATCAGCCAATCACTCCCTCAGCAATCACTTCATCAGGCAATCAGCCAAATCCCCTCCATCAGCCAATCACTTCATCAGGCAATCAGCCAATCACTCCATCAGCTAATCACCCTTTAGGCAATCAGCAATCACTTCATCAGGCAATCAGCCAATCACTCCATCAGGCAATCAGCCAATCACTCCATCAGGCAATCAGTGATTGTCTGATGGAGCCAATCACTCCATCAGGCAATCACTCCATCAGGCAATAAACCCAAACATCCATCAGGCAATCAGCCATCACTCCATCAGCCAATCACTCCATCAGGCAATCAGCCAATACTCCCTCAGCCCAAACCCCTTCATCAGGCAATCAGCCAATCACCATCAGGCAATCAGCCAATCAATCATCAGCAAACACTTCATCAGTCAATCAGCCAATCACTCCATCAGGCAATCGCCCAAACACTTCATCAGGCAATCAGCCCAAACACTCCCTCAGGCAATCAGCCAATCACTCCATCGGGCAATCAGCCAATCATCCATCAGGCAATCAGCCAATCATCTCAGGCAATCAGCCAATCACTCCATCAGGCAATCAGCCACTCACTCCATCAGGCAATCGCCAGTCACTCCATCAGGCAATAGCCCAAACACTCCATCAGCAATCAGGGCCCCTCACTCCCTCAGGCAATCAGCCAATCACTTCATCAGGCAATCAGCCAATTACTCCATCAGCCAATCACTCCCCTCAGCCAATCACTCCATCAGGCAATCAACCAAACACGCCATCAGCCAATCACTCCATCAGGCAATCAGCCCATACTCCCTCAGGCAATCAGCAATCACTCCCCAAGGCAATCAGCCAATCACTCCACAAGGCAATCAGCCAATCACTCCATCAGGCAATCAGCCAATCACTCATCAGCCAATCACTCCATAGGCAATCAGCCAATCACTCCCTCAGCCAATCACTCCCTCAGGCAATCAGCCCAAAACTTCATCAGGCAATCAGCCAATCAATCCATCAGGCAATCAGCCAATCACTTCATCAGGCAATCAGCCAATCACTCCATCAGCCAATCACTTTTATCAGGCAATCAGCAATCACTCCATCAGCTAATCACTCCATCAGAAAAATCAGCCAATCACTTCATCAGGCAATCAGCCATCACTCCATCAGGCAATCAGCCAATCACTCCATCAGGCAATCAGTGATTGTTGATGGGGCCAATCACTCCATCAGGCAATCACTCCATCGGCAATCAGCCAATCACTCCCTCAGGGATCAGCCCATCACTCCATCAGCCAATCACTCCCTCAGGCAATCCGCCAATCACTCCATCAGCCCAACACTTCATCAGGCAATCAGCCAATCACTCCATCAGGCAATCAGCCCAAACAATCCCTCAGCCAAAACACTTCATCAGTCAATCAGCCAATCACTCCATCAGGCAATCAGCCAATCACTCATCAGGCAAAACAGCCAATCACTCCATCAGGCAATCAGCCAATCACTCCATGGGCATCAGCCAATCACTCCATCAGGCAATCAGCCAATCACTCATCAGGCAATCAGCCAGTACTCCATCAGGGAATCAGCCACTCACTCCATCAGGCAATCAGCCAGTCACTCCATCAGACAATCAGCCAATCAATCCATCAGGCAATCAGCCAATCACTTCATCAGGCAATCAGCGATACACATCAGCCAATCAGCCAATTACTCCATCGGCAATCAGCCAGTCACTCCATCAGGCAATCAGCCAAACCATCGACAATCAGCAAACAATCCATCAGGCAATCAGCCAATCACTTCATCAGGCAATCAGCCGATCACTCATCAGCCAATCAGCAATCACTCCATCAGGCAATCAGCCCGTCACTCCTTTGGCAATCAGCCAATCAATCCATCAGCCAATCACTCCAAGGCAATCAGCCAATCACTCTATCAGCCAAACATTCATCAGGCAATCATACATCAGGCAATCAGCCAATCAATCCCTCAGCCAATCACTTCATCAGCCAATCACTTCATCAGCCAATCACTCCCCTGGCAATCAGCCAATCAATCCATCAGCCAATCAATCCACAAGGCAATCAGCCAATCACTTCATCAGACAATCAGCAATCACTCCACCAGGCAAACAGCCAATCACTCCAGCAGGCAATCAGCCAATCACTCCACAAGGCAATCAGCCAATCACTCCAGAAGGCAATCAACCAAAAAAAAACCATCATGAAATCAACCAACCACCTCATCACGCAATCAAGCAGTCGATTAATTACCCCCATCAAGAAACCAACCAGGCAGGCAACTGCAACCGTCTTACCGGCAATCAACCAGTCAATCAATAAATGAACCAACCACTCCCTACGGAATCAACCCAAAGGAAAGTCAACCCTTCCATCGGGACAATCCAGTCCCCCAACCAGTCCATCCCATCAGGCAAACACAGGGACAATCCACTCCCCCAACCAGTCCATCCATCAGGCAAAACACAGGGACAATCCACTCCCCCAACCAGTCCATCCCATCAGGCAAAAACACAGGGACAATCCACTCCCCCAACCAGTCCATCCCATCAGGCAAAACACAGGGACAATCCACTCCCCCAACCAGTCCATCCCATCAGGCAAAACACAGGGACAATCCAGCCTCACAACCGGTCCATCCCATCAGGCAAACCACAGGGACAAACCAGTCCCCCAACCAGTATATCCCATCAGGCAAAACACAAGGGACAATCCAGTCCCCCAACCAGTCCATCCCATCAGGCAAACCACAGCCAATTCCAAACAGGCAAACCCATTAAGGAACAATCCAATCAGCCAGTCATCCCATCCCACAAACAGGCCAAAACATTCTAGGTGACGACAAGTCCACAACCTCCAATCCCCCCCCCCTCCACTCCCCCCTCCCCTCCCCCCCCCCCCCCCCCCCGGACAAAATTACCAGGAAATTCACAGGGTGAGCACCGGGAGGGCGAGCTGCAGGGTGTTGGAGGGCGGTGGTGAGAGCCTGCTGCAAGTGGGGGTGTTCATCCTCAGCCTGTCTGCCGGACAAGGTCACGGACACAGTGGACGTTTCCATCAGGGTGATGAAGACCACCGTCACCAGCAGCACGATCACCAGCAATCCGCCA
>CM031620.1:63425701-63428201 GCA_018398815.1 Conus ventricosus | reverse complement strand
GGGGATTGCATACGCTCTTTGGCCTAGGTGTTCTGCAAATACTGAACGACACTGTTTGCATCTTTGAAGTATCAGTGTCAACAGTTGATGCTTTCAGGAAGACAGTGGCTGCGTTACCTCCTTATCGGCTGACGAACAACAGCTCGACCAATAAAACAAAAGAAGATAATCAATTGACAGAATCTGATCCTGAATTATTCGTGGTGCTTTTTTCCCGTCAATAGATTATCTTCTCTTACCTGTGGCTACATAGCTAGTGCTTTCCAGAAAACAGCAACACTTTAGGTGAATACTTTTAAGAAGAAAAAGGACCGTAACGTATTTGTAGAAATTGACATCAGTATGTCAAATGAGGTTATGTCATCTCCATTTTGGTTTATTGGTTTAATTGTTTCCTAGCAACATCACACGAAAAATTCATAAACCGACTATAAACAAACTTAGAAGAACAAATACAACAGAAAAAATAATTAGAATTAAAAAGAATTTTTAAAAATGTAATTAAGAAAATAGACACTTTTTTAAAATGAAAAATAAATTGAAAAAAACATTTCTTTTGGAAATGGAAAAGGAATTACAAAAACAAAAACACTTAGCAGAATAACGGAATGTGATACCAAAACGAAGCTATTAAAGGTGCGGATCCGTAGGGCGAATCCGGATCTAACGATGGATCCAAAATTCTTTCAGCAAGATAACTACAATTTTTCCATTGTGCATGAACACTGCGAAGCCATGTCTACGAGTTGATAACTATCCATGACGTAACATATCATCATGGAAGATTGAAACCTTGTCGTTGTATGTAATGTTTGCGCGCCACATTTTTCTGTATACTACTTTTTTTTTTAAAAGAAAGAAAAAGAAAAGTATATGGGATGCAACTCTTGCATTTCGTAAATAGTGTTACTTTCCCTGCCGAAAAACAAAAACAAACAAACATTTTGATCATGAATAGACTTGCTTACAGAAGCTGAAAAAAAACCCAAAAAACCTCAAGTACCGACCATGTTTTTTCTCCATATTTTGGTTAAAACACCTTGTTCTTTTTTCTTTTTTTTTATGGGGGAGGGGGCGGCGGTGGAGGTGCGGAAGATGGGGCGGGGGGGGGGGGGGTTTGGAGGAGTCACTCTGCAACTGAGGAGGGCCTGGCATTTAATAAGAATGACACTGAAAACAGCAGTTCAGTATTATCACAGATTGTATTGTTGTTAGTAATCAACAAATCGATACCAGAAACATAGATTACAGACCTTGCAGTCTTTAATTGTGATTAGTGGATAACGTTTAACCTGCACCCTGTGGGTTCCTTGTGTTCGAACACTAGACAAACTGGCTGGTGAACGTCGCCCTTGTCGGCTGGCGAGAAGGATAGGGTTAAGTCACAGTGACCAAACCGCGCGGCAGCCTGTGGAAATGATTAAGATACTGTCAGTGAAGGTAGTTTTTGATGCTTCCTCTGTGTGTCTGGGTTGCTACCTATCTACAAACGAGTGTTTTACCTGTTTGTTCGAGTGTTTCATTATTTGAGCGACTGAATGGTCGTGTAGTTATTTGGGTGAGTAATTAGGCAGGTAATTACTTGGATGCCGTTCGGTTGTTTGTGCGTTCATGGGGCTTTTTTGTGCGCAAGTAGCCACTGGTCAGTCTGCTTATTTGTTTATTGCATCGGTTAGCTTGTGAGCGTTTATTTATTCCATATATTTACACCCGTGGGTCCATTGCAGGGCTGAAAAGCAACAGTCGTGCCTTATTGGGCCGGTGTGTAACAGGTGAAAAGTGAGGAACCGTAGCGTGTAGCATGCACTGTCCTGAGATGGGTGTAGTGATCGATGGAAAAAGAAAATACAAACTTTAGTGGGCTGGTTAATGTGCGATGTGTGTCCTTTTAGAATTTGATCAATATGTGGACACTATGCGCATGATTGGGTTGGTTTTCAAACAGTTTTCTTACTGCTTTTCATACAGTCGTGTAACAGCTATATGGCCCAAGTAATGTCTTGCCACTGAAAATTGGATGTTGATTAATTTTGTTCATTGCCACTGAAAATTGGATGTTGATTAATTTCGTTCATTGTCCATAAATCCTGCCGTTCGCAACGGGGAGTCCCTTTCTTGTGTGTTTAAGTATGCTCATTCATAACACTGTTATTCGCTATAAATTTATTATTCATGCTTTTGACTGTTTGCAACTCTCTGCCGTTGGCAACGGGGAGCCCCTTTGTTAATGTTATGATTATGAAATATTTATGCTGTTGATTGCAAAGACATGTTTTTACCTCCTACCATTTCGCTACGAGGAGGCCCTGTTGTGCATTTTTGTTGTAAATACTTGCACCCTAATTTTGACAATTGTTTTAATACATGATTTTACAATTCCATTATAAACATTTGATGCTTGTCTTGGCTGAATTTGAAGAAAGTGTGCCTTGTTAATATTTGATCTCTTCCCCCGCTTTGAACCTTTGCTGAACGAAACTGTTCTCATGATGAATGAGTC
>CM031620.1:63413201-63420701 GCA_018398815.1 Conus ventricosus | reverse complement strand
CCCAACGTTTCACATAGCAGGTCCCCTACTACCCACACATCTCACAAGCAGGTCCCCCACTACCCACACATTTCACATAGCAGGTCCCCACTACCCATACATTTCACATAGCAGGTCCCCATACCCATACATTTCACATAGCAGGTCCCCCACTATCATACATTTCACATAGCAGGTCCCACCATTACCCATACATTTCACATAGCAGTCCCCCACTACCATCATTCCCACAATAGCAGTCCCCCATTACTACATCATTTCACATAGCAGGTCCACCATACCCAATTTCACACAGCAGGTCCCCTACTACCCATACATTTCACATAGCAGGTCCCCACTACCACACATTTCACATAGAGCCCCCAACTCAATCATTCCACATAGCAAGTCCCCCATTACCCAACATTTCACATAGAAAGGGTCCCCTTACTACATACATTTCACATAGCAGGTCCCCCATTACCCATACATTTCACATAGCAAGTCCCCCATTATACATACATTTAATAGCAGGTCCACCACTACCACACATTTCACATAGCAGGTCCCACACTACACACATCTCACATACAGGTCCCCCATACCATGCATTTCACAAAAGCAGGTCCCCCACTACCCATACATTCCACATAGCAAGTCCCCAATCCCCATACATTTCACATAGCAGGTCCCATTACCTATACATTTCACATAGCAGGTCCCCCACTACCTATACATTTCACATAGCAGGTCCCCCCTACCCCATACATTTAACATTGCAGGTCCCCCATTTACCCACACATTTCACATAGCAGGTCCCCCACCCACAATTACACATAGCAGGTCCCCCACTACCCATACATTTCACATAGAAAGGTCCCCTTAGTACCCATACGTTTCACATAGCAGGTCCCCTTACCCACATATTTCACATAGCAGGTCCCCCACTACCCAACATTTCACATAGTGGTCCCACTACCCATACATTTCACATAGCAGGTCCCCCACTACGCACCCCACCAATTTCACATAGCATGTCCCCCATCTCCCATACATTTCACATACCAAAGGTCCCCCTTTTACCCACACATTTTACATAGCAGGTCCCCTACTACTCACACATTTTCACATAGCAGGTCCCCCATACCACACATTTCGCATAGCTGATGCCCTACTACCCACACATTTCACATAGCAGGTCCCCCACTACCCATGCATTTCACATAGCAGGTCCCCTTAACCCATACATTTCACATAGCAAGGTCCCCATTACTACATACATTTCACATAGCAGGTCCCCCATTACCCACACATTTTACATAGCAGGTCCCCCACTACCCACATATTTCACATAGCAGGTCCCCCCACTACCCACACATTTCGCATAGCAGGTCCCCTACTACCCATACATTTCACATAGCAGGTCCCCCACTACCCACACATTTCACATGGCAGGTCCCTTACTACCCACACGTTTCACATAGCAGGTCCCCTACTACCCACACATTTCGCATAGAAAGGTCCCCACTACACATACATTTCACATAGCTGGTGCCCCACTATCCATGCATTTCACAAAAGCAGGTCCCCCATTTACCCATACATTTTACATAGGCTTCACTACTTGAAATTGTAGGACCACTTTTAATGTTCGTGTTGATTTGATTTGGATTATTGAGTATTGAAAATTTGATCATTTGACTCATGTTGCTCCCCCCCCCCCTCCCCAACCCTATGCCTCGACTTCCAAGCCCCACTCTTACAGTAGTTGCATGATTGAATGGTGATAAACGGCGAAGTACCGCGTTATCTGGATAATACTATGGAGGCGTGGCGTGTGTGTGTGTGTGTGTGTTTTGTGTGTGCGTGCGTGCGTGTTGTTGCGTGCGTGCGTGGCGTGCGTGCGTGCGTGCGTGCGTGCGTGCGTGCGTGCGTGCGTGCGTGCGTGCGTGCGTGTGTGGTGGTGTGTGTGTGTGTGTGTGTGTAAGTCCACTTATTTAATGAATGTGAAATTTCTTAGAATCAACTGTTAAGTATTGTTAATGCAACGAATAAGCGATGATTTTTGTTAGCTGTAGACTACCAAAAAGCATTTGACACCATATCAAAAGAATTCATGGAAACATTGGAAATATTTGGTTTTGGAGAGCAGTTTAGAACACTGGGTTAAAATTTTAGTAACAGAAACTTTCAGTAACATTTACCACGGTGGGTGGATCTCGGCCTCCTTCCACTCGAGTGCGGAATTCGACAAGGATGTCCATTCTCTCCACTAGCCTTCGTGTTAGCAGTGGAGCTACTTGCAATCAAAATCAGAAATAGTCAAATTAAAGGTATAAAACTACCTGAAGTTGATAGCAACATGAACAACAACAACAAATAATAATAATGATAATAATAATAATAATAATAATAATAATAATAATAATTTAATAATAATAATAATATAATAATAATAACAATAATGATTTGAAAATTAAACAACTTGCTGACGACACAACACTGTTTCTGGACAGTGAAGACATGATCCCAGCCAAAACATTATAGACACATTCACAGGTTTCTCGGGACAGAATTGAATTGCCGTAAGACTAAAGCGATGAGATTAGGCAGTCAAAAAACAAGAAACCGAAAATCTTGTATTCAAAACAGAAAACAAATTGAAGATACTAGGCATTATTTTCACATGTGATAAAAGCGCTGTAAATGTTGAGGACAACTGGAAAAACAGAATCGAGAAAATCGAAAATATATAAAAATGTGGAGCCATAGAGACTTGGGAATGTATGGGAAATTAATCATTATTAAAACATTTTTGTTATCACAGTTGACTTTTGTTCATGCAGAGTATTGGCTTGCCAGAACAAGTCA
The DNA here is from genome assembly GCA_018398815.1 of Conus ventricosus. Classification (NCBI taxonomy): domain Eukaryota; kingdom Metazoa; phylum Mollusca; class Gastropoda; order Neogastropoda; family Conidae; genus Conus; species Conus ventricosus. Next base: position 63,417,851 of record CM031620.1, on the reverse strand, counting down.
TTACTGCAGTCAACAGAATGTTTTATAAATTTCTCTGGCAAAGAAAAGTTAGTAATAGAAAAGCTTTTGAAAAAATTAAAAGGAAAATTATGGAAGATGACAAATCAAATGGTGGGCTAAATATGGTTAACTTACAAAGGGCACAAGAAAGCTATTATTTGGAATGGGCAAAGGTTTATTGACGAGTGTAGACAAAGAAATGGGCTCAGATCCAGAGATGGACATAAGTAAGGTCTTGAGTGGCTTAGGATGCTTTGAAATACATTGTCAACTGAATGAAGTCGTGGGAATTGAAAGATAAAAAGCTCCTTTTGGAAAACGATAGTACAAACCTATCTTAAAAAAAAAACGTGTATGAGCCTAGCTGATGTAGAGAGAGAAAATATCAGCAGACAACTTTTATGGAACAACACTTTAATCAGATTCAAGGAGAAAGTGCTGTACTTTCCCCTGTGGAAAAAAGCAGGACTGGAACGAATGAGCGGTATCATAAAAAGCAGCGAAAACAGACTCCTGACCAGAGAAGAAGTTACAGACAGAATCGGAAGGAACCACGCAGTCACGTTTTTCGAATACAACGCACTGATTAACGCTATGCCAAACATTCGGAAACGATGGACAGAAGATGGCCTGTTAACTGTTGTGAACACCCAAAACGAAAAGGTAGTTATGCAGACTTCATGACAAATGGACTCAAACCTAAACATATTGCAGCCTTTTTAAAAAGAAAGAGTCAGTAAACAATCCTGTTCAGTCATGTGCAGAGGCATTTTGGTTAAGAAAATTAAACGTTGTGCTAGATGAGAGTGTATGGCTACTGGCGGTAAAAGCAACTAAGGAAACTAGACTGAGAGAACTGCAATGGAAAATCCTACATAATATCTACCCAACGAATATGTTGCTGCACAAAATGGAGGAAGTTGGCAATGATAAATGCTCCTTCTGCAGGGACGAAATTGACTTTATAGAACATTTCTTCTACCTTTGTGCACCGGTGAGAGCGTTCTGGAAAGATGTAGAAAGGTATGTACAAACAAAGTTGGATCTGAAAACAAAGTTAACTTTAAATAACGTTCTCTTTGGTGTAACCACGGCGGAAACAGACTTGAAAAGTCTCGGTATATTAAATCATATCATTTTGATCGGGAAAAATGTGCATTAGCATATATAAGAAAGCTAAAGCTCAGACACCATTACTCATTCTGTTTGAATACAACGTACAGAACAGAAACGTTTTTTTTATAGACAATGGTAGGAAGAGAGACAGGTTAGTTGGGAGACGAGAGGGAGCGGGGATAGGGAGAAACATAGGAGAGACGGGACCGGGTCAGGGGGGAGTGCGAGGGGGTACAAAGATTTCCTCGAACACAAGCCAAACAAAAAAAACAAAGCCAAAGTGAAAACACAAAATAGGCTGCCTATTACAAACACAGGACACCCCGTAAAAAAAAAAATTAAGTGGAGGGGGGGGGGGGGGGGGGGGGTGGAGGGGGAAAGAGAGGAGAGAAAAAAGGGAAAGGAAAAAGAAAAAAAAAAAAAACGTAGCAAAAGGCACGAAAAGGATGGTGGTATCTTGAAGTATACTGCTGTCCTTCACTGTGTCAACACCTCCCACTGTCCTGTACTTTTTCTTTTTTCTTTTTTTTTCCCTTGTTGTTTGTCACCTATTCTGCAGCACATACATTTACAATGAAGTGCTTCGAGAAAAGACATCCAGAGATGGAGAAATGCTAACGTTACTATGTATTGCCTAAAACTCAGGCCCACTAAACATGTGTCCTAGCACCCTTTGCCCCATCAAATCACACTGATAGAGCCACGTGTATGTACATAGAGAGTATGCCTACCCAGCTCTGTAAAATAAAAAAGAAAAAAAGCATTGCCCCATTTGGTCCTCAAACCGTAAAGACATAAACATCTGCTGTAGCTTTTTTTTTTCCTTTTCACCCTGTTTTTTTTTTATGGCGTTACAAATCCGTCAGAAGTGCACTTCATCGTCAGCAGAGAGGAGAGAGGAGTACACGTAAACCCGCCCCTTCCGACAGCTCAGGTGAACTTTCCTGTCTGATGGAAGCTCTTAGCACGGTCCCTGCACCGATTGAGGTGGGTGTTTTTTTTCTTTTCCCCAGGTTCAACGAACAGAAAGCTGATTGAAACGCCAAATAAAGCATTCAAAGAAGCAACATCCAATAAAAAAGAAAACCCAATACTAACCCATCACATTGAACATGTACCAAGAAACATGAATATGTGAACATATTATTAACTAGTAGGCTCTACCAATATTTCCTCAAGCCGCAAAGTGAAGGACAGTGGGAGGTGTTGACACAGTGAAGGACAGTGGGAGGTGTTGACACAGGGAAGGACAGTGGGAAGTGTTCACACAGTGAAAGACAGAGGCGAGAGGTGTTGACCCAGTGAAGGACAGTGGGAGGTGTTGACACAGTGAAGGACAGTGGGAGGTGTTGACACAGTGGAGGACAGAGGCGGGAGGTGTTGACACAGTGAAGGACAGTGGGCATGGGAGGTGTTGACACAGTGAAGGACAGTGGGAAGTGTTCACACAGTGAAAGACGAGGCGAGAGGTGTTGACCCAGTGAAGGACAGTGGGAGGTGTTGACACAGTACAGGACAGTGGGAGGTGTTGACACAGTACAGGACAGTGGGAGGTGTTGACACAGTACAGGACAGAGGGAGGTGTTGACACAGTGAAGGACAGAGGCGGGAGGTGTTTACACAGTACAGGACAGTGGGAGGTGTTGACACAGTGAAGGACAGAGGCGGGAGGTGTTGACACAGTACAGGACAGTGGGAGGTGTTGACACAGGAAGGACAGAGCGGGAGGTGTTGACACAGTACAGGACAGTGGGAGGTGTTGACACAGCACAGGACAGTGGGAGGTGTTGACACAGTACAGGACAGTGGGAGGTGTTGACACAGTACAGGACAGTGGGAGGTGTTGACACAGTACAGGACAGAGGGAGGTGTTGACACAGTACAGACAGAGGGAGGTGTTGACACAGTAAAGGACAGCCGGAGGTGTTGATACTGTTACGAACAATGGGGGTGGGGGGTGGGGGTGCTGACACAACAAAGGACAGTGAAAGGTGTCAACACAGTGGCAGGTGCTGCTGACACGGAGCACCTGCCGCCCTGGAGGCAGGTCCCTGATCATGAAGTGGGAAGACAGGAGAGAGACAAAAACTGAAAAACAAGAAGAAATAAAAAAGAAAAAGAAAAAAAAAAGACACACCAACGTCAACACGTTCAATCGTTTAAGACATCCCCCCCCCCCCCCCCCCCGCCCCCACCTATGTTCACCTAGCGAAGATGTTTCGCTGGGCCGGACAGACACTCCCTCTAACATAACAGACACTGACATTTTCCAGTCGTCACAGCGTCGCTACTATCTAATCTTTATAGACTACCGCTCGACAGGGAAGGGAGGGGGGCGGGTGGGGGGGGGGGGGGAGTAGGGGATGGGAAAGAGGAGTGAGTGGGTCTTGAAAGACAAGGATGATGCAAGATGAAAAAAATGAGAGAAAAAAGAAGGAAAAAAAACGAAAAGAAAAGAAAAAAAGGTAAAAAATAAAAATAAAAAAACCTATTTAGTGTAAACGTGTGTAATTGATTCTATGATATCAGCAATTATATTCTATGAAAAATCTGGAGAACTATTTCGAGTTTCTTGGAAAAGTAATGTCTACATTATGACTGGTGCAATGTACAGTCCAGATAATGGGGGCCAATATGTGTGTGTGTGTCTGTGTGTGTGTGTGTGTGTGTGTGTGTGTGTGTGTGTGTGTGTGGTGGTGCGTGCGTGCGTGCGTGCGTGCGTGCGTGCGTGCGTGCGTGCGTGCGTGCGTGCGCGCGCGCGCGCGCGTGTGGTGTGTGTGTGTGTTTGTGAGTGTGAACCATCCGATCTCTTCGTTGCTTCTTTCACGTCAAACTTGTCGTAAAGCAGTGTTACGATGCTACATACCTATAATGTGTGTCGCCATAGTGTTGGCTGATAATCGCTCTATGACTTTGTGGCGTAACACTGGTTATGAGAAGCGAGGAGCGCTGGCCCTCTGACGGCGACGGCAGGAAAGGAAGAGCTTAAATCGTCAGCTCGTTTAAATTCGCAGGCTGTTTGCGAACCAGGGAGATGATTCTTTTTAAGCCTATATTCACTCAAAAGAAAATAACGTGTATCTGGAGATGTACCATTTTGGCTCTAAGCCGTCAATGTCTTCTTTAGATGTGACCAACATAGACTACAAGTCAACACTCAGAGAGAGTGCAAAGTAAGGTTTCAACAAACAATTCAATACCGACAAGTGAGTAAAGACTGGTTTACATCCAAAATACTCAAACTATTCCTCCATTGATAGCAATCAACCATTGCTTTTCTGTGTTGTTTCATTTGATTCTCATGCGGACTGTGAATCAGGAAGTATTGTTTACTGCATGTTGTGATGTCTGTGTGTTACATACAAATTTTGTTGAGAATCAATCCATTTGTCTGTTTCAGCATATAGACAAATTTCCCGAGGATCCATTTGTCTGTTCCATACTTGGAGACTTATCAAATAAGCGTTTAGATATAAATTTGCAGAGAATCCATTTGTCTGTTTCATACTTGGAGACTTATCAAATGAGCGTTTA
>CM031620.1:63410881-63413101 GCA_018398815.1 Conus ventricosus | reverse complement strand
AAATGGAACAGAAACCCTATTAAAAGGGTTAATCACCAACATCACCACCGCTCCTAAACCTCCTCTCCCTCTCAACAACATTTAAGACTCATTTCATTCCTTCGCAGTGGAACTGTCCGTGGCAGAGATGATCGCCGGTCTGGTCGCGGAGCTCTGTCGGATCTGGGAGGCTGGGTCTTGTTCTTGATCGGCTCTTCGCGGCACAGGAAGACCCTGAAAGACACGGGATGGTCCACAAGAGATGACGAGAGGAGCCAAAGAAGGATAATGTGATGAGTCTTTCACGAAGAAAAGAGATGTCCCAGTCTCTGTCTGTCTGTCTGTTTGTCGGACTGTCCGCCTGTCAGTCTGTCTGTCTATCTATCTGTCTCTGTCTGTCTGTCTGTCTGCATCTCTCCTCTCTCTCTCTCTCTCTCTCTCTCTCTCTCTCATCTCTCTCTCTCTCTCTCTCTCTCTCTCTCTCTCTCGTTTTCCTCTCTCCTACCCGAAGCAACGCTTTTAACAGATCAAGTGTAATACAGACGAGAATGGCTGACTGGGTTCTCAAGCCCTTAAAGAGTAAGAGCTTGTCTAGGCCTACCACAGTTTGAAAAAACGGAGTGACTGAGGGCGGAAAATGAAGCAAAATTTAGAGAGGGGGCTAGTTACCGCCAAGGACACAGACAACCAGAGTACAGGACAAGACTGTGTCTGTGTCCTGGCGGTAATTAACCCCCTCTCTTTCTACATTTTGTCTACCACAGTTTGCGAAGACAATAATTGGCAGATGGCAAGGATGAAACGCTCCGTACGTTCAACAGTCATGAAAACAACTCTTAGCCAGCTGGCACCGTGTAGTGTGTTGGTCACAGAGAAATTAAGAGAGATACAGTGGTCATTACTTGCACCCCAACCTCTCTGTCCAGCCTATTTGACCTGGTCTTGCTGCGGAGTCCGCATAAGCTGGGACGAGAGAGAGGAGAGAGAGAGAGAGAGAGAGAGAGAGAGAGAGAGAGAGAGAGAGAGAGAGACAGACAGACAGACAGACAGACAGACATAAAAACACTCCTCAGTCCTTTTAACCTGAGATAAGTCTTGTAGAACTTCTTGCTGAGCAGCATGTAGATGATGAAGTTGCAGGACGCGTTGCAGGCATACAGAAACAGCTGCAGCCCAGCCACCAGGTAGAAGAGGTTGTTGTACCGCCCGCCCAGACTGCCAAAGTCCGGAGATACCTTGGAAACAGGTGACCAGTACACACACACACACACACACACACACACACACACACACACACACACACACACACACACACACACACACAGTGCACGCGCGCACATACACACACACACACGTACATGCACGCACGCACGCACGCACGCACGCACGCACGCACGCACGCACGCACGCACACACACACACACACACACACACACACACACACACACACACACATTCAGAGATGCTAGAATAGGTAGATATTGGTTGAAATTGAACAATTGTTCTATAGTCAATATAGGAATCGTGAAACGTCTTAGGTCGGCCACATGTGTTGATAGCCACAGACGGTTGATTACAAGCCATAAACAATAATCTTAATCAGGTGACCTCTGACAAGTGTGACGTGACCTCTGTGTCATATCATGAAGTATCAGGTAGAACAATATGAACCAATCAGCTGTAAGAATGGGACAACAGCGAACCAATCAGCTGTTAGGATGGGACTACAACAACCAATCAGCCGTTAGGATGGGACTACAACGAACCAATCAGCCGTTAGGATGGGACAACAGCGAACCAATCAGCCGTTAGAATGGGACTACAACGAACCAATCAGCTGTTAGGGTGAGACTACAACGAACCAATCAGCTGTTCAGATGGAATGACAACAAACGAAATAGCTGCTAAGATAGAACCACAACGAACCAATCAGCTGACAGTGTGGGGTCACATCGAACCAATCAGCTGTTTGGATGGGACCACAACGAGCCAATCAGCTGTTTGGATGGGACCACAACGAGCCAATCAGCTGTTAGGATGGTACCACAACGAACCAATCGGCTGTCATCCCACAGCTCTGCCAGCAAGGATTAGTAGTAGCCACCCCCAAGGATCTCGATGATGAAGAAAACGAGGACCTGGAGGTCCACCACTATGTCCAGTCAAAGAACCACGGTGCTTTAGTCGCCGAGTGCTGATGAAATGTGATGTGGCTGATTTGTGTTTGCTCAAATACTAGAA
>CM031620.1:63393381-63403381 GCA_018398815.1 Conus ventricosus | reverse complement strand
TTTGTGGTCAATGTAAATCCTAAGTATTTATAGCTGTTTACTATTTCGATTTCTTTATCCTGATAAAACCATTTTTCTGACTTTGTTAGAAACCCGCCCTTCCTAAAAACCATTACTTTCGTCTTGTTCAAGTTCACTTTGAGCCCTAAAGAAGTTGAAGCCCTTTCGAGATTATTTATCTGGTTTTGAAGCCCAACTGGAGATGTCGAGAACAAGCAGATATCATCGGCAAACAACAGCAAAAATATTTCCTGTAAGCCTGGTAGAAGTTGGAATCCATGTTTTCCATTTTGTGTCACTTGTTCGGCAACTTCAGTGATCAGCAGGGAAAAAATCAGGGAGACAACATGCAACCCTGTTTCACACCTGCCGGACAGTCAAAAAAGTCAGAGACTTCATTGCCCCAACGCACACACGACTGCACCGATGCGTAAATACCTTGTAGCATACGTAGCATTTTGGTAGAGGTTTTAATCTTTTTAAGAACAAGCCAAAGGCAATCCCTATCGACTGAATCGAAAGCTTTCATATAATCAATAAAAGCAACGTACACTTTACATTTTCCCTTTCCTGAAAACCGCTTTTTTTATTATAGATACTAGAGTAAAAATATGGTCAATCGTTTCATAATTTTTACGGAATCCAGCTTGTTCTTCGCAAATGTTGTGTTCCTTTTCTGCCCATGTGTATAAACGTTTATTTAAAATTGACGTAAAGACTTTACTAATAATACTTAATAATGAAATACCACGATAATTTTCAGGGTTATTTGCATCTCCTTTTTTAAACAATGGGACTATAACTGATCGCGACCACTCATCTGGATAAACGCCTTGATCAAACAGGTTATTAAACAATTTAGTAAGAAAGGGGTTATCAAATTTTCTGCTACTTTCAAAAATTCACCAGGTATTTCATCAATTCCAGCAGCTTTACCAGTTTTTATTTTGCGAATTGCATATTTAACTTCTTCCTTAGTTATTTCTTCATCTAATTCTGGAACATGAATGGAATTCTCTTCTTCATCTACAGTAGCGTTGTGCCCCGGCAATATTGGTGTATGTTGCCCTAAAACCTCGGCGAAATGATCTTTCCAACTTTCTATGTTAATGGTTACGTCTTTTTTAATCCTTGGGCTTACTCGCTTTACTAACGGCCAGAATTTTGAACTATCATTTTTATTTTGTAACAGAGAAACACGAACAGACTGATTATAACATTTCTTTTTTTCGTTCAGTTTAGACTGATAGTCGGATCGTTCTCGTAGGTAAACTTGCTCATCCTCCACTTTACGTGTACGGGTGAAGCGGCGTAAGCAACTAACAACCTGACGTTTCAGTTTTCTGCACTCCATGTCAAACCATTTATTCACACGCTGTGCGCGGCCCCCAAAGTGGACCGTTCGCCGCATGCACTGCCCCGCAGTGAGCAACAGCAACACAAACTGGCTCAGCGCGGATTTGGCACTGACCTCAATAAGGTTCATTGCTTCTTCCATGGCTTGCTTCCCTCCGCCGGAAACTAAATAATCTAAAAATATCTGCGTTTTTTCTGGGTCCCATTTTAATTTTTCCATATTTCTCTTATCTCTGTAACTGCATAGATTATCATCTTGAGTGGCAACAGAAACAGTGAGTTCTATAGGCAGATGATGCGACTCAATACGATTCGAAACAGACATATTTTTTTACATAATGTACAAAATCAACGGAAGACAAAAAGAAATCAATGGTGCTATTTCCTCTCTGTGACAAAAAAGTGAAATTTCCATCACCATCACCATCAACACAACCATTTAAAGGCGTCAACTGGAACATAGCACAAAACTGAATCAACATTTTCCCAAAACTATTTACATTATCATCCTGTGATTTTCTTTCAAAAGTATTTTCTGGTTTTCCCTCAAAGTATTCATCAACACTCACATCTAGATACCAATCACCAATTCGTGAATTCAAATCACCACCAATCAAATACAACAAATCTTCACCACATTCCATCAAAGACATCATAAACTGTTCCAGCCTTTGCAGGTTGCAATCAAAATCTTTTTTTTCATAATATGGACTCTTAACTGGGTGATTGTAAATACCAAGGAAAAGAACATCTTTTTCACAACCAAAAAGCTCCTTTGATATTTTGCAACACAAGATATTGTCACATTTTGTTTCTATTTTTATAATATATTTAGAAATTGTTTTTCGAATCAACATAACAGTTCCACCAGAACTACGTCCCATTTTTGACAGCTTTACTGCAGGACAATGCAAAACAACAAAATCACTAAAGTAAACATCAAAATCAAAGGAAGGCACTGTAAACGATTCGCAAAGGAAACAAATGTCGAAAGATGTTATATAATCAACAAAGTCATGATCAGTAAGTTTAGAAACTAAACCGTTTATATTCCAGCAAGTTACTGAAAATACTTTTTTCTTGTTCAAACAATTATGACTCCGATGAGCGAGGTTTCTAGTTTGTATATTATCATGTACCTGTGCATTGCCATGTGCCTGTGCATCGCCATGTATCTGTATATTTTCATATTCTTGAGTGCTGCCATGTGCCTGTGTATTATCATTTGTCTGTGTATTTCCATGCGCCTGTGCAATATCATGTGCCTGTATATTTCCACGTGCCTGTGTAATGGCATGTGCCCGTGTGCGGAGAGTGTGTGTTCTGACATCATGTTGTAGGTCTCGGCCTGACCCCTATTTTCCCACATTGTCACCGACATTTGCACGTGTTGTACTGTTCTGTCTTTTACCCCAGGTCAAGTCGCTCAGACTAGTTTGACGAGTCGACGCCCTGGTTCGTGGTCGATCATTGTCGTCACGCACGGGATTTCCGCGGTTTATCCCGTGGTCCAGATCTGGTTGGGTGACATCACCAGTCAACACACCTGGGGTTCCCCGTGTGTCAACACTACCATGACTGCCAGCACTGTCAGCACCAATCTGGCGATCGTGTAATCTGGATGATGTAGCACGCTGATCCCTGACATGAAGTCTGCCGTTGACAAAGAAACCCGTCTTCCCCTCATCACGTAGCCCCTTCAGCTTGGCCGTCTGTCTTCTAGTCAGGTCCTGTGCCACCCTCAGCCCATCTCGCTCCATGTCCTGCCTGGCAGATCGGTCCTTCATCAGGCGCATCACATCGCCCCATCTCTGGAACTTAGCTATGATGGGGCGGGAATGGGGGTTGCGAGGGTTGAGTCTGCCGAGACGATGTGCCCTCTCAATAACGTCGTCTCCCCAAGTTGTGCCAGAAACATAGGTGTTCAGCACATGTGTCACGGCTTCAGCACAGTTCTCTTCCTGCCCTGCTTGGGCCTCAGGAATGCCATACAACTTGACATTATTTCTTCGGGAGAATCCCTCCAGTCGATCTACCTCCATCTCGAGGTCAGACACAGTCTTGAGTAAGTCGTCTTGCTGATTTGAGAGACGTAATATCTTCTCCACATTTTGCTGAACACCCTCTTTTGTAGCGCTAACATCACGACACAAATCGGAGATACTTTTCTTCAACAGCTCCTGGTCATCTCTTAACTGTTTTAAAGTTTCGGCTTGAGATTGCATAACCATCAGAATATTGTCTAATTTCTGTTGCAGATTGACCTCCAGCTGACTGATGTTATCCCGTAAATCCGACGTCACCTTGTCTGATTCTTCATCCATAGCAGAGGTATTCTTGGTCTTGTCCGGTGAAGGCCCTGGGTTTTCTTCGACGTCGCCACTGAGTTTGACCCTGTGCAATGCAAACGCGAACAGCGCCAAGCACAGAGAGGGTACAGTCGACAAAATCATCGCGTGGTCGGGGTTTCGTAAACAATCCTTGGTCGCTGTATTTGTAAATAGAGTTCCACTCACCAAACAGAGTTCTTCAGTGAAAGTGTTCGGTAGAAGGAAAGGAGAACTCACAGCCATTGCAACTAAATGTTTCATACTGCAAGACAGCGTAGCCAGGAACAGCAGCAAAGCCATGTAAACAACACATCGCCGACACACACCTTGCCACTGTATTCACGTGCGAACACACCGTCTTTCCCTTTCGTGTGATTTAAAAGTTTTGCCACACACACACAATGAAATTGACCAATTTTGGCTCTCCAAAGACCTAGGTCAATCATTTTCACTTGAATTATTTGCCAGAAACAGTTAATTTACCACTGAACGGAATTTCAAACCAACGCAATAGCTACAACCTGGGTATATACCATCTAAACTCCAAATTTGAAGAGCCACAAAAACATTTGCTGCGCCATGTTTCACAGTCGACCTTGACCTTGAGAGAGAGAGAGAGAGAGAGAGAGAGCAGTTATTTTGATCGACCAACTTCGTCTATCAACAACTGTCTTTTTGCTACCAAAAACAGTCTGTAAAGGTGATTATCATCTTTAACATGGCAAGTTGTTTTGAATTACAAACACAGTTCCAATTCTCGAACAGTTACTATCTATCTATCTATCTATCTATCTATCTATCTATCTATCTATCTATCTATCTATCTGTGTGTGCTTGCGCGCGCGCGCGCGCGCGCGCGCGTGTGTGTGTGTGTGTGTGTGTGTGTGTGAGTGTGTGTGTGCCCAACGCAAAGAGAAAGACAAAGCCAACGCCAAAGACAAATCAGACAGCGAGTGACAGACCAAGGGAGGTGAGAGTTTATTATCAAGATGCCATAAAGGTTTGTTGTGCCCCGAGGGATAAACACATGGACACATTTTCGTCGGTGTCACTCAATAACTCAATACGACACTGTTTTTGCTATGAGTTATGCATTGGGCAGAATATGGATAATAAATCTTTACAAACAAAACAAAAGTAAACAAGAAAGAAAGAAAGAAAGAAGAACAATTGTAAGTACTCTCTGTTGATCATTATCAGCGACTCGAAAACAAGAAGGGAGACACGAAATGGCAAAAATATCACTGCCTTTAATCAGCTGAGAGCGGAGCTTGGCAACACTTTCAGCAAGTGTGTCTGCTGTCTTGTTCGTCATTTCTTCAGATGGATTCCCCCGTCTCCTCAACAAAGGTGGCAGTACGTCGCAGGTCCTCCAGTAAACGTAGAGATTCCGGCCACTGGTATTGGGTTGGGCCAGGTTTTCTCTCGGAGCGCTTGGTGGAGCGGGCAGGACTGCAGCAGATGTTCTGTTGTCTGGCTGCCTGTTCTGCAGGGCACTGTTCTGTGTTGCCGATGCGGAGTTTAAAGAATAGATGGTGTTTCAGGCGGTTGTGGCCTGTCCTGAGCCTGAAAATGACTACCTGCTCTCGACGAGTCAGCAGGTAGTACGGGTCTGCTCTGTTGTGGCGTGGATGCTGCTGCTTCCACTTGTTCTGCAGCTTGGCCTTGATGATGGTCCTGGATTCAGGGTAGCTGATAGATCTGTCCATTTGCTCCTTCGTAGTGCCCTCCTTTGCCAGGGAGTCAGCAGTCTCATTGCCAAGTATGTCTAAGCCGTAAGTTTCATAAAGAAAGTAGGCAACCTGCTGACAGCAACGCTCAGGACGCCATCTTTCCAGCTTACGTTCGTTGCCGACAGTGCGGCATACACGCTTGAACGTGTGTACACTTTACAGCAGACTCCATGAAAACCTTGTCCAGAGATGTCCCACCTGATGTGATCTTTTAATTCCTAAGAAAGAGTAGCATTTTTCATCTGATCTAAGATTTTACAGAGGAAAGATCTTTAACAAAATTTCAGGTACTTTTTTCAAAGGTAAGTTTAAAAAAAATGTGTGAATGAGTTTTTCTTTTTTCTTTTTTAATGACTTGTGAGTTAACTTGTGAGACAAGGCCATAGTTGTGAGACAGCACTCTTCCGTATAGTCAATGACCTCCTCTGAGGGCTTGACGATGGGAATGTTTCCTTATTAGCGATGCCAGACCTCTCCGCAGCATTTGACACGATCGATCGTAATACTTTGTTCTCACGGCTTCAAACTTCTTTTGGATTCAAAGACACAGCTCTCGACTGGATTATCTCTTACTTGACTGAACGGACTCAGACAGTGTGTGTACAGGGTAGATACTCAGACAGTTCTCCTCTTAGGTACGGTGTGCCTCAGGGTTCTGTACTGGGGCCAGTCCTTTTTGTGCTGTATGCTAGTCCTGTGTCTGACGTCATCAGTGGTCACGCCACGTCGAACGAGAGCTTTGCTGACGATACTCAGCTTCATCAGTCGGCTCCCATTGCTGAAATTGACTCACTGATTTCTCGGACGCGGGGCTGCATTGCAGACCTGAAGGACTGGATGACAACCAACAAACTACAACTAAACGACGACAAGACGGAACTCATGTTCGTGACAAAACAGCCTAACCATCCTTCTCTGCCTTCAACTGTCACTATCAATGACTGTACTGTCTCTGTCTCCACCTCTGTCCGCAGTCTAGCGGTCATTCTTGACCAATCCCTCTCCTTTGAGGAACAGGTTACAAATATTTGCAAGACTGCTTATTTAGAACTAAGAAGAATCAGCTCCGTACGTCACCTTCTCTCTACAGATGCTACAAAAACTCTCATTTGCGCCTTTGTCTTATCTAGAATAGATAACTGCAACTCACTTTTGCCTGGCCTTCCAAAATACCTGATAGAAAGATTACAGCGAATCCAAAATCATGCAGCCCGAGTCGTCTGTAGAGCAGGAAAATATGATCACATTTCGCCTCTACTTCACTCTCTTCACTGGCTATCTGTCTCAAACCGTATCTCGTACAAAATCTCAACTCTCACTTTCTCTGCTCTCTTTGAAAATGGACCTTCTTATCTCTCAGATCTCCTTAAAATCTACACCCCCTCTCAACAACTACGCTCCTGTGCTGACGACCGCCTTCGACGAATGACTCGCTTCAGGACTACTACTGGTGAAAGATCTTTCTCTTTTCAAGCTCCAGCGACGTGGAACAGACTGCCAGACTCTCTCAGACATTCAGATTCTGTGCCTTCTTTCAAGTCTAAACTTAAAACCCATCTATTTTCTCATAATTAGTCAATGCGGGGGGGGGGGGGGGGGGGGGGGTGGGGGGGGGGGGGGGGGGGGGGGGGGGGGGGGGGGGGGGGGGGTACAACCTAACTCATAGCCGTCTGGGCCTTTTCAAATGTAGTGTATGTGCATGTTCTCTATTACATGTATTTGTTGTATGACTGAACGTTATAGGATTTAGTTTTTGTAGTGATATTTGAAAAATAAGTGAATGTCAAATTTGTAGGATTAGGATTGTTAATTAAATTTTAGTAATAGTATTTGTAGTTGGGTGTAAGGTGCATTATTGTATATGAGAAGGGTGAATGTAGTAAAGATTTCGTAAAGCACTTAGAGAAATTCGTTTGATTAAGCGCTATATAAGAAACCATTATTATTATTATTATTATTAACTTCAACGCGGTGACAGCTCTGATATGGCCCTTTGCGGTCGGCTGGGTTGTAAGCAACATTACTATCACCATTACGCTTGAACTTTGTGGGGGGGGGGGGGGGGGGGGGGGGGGGGGGGGGGGGGGGGGGGGGGGGGGACGAAAGTGGATCACATAATTATGGAGTGATTTTTAAAAAAAATTTTATATTGTAGAATGAAAAGGAAGCGGATCAAATGTGAAATGGGTTACCTACCTTGTAAATGAGGAAGAAGGGAACCACGGCAGCCGCTGAGAACAGGAACACACTCATCACTGCCATCTTCATACGCAGTGGAGTCACCAGTTTCTGCACCTGCAAGAACCATACAACCCAACTCCTGACACCGTAGATTTGAGGATCACTGCAAATTAAAAAAACAAAAAAACAGGTGTCTACTGACCATTTTCAACAGAAAGCATTCTTCGATGTGTAAATGAAATTCTTAGCAATCAATAACTTCATCTCAGAAAATCCAATCTTCTCCAATCTTCTCTATTTAACGAGTGAAAAAGGAAAAAGAATGTTGTTGTTGTTTTTTCTATAAAGGAAAAAAAAATGTAAAGAATAGTAGACTAACATAAGATGTTAGGAGGACGACAGACGGACGGCAACAAAGTAATTACTTTCTTGACTTGCTGACAAAGTCTTTGTGGGGATGTCAAAATCTCTTTCAGTAAATATTATATCCCTACCTTTAGGAAATACTGTGCCAGTAATTATCTTTTTTTCTGTGACACTTTTTTGAGTCCAACATTTATTGTTGGTTGTCCTTCCTGTTCAGCACTGTTAATCTCCTTTCTGGCCTGCTCTTCCGTCGTTGTTATACAAGGTCTTTGGAACTGATTTCTCTTATCAACGTACCAGGGTTTTGCTGTTAATGATGTATTCTCATAACTAGGTGGTGAAAAAATAGACACTGTCCAGAATGGACATGAGCTGACCGCTCCGCAGGGCCTGCATGACCAATTTTTTTTTTCAATCTAATGGCTCTCTTTTCGACAGCCTCAAGAACAGAACATTTGATTTACATAAATTCAGCCTGCCAGGTTAAATATACATCTCTCTCTCTCTCTCTCTCTCTCTCTCTCTCTCTCTCTCTCTGTGTGTGTGTGTGAGTGTGTGTGTGTGTGTGTGTGTGTGTGTGTGTTATGTGTGTGGTGTGTGTGACTGCTTTATAACTAGCTGTCCACAGAGAGTGAGCTGTCACGAAGCCATCCAAACAACAAAAGTTAATCGCATAACAAATCGAAATTTGGATGAAACGGAAATGGGAAGGAGAGTACAGAGCGGGAAGGAGCCCCCCCCCCCCCCCCCCCCCCCCCCCCCCCCGCCCCTCCTTCCCGCTCTGTACTCTCCTTCCCATTTCCGTTTCATCCAAATTTCGTTTCGATGGAGGAGACAGGAGGGATTGCAGACTAAAGTAAAACACACACACACACACACACACACACACACACACACACACACACACACACACACACACACACACACACACACAAACAACAAAAGCTGTGTGTTATGAGGTTTGAATTAAAGCCGGAAGACTTTCAATTAAACGAAAGTATTGGTGACAGCACATTAATGCACAATGTCGGGTAACTGTACATTGACCAACAATATATGGCTTTGCATAAAAGACCAGAGGACTCTTTTCATCGGAGATGAAGCAATGATATCGACTGACTCTTGACAGAAGGACACACTGGGTACGCGGGTGGAGAAATAAAATGACTGGGGAGTTAAAGAAGATCTTGGGTAATCGCTGTGAATGACAGAAGAATATTAGAAAGATTTGATAGACTGCAGTCCAAAAATGTTGGATTAGCATAGGCCAAAAAATGGGAGATAACTGCAAACCAACAATAATAACTAAAATATATGCAGGCTAAAAATAGAATGGTGGTGACTGTGGATCAAAATGAAACTTGACTAACTTAGGACAGTAGACAGGGAAAAAATTGTTAACTGAAGACTTAAAGAAAATGTTGGGTAACTATTGACTAAAAGAATACGTGGAATGACTGTTGACTGCAAAAACGCGTTAAATAAACATAGAGTAAAGAACATGTTGGATGACTGTTAGCTAAGGAAAATCTTTAATAACCGAAGACTATTTGCAAAAAAAAAGCTAACAATAAAAAGGTTGGATAACTTTACACTAAAAGGAAATGCCAAATGACCGTTGACTTAAAGAAAATGTCAGATAAGATTGTAGACTGAAAGTAAAGTTAATTCATTGTACTCTGAAGGAAAGTGCTGGTTGACTATGAAATATATCTTAACTGGCTGCAGATGGTGATCTCAGAATAACAGAAAACAGTGAGTGACAGGAGTTTAGAAGAAACATGGTCAAACTGTATACTTTTTGAATAAATATATGACAGGAAAATAAAGGGAAATTCCAGCTAATACAAAGCTGGCCTGAATTGATCGCTGAAAATAAATCGTCTGAAGATGAGATTTACATAAATTACACCAAAAAATCAACGTAAAAATAGTCATGATCTGGCCTCTACCATTACCTGGATTAAGAACAACATGACTTCAACCAGCAAACACTCAGCATGGTTACTCTAAAGACGCAGATCTCCACGAACA
>CM031620.1:63363381-63388381 GCA_018398815.1 Conus ventricosus | reverse complement strand
GAAAGCGTACTGCAAAAACAAGTCTCACCTGGAAAGGAACATGGCATGCGCCCCTCCCCCCCGCCCCCCCCCCCCCCCGCCCCCCTTAGGACCATGTTTTGTCATATGAGTGTAGATGCGCTGTGCTGCCGTTATGCCCCTGACAAGTCAGGACCAGCACATCCCACTTCTGCTTGTGTTTATATCAGAGTGAACACTCTCCTAGACTGGTCGCTTTACTGGGCTGACAGTCCAATCTACCCGACTATTTGTCCATAAGGGATGCATACAAACCTGCTGCCCCGATCAGACCAAGTAAGCATTGTGAGACTGAGGACAGGGCACTCCAGACTGAGACATTACATGTTCGCCATTCCACATTCGCGAGTCTTCAAGTTGCCCATGCGGTACAGCCCCAATGACAGTGGAACACTTCCTGCAGGACTGTCCCACACATGAAAAGCTGAGGGCAGAGACCTGGCCTGCCAACACACCGATGAGGGAAAAGCTTGATGGATCACTGGAGGGCCTCCGCCGTACAGCAGCCTTCGTCACTGCCTCTGGGGATCCTGTCTGAGTGAACGAAGAAGAAGAAAAAAAAGAAGAAGAAGAAGAAAAGAAGGACCATGACCCTCAGACCTGAATATGACCTCAACCCTGAAATTCAAACCTGGTGAAATAGGGGAAATCAGATGACAATACTTGTCTATTTATATTCTAGGTAATCAAACATGGAACGTCATCAGTTCATGTAAAGTAATGCTAACTCAAGAAAGGAATACGTGGACGCTCAACGAAGCACCTTAAGAGATTCTCTATGCAGTTTGCATTGCTCAAGGAAACACGACGCCACCAAGAGCTCCAGCAACAACGTTCTACATGACGGGACGCAAACAAATCACGGTGTGACACAGCTGTGACATGTACAACATGGAAGCAGAATTTCATGGATGGACTAGATGACAGGGACTGCACTGCAGATCTTGCAGAATGGGAAAACATGTAGAGATCATTAGGAAGAATCATATTCAACAGGGTACCCCACTCAGGTTCGCCATAACAAAGGAATCTATGTGAACTCACCGTACCATAGGAAAGCAGAATGGAGGAAGATCACATCTACGAAACAGAAGTTTGTCAGTCTAGTCAGCATCTTGATAGAATCTGCCTTGCAAAGGAAAACCCTCGCCACCAGCGGTTGGAGAAAAGGTGTTCATAGGCTCATCTGCCTGTGATCTCATGAAACAGCCTTTTACTAATGGTAAGGAGAAGACCAGAGCCTTAAAGGCAGCTGAAGAGGGGTCCATTTGGATCTGGTAGAGAAGAAACGAAAGCGAACTTCGTAAGGCTTAAACTTCCATACTTAGGACAGGTGTTCAGTAGATAAATGGGTCTGATATACGTCACAAGAACACTTGGCCTTGAGACGTCTAATCACTCAGAAGGTGCAGATTTGAATCACAGCTGCACTTAAAAGCATTTCTGACAGCAGAAGGGCGTCTATGGGTCATGATCTGGGTACGGTCCACCTTCCTTAGAGTGCAAGGTACTCAGGGTCAAAACACTTATCCGAAAGAAGGGTGGGGGAGCTTCTTCTCTGAAGACCTTTTGCTGTCACACTCTTCCTAGACTGTCCTCCCATCGCACAGTTAAAGAATAGTAAAGAACAGCACAGGAAATAACACAGGAGGTACGTTCACTCTCTACACACTGAATTGTCTGGGTAAAGTTTAATGAACAAATGTGATTAATAGGTAATACTTCGCTAAATGCACGGCAAGACGTTTTGCAAACGAATAGGACAAGAAAAGTCTCAGAATATAATTATGTAGCAGTTCACTGTTTGCACAGCAAATTGCTCGAATGAACAAGGATACAAGAGAGGCTACACGGTCCAGTGTAAACACTGACACCAGTGGTACCATAAAACACGTGATTCTACATCAACAGCAAACACCATGAAACATAAGTGACGGCTCGTAATCAGCACAGTGTTCTGGTTCTCTCCCCCCCCCCCCCTCTCTCTCTCTCTCTCTCTCTCTCTCTCTCTCTCTCTCTCTCTCTCTCTCTCTCTCTCTCTCTCTCTCTCTCTCTCTCTCTCACACACACACACACATGTCAGATTACAGATTGCTCTTCTCTATCCTGTGAAGTACACACACACACACACACACACACACACACACACACACACACACACCACACATACACACACACACACACACACACACACACACACACACACACACACACACACACACACGCACGCACGCACGCACGCACGCACGCACGCACGCACGCACGCACGCACGCACGCACGCACGCACGCACGCACGCACACACACACACACCCCACACACACACACACACTTACATGGCGATTCCTATAATGGTTCCTGAAATTATCAACAGGTTGCACCAAGTTTTCATGAACTGGCAAGACGATCAACTGCTCTTACCCAGCGCTATGTGCCCCTCAAGACCATGGTTGAAGAGACAGGTCTTCCTGAGCCTGAACAATGTTTCCTCGACCCGTCACGAAGGAGTCTCCTTCGATAAACGAGTGGGCAGGCAGGTCATTTGCCAAACTGCATCCTCATGTGTGAAAGTGGAGACCTGTCTTTATGGCACTCAGTGAGTCGCAGATGTTGCAGATGAAGATGTTCAGAGAGCTGGCGTCCAGCTTTCCACTCTACCTCTTTGCCTTAACAATGGTCGTTGAGCTCATCTTGAACGTCTTTGGGCCTTGATGGCAACTGTTGTCTTCAGCAAGATCTGTCAAGAGTTGCGTGTGTTCCCTGGTGACTGTGTCCATGCTACAGCTCTTGAGGATGGCTTTCGGGGTGTCTTTGTACCTCATGAGAGGTCTTCCTTGGTCACACTGCCCCTGCTTCAGCTGGTCGTACAGAAGCATCCCGGGGATCCTACTGTCCTCAACGTCGAGGTCATGTCCTGCCCGTTATAGCTGACATTTGATGAGTACTAGTCACTGGAAACTGGGAGGTCCTGGGCAATTCTGGAACCTCAATGGGCAGTTTGTCATGCCACTTGATGTTTCAGATCTTGCACAGGAAATAGGTGGAATTCTTCCACGATGTTGACAGTATTGTCTGCAATTCGTCCAGATGTCACAGCACTACGGCAGAGCACTCATGACCACTGCTCTGTAAATGGCAATTTTTGGTGGAGAGCCTGATGCTTTTAAATTCCGGAAATCAGTCGTTGATACACCGCAAAATGATGGCAATCATCACGTGAAGGGTGCCTCAGAGCGAGATCATCAGGATATCATCAGTGATGCCTCAACTACCCCTGCCCAGCGTGGCCAGATAGGCAAGGCAAGGAAAGGCATCATGTAAACCAATAATTCAACAGTCAAATATTCCAAGAGCCATTCATATGGTTGTTTATCTTTGTAGAAACTCGGATCGACCTCAGGAACGGGCGACTCCAAAAGGATTTCTTCTCCTAATTCATGCTTGCTGTCTCATCCCGTCCCCCAAACGACCCCAGCGGTCAGGGGAATGACTGACTGACTGAGTCGGAAATTAAAGCATATGTTGAAAAAAATGTCTCCCATGCAAAAAAGAAAGAAGAAATGAATAAATAAATAAGTAAATAAAATGAAAAATAAAAATAAAAACAGTAAATTGTAACACAACTTGGAACAGAGTTTAACAACATACTATTAAGCTTAATATTGTTGACATCAATTGGACACGAAGTTATGGTTTACCATTGGCTGACTCCTCTTATGAATAAGGAATAGAAAGTGAATCAGCCACTGTCTCAACCAACGCCCTCTGCACTCCAGTTCCACCCCTTCTCTCTCTCTCTCTCTCTCTCTCTCTCTCTCTCTCTCTCTCTCTCTCTCTCTCTCTCTCTCTCTCCTCACACACACACACACACACACACACAACACCACACACACACACAACACACACACACACACGCATGCACGCACGCACGCACGCACGCACGCGCGTGCACGCACGCACGCACGCACGCACGCACGCGCGTGCACGCACGCACGCACGCACGCATGCACACACACACACACACACACACACACACACACACACACACACACACACACACACACACACACACACACACACACACACACACACACACTGCACAATCGCCCATCAATCAGATTCCAGGCACCATTTCTAGAACTGAACAAATATTTCAAACCACGTCATTTAAAATCAGATAGGATTTAGACAGTCGGATTCATAATTCCTCTCTGCAGCTTAGAGATGACTTGAAGACAATCCCAGTAGTTTTGTTTCACGATATGCATTGAACGTCTGATGGAAGGATATCAGATGGTAAGGTTAATCAATCTTAGTAATCTTCCTAGAATCTTTGCAGGCAGTGTAAGTCAAAGTGTGAAAGCAATACGATTCCTTGATTGTTGCGTTGTCCTAGAAGCACTGTTTTCAAAAATGAGACGACAGAAGAACTGTAATATGATTGTAAGACAAATGTCCCGCTTTCATCTGATTTCCCTTGTCCATTCGGTCCAGCTGTGCCTCAAACGACATCATACAAATCTTGAGGATTTGACGTCATCCAGGACCTCAGCTTTCCCAGTGTTACTCACCCATTTCAACCAAGACAAGAACTAGAACTGTCTGGATGAGATGATGCTTCTAATCCAGAGGGCAGCGTTCCTGGGATTAATGCCGAGACTAATGCCATTCGTTGGCTGATGGATCAGGACACTGGGATGTTGATCTCATTGTCCCTGGTTTGAACACTGACGATGTCTGGTGCACCGGAGAGTTCCTGTAAAGAGTTCCTGAGCGTACTATGGGTTCAAATAGGTCGTGGGTAGAACGGAACGAAACGGCCAAGTTCAAGTATTTTCACGGACATGTTTCTTCAAGTGTTGCTCAAACGTCTTCACCAACTTAGTAGATGTTTGTGTCTCTTTGGCGGGGCTGAGGTCAGGGTCTGTTAAGAAACAAAGTGCAGGATTCAGTCCTGCCGTGGAGTCTGAGACCACAATGAAATTCCAGAACATCGTCCTCGTTCATGCTCTTCGACCATTAAATCATCAACATCCGTGGTCCTTGATGCCTTGCTCAAGTGGTGACCTCAGTTCAGGTTTCCTACCTGCATCCATGCCCATGGTGACTTTGTGACAGACTTTAATATGGCGATGGACCAGGTGGTGTCCGCCAGAGAGGGACGTTCGCTCTCAGTGCATCCCACGACTAAGCGTGTAATGTCAGAGGGGAGCGCTATGCGTGGTGTCCGTTGCACTTTGGCTCAGAACAAACACCACCACAAAGCCGCAGAAGTGACTCCGAGGCAGTGCACTATCTGCTCTG
Organism: Conus ventricosus; assembly: GCA_018398815.1. Classification (NCBI taxonomy): domain Eukaryota; kingdom Metazoa; phylum Mollusca; class Gastropoda; order Neogastropoda; family Conidae; genus Conus; species Conus ventricosus. The sequence goes on along the minus strand of CM031620.1, from coordinate 63,383,060 downwards.
CTGGGATGCCTCATGATAATTGTAGGCAGATGGCACCCAGTAGATTCTCAGTGCCGGAACGAAACGACGTGAAGAAGATTTCCACTGAGATGGCATGAAGATGAAAAATAAATAAGCAAATGAAAGGGGGTAAAAAAAACGCAATAAAATATTGGAGAAACAGACAGGTGACCACAAAATCACAGTGTGTAACACACGGAATATTAACACGTATCACACGGTCACATGACTCTTACCTCCACTACCAGATCTTTGGTAGCTGCATCAACCAGTCCTTGTAGGCGTGCAGCTACAGGGGCAGCAGCCGTCGTATCTATGGCATTATCTGTGACGTCGTTATGACGTAAGCTAGGGAAGCATTGGCTGCTACGTCAGCGTATGAAACGTTCACGTTCTTCATCGTGGTGACGTCAAGCGACATTCTGCTGTCTTCGTTATCGTCTGTACCTGGAAACAACAAAAATAGGGAGTGTTACTGTTGCTATCAACCAGAGACAGAATAACACAGAAAGAGCGAAAGGATATACAAGAAGAAGAGAAGAGAAGAGAAAGGTAGAGAGGGAGAGGGACTAGAGGATATACAGGAAAAGGAGAAAATTAAAAAAAAAAAAAAAAGAAAACAAAAAGGATTCAGCATTCATAAACCATTTCTAACCTCACGGTAAATGAAGAGTGCAGTTGTCTCTTCATACATATGTCCTACTTTGTGGGATTTGGCATAGTTTTCTGGATTGTATGTACTAATGTACCTTTGAACTTATCCGTTTTTTAAAACACGGTGTTGACTCCTGCGTTCGGAATCGCAAAACAAAAATAAACAAATAAATAAATTAATAAACGAATGAACAAATAAGATAATCACAGACAGTGAATTCTGACGCTTCCTTTTTGTCTCCTGGAGCTGGTTACTAAGTTGATAGATTTGGCAGCATCATAGCATGAGCTGAAAAAACTCCGTAAATCACAACATTCTTCGATTTTCAAAATGATATCATTACAAATGCACCAAGTTTTGACCAGCATTTCCGTTTCTTCACTGGTGATGCCGTTAAAGACAAAACTTGGCACTGCAAGGCTAGCTTCTTAACGGAAATGGGTAGAGAGTATTTTAACAAAGTATCTGAACAGGAAGATCGTACCACTGTTAGTACATTTAATCTTTGAGAATATATTTGAAAACACCTAACATTTCTGTTTGTCAGCTCCAAAAGCCTCAGATAATATATCTGGAAAGGCAGGAAGAGAAGATCACATGTCATTTTGTCAGCAACAAAATCATTGCATTTATCACCTTCATCCTCTTTTTTTTTTTTTTTTACAACGCAGACAATCGGACCTTTTCGAGTTCAGAAGAGCATTTCACCACAGCACACTGAAGTATTGAAGAAACCTCCTTGGCTCGGAAATCATGGGTTCGATTTCTAATCGGAGTGATTTTATTTGCGGGGATTTTTCAGCCCCGAACGGCTCCTACCCCGAGTTGAGATTCCTGAAGGGTCAGCATGGAGCGCTGAAACCACACTGTCCAGCTTCATCCATGTAATGGATGCTTTAGTGAGTGTTAAACCACACGGTCCAGCTTCATCCATGTAATGGATGCTATAGTGAGTGTTAAACCACACGGTCCAGCTTCATCCATGTAATGGATGCTATAGTGAGTGTTAAACCACACGGTCCAGCTTCATCCATGTAATGGATGCTTTAGTGAGTGTTAAACCACACGGTCCAGCTTCATCCATGTAATGGATGCTATAGTGAGTGTTAAACCACACGGTCCAGCTTAATCCATGTAATGGATGCTTTAGTGAGTGTTAAACCACACGGTCCAGCTTCATCCATGTAATGGATGCTTTAGTGAGTGTTAAACCACACGGTCCAGCTTCATCCATGTAATGGATGCTTTAGTGAGTGTTAAACCACACAGTCCAGCTTCATCCATGTAATGGATGCTTTTGTGAGTGTTAAGCCACACAGTCCAGCTTCATCCATGTAATGGATGCTTTTGTGAGTGTCCAGCTTCATCCATGTAATGGATGCTTTTGTGAGTGTTGCTGAAACCACACAGTCCAGCTTCATCCATGTAATGGAGGCTTTTGTGAGCGTTGCTGAGATTCTTACCTAACACTGCACATGTCTGTCTCTCTCGGGTCTGGTCAACGCCAGGCTATACTGTGAAAGTAAGTGTAGAGAACAGCCCTCTCATACGGGAGAGAGATGCAATGATGCTTATAGCCCAGCCGACCGCAAAGGGCCATGCCAGGGCTGCCCCTCTCATACTGTCTCGGACCTCAACAGAACTTCATACCGTTATTTTCATGATCCTCTTTCACATCGACTGTCTCATCTCCATAGCCATTTATGCCCTGCTCTCGTCTCCATAGCCATGTATGCCCTGCTCTCGTCTCCATAGCCATGTATGCCCTGCTCTCGTCTCCATAGCCATGTATGCCCTGCTCTCGTCTCCATAGCCATGTATGCCCTGCTCTCGTCTCCATAGCCATGTATGCCCTGCTCTCATCTCCATAGCCATGTATGCCCTGCTCTCATCTCCATAGCCATGTATGCCCTGCTATCATCTCCATAGCCATGTATGCCCTGCTCTCATCTCCATAGTCATTTATGCCCTGCTCTCATCTCCATAGCCATGTATGCCCTGCTCTCATCTCCATAGTCATGTATGCCCTGCTCTCATCTCCATAGCCATGTATGCCCTGCTCTCATCTCCATAGCCATTTATGCCCTGCTCTCATCTCCATAGCCATGTATGCCCTGCTCTCATCTCCATAGCCATGTATGCCCTGCTCTCATCTCCATAGTCATTTATGCCCTGCTCTCGTCTCCATAGCCATTTATGCCCTGCTCTCATCTCCATAGCCATTTATGCCCTGCTCTCATCTCCATAGCCATGTATGCCCTGCTCTCATCTCCATAGTCGTTTATGCCCTGCTCTCATCTCCATAGCCATTTATGCCCTGCTCTCATCTCCATAGCCATGTATGCCCTGCTCTCATCTCCATAGCCATTTATGCCCTGCTCTCATCTCCATAGTCATTTATGCCCTGCTCTCATCTCCATAGCCATTTATGCCCTGCTCTCATCTCCATAGTCATGTATGCCCTGCTCTCATCTCCATAGCCATTTATGCCCTGCTCTTATCTCCATAGTCATTTATGCCCTGCTCTCATCTCCATAGCCATTTATGCCCTGCTCTCGTCGTGACTTCAGGTTGATGTCCTCTCCACGTCTAAGCCCTTGATAAGTTCATGTTCGGGTCACCGGTATCGGCGAGTTCACGGAGACTGTCGTTGGATGGACGTAGTGGCGCCCTCCGGACAGAGGACGCTCGCTCATACTGGCTCCGTGATCAAGTGCTACTGTCGTGAGTAGAGAGCTTAGCAAGAAGTATTCTGTGCATGTCGGATTTGAACCAGCCACCACCGAAAATCGCAGAAGTGACGCGACAGCGAGTTACCACGTGACTTCTGGACATTGACTGCTCTCTGTGGATTGCCGGTGCCGGGGCTGCGGCAGGACAAACTAGGATGTGGCTGTAGACGGGGAATTAGCAAGAGGGGAATGGGGATAATGGCAGAGACGTGGCAGGAAGATGAGGCAAGAAGAAACACAAAAGGACTGTAAGAAAGAAAAGGGACCAAAAAAAGTGGCCAATTAATTTCAATTCCAAAGGACCATCTACACTACCCTAACCCAGGGAACAAAAGAACTGAAAGCCCAGCTGGAGATTAATCGCCACATACTTCTCTATTCCCAGACACCTTCATCGTTAGAGCTCTGACTAACATGGAAAAACCAATCTTCAATAAATGTTAGCGAACCGCCCATAGAAACGTGGACAAATGAGTCACAAGACAAAACACAACGCGTTTCGACCTCTTAGGTCTTCTTCAGGTGAGACACACACGAATGAAACAACGAAAATTCACTTAGCTTTGATCGCTTCAGATCGCTTCAGAGTTCAGCGCAAGGAAGAAGGCGTTGAGTTCAGCGCAAGGAAGAAGAACGCTAAGTGAATTTTCGTTATTTCATTCGTTCGTGTCTCACCTGAAGAAGACCTAAGAGGTCGAAACGCGTTGTGTTTTGTCTTGTGACTCGTTTGTCCACGTTTTCTCTGGGCGGTTCGCTAACATTTATTTAAGATTTGTTTAGATTTCCGCCTGCAGTCGTCTCACTTTGCAATTAGATGGAAAAACCAGATAAAAACAAGTACATCATATTAAATGTCCAATTAACTCCTCACGATACACTCACTGGAGCGTCTTCAGAACAGATGACGACATCCAGAGAAAGGTCTACATCGGATGAATAAGATCAATCCTCAACTATACTTATCTGTCAGGGGAAATTAAAAAGCAGATTTGAGAAACCGGCCAGATTTCAGAAGCGAGCCTCCACGGGCAGCTGCTATCAAAGACACCAGCATTCTGACCAGACTTCACCAACTTCTCTTTCCCTTCATGGATCCAGTCTCTTCTCATTCCCAGAGAACAGTAAAAGGCGGGGTCTAGCTCACCCGCCCTCAACAAGTTTCGGGCGGTTGAACCTAGACCCCACCTTTTACTGTTTCTCTGACAATAAGACTTCAATAACCAAAAAATAACGATTTTTTACAAACAAACATACTGTGTAGGATTGTCCGTTTTCAATACTAATTTACTAAACTTTTCAGATTTTAGTTTTTGCTTAATCCTATGTTTTTCCTGATCATTTTCAATAACCTCATTTTCACGCATAAATTCATCAAATGAGTCTCTGTAAACGGACAACAAACATAGAGTGGGAAATCCCGCCTAAATCGGGAAATCATTTATGACTTGGCCGAGACACTGCGCGCGCAGACCTAATTACAGGGTTTTGTGGATTGTGGCCAGGGCGTATTAGGTGGCGTCAGACAACAACAGACACAGCAGTCCGTAGTCGCTCCTTCGCGGGTGGGCTCGCGCGAGAGAGCAAAGCTAATTATTTTTACCGACAGTAGTAAAGAATATAATATGTCAAAGCAAGTTCTGTGACATATTCTACCTGTGCAACCCATTTACTTTTAGCTTGACCCGTGACATTATTTCTTGCTGTTGACATATAAAAAAGGTATTGACACTGTGTATAGTTTACGTGTTCTTGGAGACATGCAGTTAGTTTTAAAATGTGTGTGTGTGTGCGTGCGTGTGTGTGTGTGTGTTTGTATATATGCTGTTATCGTTGTGTTGTCGCTGCTGTCATTGTTGTTGTTGTTTGTTGTTTTACTGTAATAACTATATCATATCTGAACATCCGTTTCTTATAAATAATCAAAGGTGCGCGCACACACACACAGCACGCACACCCCCCACCCCACCCCACCCCCCACCCCACCCCACCCCGCCCCGCGCATGCACACACTCAAGTCACTTCTAAGTTCTTAACTCAAGTTACCCCAAGTCACCTCTAAGTTCTTACTCAAGTTCTTACTCAGTCACTTCTAAGTTCTTACTCAAGTCATCCTCAAGTTATCCTCAGGTCACTTCTAAGTTCTTACTCAAGTCATCCTCAAGTTATCCTCAAGTCACTTCTAAGTTCTTACTCAAGTCATCCTCAAGTTATCCTCAAGTCCTTCTAAGTTCTTACTCAGTCATCCCCAAGTCACCTCAAGTTCTTAACTTAGTCATCCCAAGATCATAACTAAGTTATCCTCTAAGTACAACCAAGTTCTTATTCAAGTTAACTTATATTATTTATTAAGTTCTTAAAGTATTATTGCATCTGAAATGGATCAAAATGTTCTTTTGTTGTTGGCGGTTCTGGCATGTTTTTTTGTTCGGCTTCTGTATTTAGTGGTTGAGATTTTTTTGACTGCTTTGGTTTTTGCTGTCGCTGTTTATATATTTTATAACAGTAATAACTGCCCCCAGCAGCAATGGCGCTCAAAGCAACAACTGTTTTAAGTTCAATATTCCATGAAGACTTTGGTGTTGTAGGCCTTGAATCAACTTGTTCTTGTTCTGGCGTTTTTATAGCTGGCATTGAAACAACTGTTGGCGTTGGCGGTGTTATGTTTTCATTATGAGTTATATTCTGTGACATTAATTTTTTTTGTCTGTTCCACTCTGCTAATCTTTTTCCTGCTGCAACATGCCCAGGATTAGGAGGCGTTTTACTGGTTGCTTTCTTCACCTGATTCAGTGTTTTCTGATTCTGCTGATTTTCTGGCTCGGTCATTTTGAAGGGTAACAAAATCTATATGATTAAAAGTAATTAAATCCCGCGATTGCTGGCGACAATAATGTTCCAAATCTGTAATACAGATCACACCCTAGAGACTCTAATGACTTTGTTAAAACTGGATCCTGCGTTAAATCATACATAAAATCTTGTTCAGAATCAATGGGCGCAAATCTACTAACTAGTTTAGTGTACAAACTAAGAACTGTTTGTCCTACACTTTTTACCATTCTTGACCCCAGTTGCGCTTCATACCTGTTGTGATACTTTACAATGTCTTGTGGCGACATTTGTTGAATCTGTTCTATGCTGAATTCATTTCCGAGGTACTGTTTTGTTTTCCACATGCTGCCAAAGAATACAGCCTTTCCTTTTTGGGCATAATAGCTTGGTCATCAACTTGATCATTTGCATCATATGTTCAGGAAGGTTTAGTAGATCATCGCTGTTCATGTTTTTTATTAATTATAATTATTTTATTTTTTTAAAATGAGCACCGAAAAAACTGTTACCAACCTTGTATACCATTCTGCTGTTATTGGGGGCCTAAGTGTAGGATACACAATGCTTGGTAAAAGCCTGTTAAAAATAAAACCGGCAGATCTTGGCAAACTAGACTTTGAAGACTCAGCAAAGCTGATTGCTATTATTACAGCTTCATTTGCTACGAAAGATTTTCTAGTTAAGCAAGGAATAATACCTGACAGTATCAATATGTAAAATTAAAAAAATACATTTATAAAAATGGCTTCACTCGTAATGATGATAGGCGGCGCTGTAGTGAATGCACTTGCTTTTAGCGGAAGTAATTATGCATTTAGTAAACTGCAGGATGACAGCGAGAGAAAAAGACATAACAAAGCTATGGAGCAACTAGCAGCTGCACAAGACACCTATGAAAAGCAGAGAATTGAGCAGTTAGATTTTATTAACGACAAACTGAAAAAAAAGGGACATGCAGCTTACACATTTAAAGATGTTGATCAAGCAATAAAAGAATATTATCTTGTAACAGGCAAACCAATCGAGACATTGCCCCCACCAAAATTCAGCGACTTTTATCAACCATCAGAAAAACAAAAGATGCAAGAAATCGTGTTTATCGTCTTTGGTATGACCGTTGTGTATTTTGTTGCGCATAATATTGGCTGAATAAAAAATGAACAAAATCTATTATTCGCCTAAAGGATTTGGAAGGGAATCACGGCAATTAAAAAGCTAAGCCAAGCAGCGGGAGTCAGTGAAAAAACAGCAAAGGAATGGTTATCTAAACAAGCGATTTGGCAAATTTATTTACCTGCGCCTAGGCGAATACAGAGACCACACTTTGTGAATACAATACCAAACGACACCCATCAAATGGATCTTCTATATTTACCCCATGATACGATTAGACGAAAAAGATTTAAGTACGCACTTACAGTCATTGACATAGCTTCAAGATACAAAGATGCGGAACCATTAACACAAAGAGTGCTTCTGCTGTTGCTGTTGCCATACAACTGATATACCAACGAGGCCCGCTAACTTATCCTCGCATGATTCAAGTCGATGATGGAAAAGAATTTAAAGGCCAAGTGAATCAATATTGTTACAACATAGAGTTACCATTAAAAGAGGCATTCCAGGAGTTCACAGATCACAGGCTTTGGTTGAAAACTTTAACAAACAGTTATCTGAAAGACTTTTCTTCTACCAGTATCATAGAGAGCTGATTGACAATTCTCGCAACACAGAATGGGTTAGAAGACTGCCCTCAGTTTTGCGCGCAATGAATAATGAAGAATTTAAATTAACAGGTCTAAAACCAGTACAAGCAATCAAAAAACAAACAAAAATGCTGTTGAAGACTCCAGTACAACCAGCAAACTAATTACCGTTGGTTTAAAAGTAAGGTACCTTTATTACCGGGGAAGCAGAAGGGGACACTCGCATCAGGGCAACCTATCCAGTTTGGAGTGTTGATCCATATGAAATAAAAAGAATTGTAAAGATGAATCCGCCCGTGTATTATTTACGAGAAACTGACACAACAAAACAACCAGCTCCACAAAGATCTTTGTGAAGGAAGAACTGCAAATAATCCCACCAGACACAGTTTCCGCTTTAACTGATTTACGTAAAATATATTTGTGTTAAAATGGAGAAGGAAGCGCAGAACGAAGCAAGAATAATAAATGAAGAGAACTTGGAATTAATACGAGAATCATATGATACGTGTTCTGCTATTAAGGAATTAATACGAGAATCACATGGTGCGTATTCTGCTGTTAAAGAAACAATTACGAGGATTCATCGGCACATGGCACTGCATCCAGATCACTTACAGCCCAAAATTCCAAATTTTGACTATCAAAAATGGGAAAAAGAATATCTTGAAATAATAAAAAAAATTCGAGCACGTCAAGCAAACATGAGAAAAAATTTGGACGAATTGGAAGATGATATGATTGATTTTCTAGATAAATTTGAGGAAAAATATGAACCCGAGGGCAAAGAAGATATATAATTTATGCCGTTCTCCAGTGCCCAATTGCATATGAAAACTCTGGATTAACAAACACTCGTTTTGTGTTTGTTCTATCTAATGACTTCTTTGTTACAACAGTTGTGTTGATCTCATGTAGATTAGATCGTAGTTTTACGTTGTCATGACGAAAAGTCTTATTGTCAAACAATGCTTCTTTATAGTTGTCATGGGATATGCTTGACTGCACAACACTGCGAGATATCCCCTTTGCTTTTTTGATGGTTTTTTTCTTTGACACGAAACACTGTACATTTTTTTACCTTAACCCAACAAACTCCTTGATCACCCTTCCAGATAATTCATCCTTCATCTTTCCTAAAACCTTCTTGTTAACGGTTGAATGCAAAGGCGAATCTTTAGGATAATCAGATGTGTCGTACCATCTCGCATGCCCTTTAGCTACTTCTAATTCCATGTCTTATAGATATCTTCAGTAGGGATATCTATAACAAAACTGTCTGTATCTGTGTAAAGTACTCTGGACTCAGGATACAAGGGCTTAAAGTAGTCATAAAGAAATTCTAACATCAAAAGCTTTGATAATTCTAAAACAGTAAACCCAATAAAAACGGGCTTATCCAATTTGACTTTCGTTTTCTTCATCATTATACCAAAAAGCTGATCATGAAATCTTCTGAAGTCCTGATAATTTGGTTTTGAAGTCAGCTTAATTGCTTCGTTCTCTTTGGTGACCAATCTAACATCTTTACGCTTGTGCGGATTCTCCATAGTCTTTCCGAAACAGCTGTCGTTTCATCAGCTTGAAAAAGTCTTTCTCTGAAGCATCTGTGGTTTTAGTTCTAAGATCAGTGTTCTTCATGATGTATGGTTTCATGAACTGTTCTTGATCAAAAGAAATTATACGATGAACTACTGTTAGCTTATAAACCATGTCTTAAATAAAATTGTAGAAGTCTGTAATGACAGACATAATTTTTTTTGCCTCGAAGATTAGGCACAAGTTTAGGCGGCTCTGTTTTTGCTATCTTTAGACTTTCTGCTGCTAATGGCTAGTCATTATGCAGGTCATGGAGTTCCTGAGGATATTCTAAGTCAACTTCTAGAATGAAACCGCGCTGTTGATCTGGCGTCAAACTGCTCAACCAATTTAATGCTCCTTGAATATTTTTTGGATCGCCGTCTGTGTGCATTTTAAAGTTACGTAATGGAAGTGATTGCGCCATGGCCCATCCATACAGATTGTTTGCATCTAAATACATGAGATAGTTAGACCTTTTACTTGGATCATAGTCGTCCAAGTATTTGTTGTTTGCTTACAGTAATGGTGCGACGCCATACTAATTCCTCCTCGCAATCCGTTTTCAATCATCTGAATCATTGGTAGGTCAGACAATAAATCAATCTGTACTCCAGTAAACTTTAAGAAAGCGTCCCAGCTCATCCCAGGCGCAGAAATGTAATGCGCGGGATCCAGGCTATAATGTTTCATGCAGGTCTTCCTATAATTTTCAAAGACGTCCGCCAACAAACATGTATCAGCCATCAAGTATTCATCATGATAGTCTCCCATCGTTTTAACACTCTAACTTCTGCCACGCATCTTGAGCATGCTGGTAATCAGAATCACTAATGTCCTTTCCTCTAAGACTAGAAAAGAACGCGCCTTTAGGGGGAAGTGTGTCTTCGTCAAACCTTTGCCAACTGTTCATGTACTCATAAGGGTAAACGCCCTTTCTAACAAGTGTTGGGTCAAAATATTCTTCCGTTATTGGGCAGGACGTTAAGGACATAGCTAGTGACTCTAATGAACCCATCATGTGCTGCATAGAGTTCATAAAAAGACATGTTATTTAAAGTGAAACACATGTACTTTTCTGATGACTGCCGCATGCATGACACCCTGAAAGCGTCGGTTACTGCTTGCATTATAAGATGAGAGTCGTAACCTCGCAAGTTGTGAAAGAAGATGGGCAGCTTCCACTTCGCTGGGTCAAACTTTAGTTGAAGATTGCAGTTGTTGTGCGCTGCTCCTCTGAACTTTCCGCTAATGTGATCATGGTCTCTTACTTTTGGATTCGCTTCCTCACTGTTAGACATTAGTTCTAAACCACAAATCCAACAATGTGTGGCTGATTTATACTGTTGTTGGTCTTCAGGCGTCATTATGATTTCAGATAAGTTTAGATTATTAGAACAGTCATTACGCACTTTCTGCATGCGTTCTAAGAATGTTTCTGCAGCATTAGGTCCTCTATAACAATTCTGGCTTTGAATGGGCACCATCCGACCTAACAATGATGAAAGCATAGGAACAAATCTGATGATTACTCACTAAGGCTGTTTTTGGAAGTCTCTGTGGGTTGGTCCCTCATAAGGAACAATGAGTGATTCGAAGTCTGCGTAAACAACATATGGACTAGTTTGCATCCGTTTCCAGTTCTTAAAACTAACTTTAGATCCTGGTGGGGGCGTAATTAGTTCTGTATTACAGTCAACTGGGCTGATACAGTGTTTCTATGTTCAAGCGCGGCTTGAACGGATGGAATTCTTGTTAAAATATTTTCTACAGAATTCTTGTTTATTTTTATGCTTTGAAGTATGCGCCAATAATCTACTCATTGTTCGTATCAATGTGTAATGCGGTAGCCCTGCTGGTGAAAACATCAGCAGTAAGTCAACATGATTTTTGTCTGGTGCGCCAATTGTTGGGCTGTTTTGGATACTCTGATGGGTTGGAGATTTGTTTCCTCATCCCATGTGTAGACATTAACAGTTATTGGTTTGTTTTGTTCTTCAAACTGATCAATTTTGTCCACGCTAACAGGAAGGATATTCCACTAAAGTTAAGATCATTGATGTAAGGCTGATAGTTAGATACTCTTTCTGCGTTTTTGCCGACATAATGCAGCCTTGCAAGAACACACCACATAAAACATTTGTTGTCCGAATTCTTTATGTTTAGAACTGCTTTTTTCGCTACCAATGCTGGGGGCAGCGGAATGTAAGCCTTGCCTACAATCGGTGCATACTTAGCCTGTTTTAATCTGATCTCTAGGACTTCGCCCTCTGACCAACCAGAGCCTCTCATTTTGGCTTCTTCAGCGGCCACATCAAACTGTGTAAGCAGTTGGTCTGCCCAACCAGGTGTTTAAGTCATTATGAGAAAGAAATAGTCTCTTGTTTAGTCGAGACCCAGACTTCTAGATTTCTTCATTTATTGTTTATATGTCGATTAAAACAGCTAACATTACTTTAACTGGTTGGGTCTATTGTTAGTTTACCTGGAACTTGAGAAATAGCATGAACAACACTGCCTGTAACGTTTGTTGGATCAATGACTTCTAGATTAAATCATATTAAAGCTTTTGACAAACGCTCTCCCTCGAGCATTCCTTCAAACAAATCATCTGGACCTTCATATATCTTAGCCATATTGAGTTTTTTAACATAACTCTTTTTATTTAAATAAAAAAAAATACAACGACATCGACTCTAGGGTCGTCTCCAAAATCGTCTTAATCAGAATCAATATCAACGGTCTTTTTGTGCTTGGACTCATAAACTAAAGTATAAACGCCTTTGATGTTGTTAATGTGAGCTGTTTAGAACAGAGTTTAATGTCTCGTTTACTATTTTTAAACATTCCTTTTTTATCTGCTCGGTGTCTGGCTGTTGAGAAAAACTTGCCCTCGCCTTTTTTTTGAAGATCAAACTTTTGTCTTTTGTAGTCATCAAAATCGGCCTGTAAACGACTAAATTCTTCATCCGTGATGTTTGAGTCAACAAGTGCTTTATTTATTGTCAGTTTAAACAACTAGTTTAGCTGTTATTAGTTGAACCATAGCTGTGTGCTTTTGGAGTTTAGTTTTTAATTTTTTGCTAGCAGCACTTACAGCTAATGAACACAGGCCAAGAGCTAAAGACAAACCGCCTAGAGGTAAAGCTGCGGTGTGCACCTACGCCTGTTGCTAAGGGGACCTACACTTGTTCCTGCTGATAGAGCACTTATAGTCGATGCTCCAGTATTAACATATGTAACAGCATTAAAGGCAGCAGAATACCTTCGTTTGGTTTTGCTGTATTTTGAAAGGTCTTGCTCTAGTACTTGCTGCATTTGCGTAATGTTTGTTAATCTAAGGGTTTTTATGTCGGGGGTTTCTATAGCAGCAGAGCTGCCTACTATCCCTTCTCTTGGCGGACTCCGGCGCTGTAAGGCACATTTGGATAATCCTGAACAGACATGCTTTTTAAAAATAAAAAATAATTAGTATACTATATCTTTTAATCTGTTATCTTGAATATTCAGCTGCGCATCATATATTAAAAACAAATGTGCATTATTATCAATTTGAATGTTTATTACGTCCCTTTAAACCGTTCTCCCACTTCCATGCAACTGATTATCCTCTGTCGACCTTAGGTCAATCCATAAACCGTATTTTGTTGTTAAATAATCATCGAGTCTAACATTGTGAAGGTGTAGATCTTTAGACAAAAGGTTCTACTGTTGGACTTCTACACCTCCCACCCCCAAACAATTTTCTTATTTCGTCAAATGTTGATAAGGTTTAAGCCGCTAGCGTAGATTTGGTTAGGATTTCCCTCAATCGAACATTGTACTTTCGTTATTTTAGGATTAATAAACTTTTCACTTCCTCTTTGAATGGTTCTTCATCTTCACACAGCAATAAAATACCTTTAAGCAATCTTGCTGCGACATTTAAACTAAAATTCCATATAGCGTCGGCCTTGCTCTGGGATATGTTTGTATGAGAATCACTCTTTCGTAATATATTGCTAATTTTGATGTATTGTGCTCAATCACCCTTTGCTAAATTTAGGGTTGCTAACAACGTCAAACTCTAACGAGATGCAGAAATGCTGTACTTTGCTTCGGTGTCGTAGATATAATAACACGTTTGTATTCATTAAAAGTAGTTCATATGACAGTCTGTCTTTTAATGCTCCTTAAAAAGTATGGTGCATGCGCTTTTAACAACTCAAAATCAAAGGGGAATGGAAAAGCGATTTCCATACGCAAAATTTACAGCCCATACTTTTTGCCGGCTTATTAGCTTCTCCCGGCGCCTATTCTGTTTTAGTCTATCATCATTTTCGATTCCTTGAAACGCAAGATCAGCCTTTCATTCTGGGTTTAGCCATAGATCAAAATTAGGTTAAAATATGATCTGCTTTGTGTAAAGAAAATTTTTCTTGCCCTCAAGTTTTATAGAAATTTTCTTAACGATTGCCCGTCCCAGATTCTGGACAATGTCCTGTTTGGGTCTGTTTCCGATTCGAGTTCTATTTTGAAAGTAAGTTGCGCAGAGCCTGGCACAATCACTCATCTGCTCCTAGGTCTGGAAATTTGACAGTAGAATTTGATCTGCATCAATAGTAGAGGGAATTATTTGGAACAGTAATATTCCGTTTATTTCCCTTCACGCCAAGGGGCCTTTCAGTCTTCTATGCGGGTCAAGAATTGAACCTATGCTTGTGACATTTTTATAAAACAAAATAAAAAGTTATTTATTAAGAAACAGGCAGGCATTAAAGAAGAAGATTATGATGATTTTGACCCCGGGCAGACGACATGAGTGAAATGAACCCTTTGATACAGCATCGAGCTCTCATTGCTGGATGAATTAGCAGAAAAACGGGGAGTTACATTACCAAAACAACGGCGTGAATTAACAGAAATTAAGGTTAGATCATTGTACCAAGTTTAGGCCTTGAACCTCCCGAATTTATAGCCCTGATGATTTTGAAGTGGATTTATGATGGCCATTTGTATGTGAAAGACAATCAAGGAAAACGTTTTCCAGCTTACACATAAACGAAACAAATTTAAGTTTGTAGGTTTGGGTACAATTAACCGACACCTTAATGTTAAGATCGAAATCGCCTTGGCTTTACTAAACCAAAATTAGATAGGGAGGCTGTTGCTAAACTTCAAAACAGACTTCAAGAACTCCCAACAGATAACCAAATACAAAACATGGAACTTCAAGATTTAAGTCAAACAGCAAATAAAATAATAAATGTAATAGAAGCAGAAACCAGTCTTTCAGAAGAAACAGCATTAAAAACAATTAATGATTCCCCGATACCCACGCAAGAATTAGATGCCCTTGGTCGTGCTGTAAGAAGCATCAGAGACGAATTAACAAACAATTTAGTAAAACTGGATAAAATAGATGAGGATATAAACAGAGAAGAAGAAAAACTGGTTGAGGCTGATGACGCCAACTTAGGGCCTGGTGTTAAAAAAAGAATAACCCAAAGACTAAAAGATCTTAAAAAAGAAAGATCAGCAAGACTAAAAGCGGCGTATACTGACCAAGAACAATTACGAACTCAAGTGATCAGAATAAGAGAAACTATCCAAAAAATTTTATATGAAGACACAACACTAGCAGAAAGAATAAAAACACTGTTTAGAGAGCAAGGAGTCACATTAGCAAGCGTTATAACGGCCTTAGGATTTGCAATAAGTACACTGGTGATGGCTATTACAGGGGCGGTGGTCAAATCCCAGTGCCTCCATCGCCATCGCCTCCATCAGACAAATCATGGGTAAAAAAACAGCTTGATCATCTTGCGGGCTTATTAAAAAAATTAGCCAGTAAAGCCATGGACGCTTTACCAGGTATATTAGGGGTATTGTTAGCTGGCTTTTGTCTACTGCAGGCAAAGTAGTTGGCTTTATGGCCGAGCACTTATGGACATTAGTTCTCTTAATAGTTGGGTTAATATTTAGTAAGATAAAGACCGAGTAATCCTATGCCAGTTAATACAACAACAAGTGCTGTCTTTTCATATTCATGGTCATTATTTTTTTGGACTTCGTGGACTTCGTGTACTTCGTGGTCTTCAACGGTCTTTGGGCTTTGGCCGCGGGGATTGGATGACTTATTCTTGGGGGGTCATCTTGTTTGTTTACTGCTTGCAATATTACTGGCTCAGAATTTATTTCGTTTTTTCCGACTTTCTGTTCATTGCCTGCCACAAGGATTTCATTATTGTAGTTTATTATTGTTCCTATCTGGAGCCTGAGGTCAGAAGGCAGCATGTATAAACCAGTGCCAACAGCAAAGTCTACTTTCGATCTTGCGTATTGTAAAACATTTTGGTACCTTTTAATACTTTAAGGCAAATCAACTGTTGAATTAATGGCGTCCTCTAAATTTGCTAAGTATTGTTTTTGTGCGTCAAAACCAGTAGAAGGATCAGTTATGCTCGATCTCGTTTGTGCTTGCGAACCTAGCAAACACCAAACGTAAGTACGAATAGAGTCGTTTATTCGTTCTATTCCCGCTCTAGTTAGGCCCTTAGAAGTGTCTAAGATAAATGTTGTCCACGCTGTTTTATGCTCTTGCTCTATGGACCCTAGGTGAACAGTTGTGCCTGAAGAGAAAAAATGTGTAAGGAGGATTCCAGTCATACTTATACTTTCTGTGCACGCCCCCAAAATAAGGGGTGCCTAGACCATGATTAAGATCCGACTTTTGTCTAAAGTCTGTCTTAGCCTTAATATTGAATTCGTTACAGATCCTTTCAAAAGCCTTCATATCTATTCTGTTGCTGAATGGATTAAACGGTTTGTCATTAGGTAATGGTGCTTGCAGTTCAGTCAAAATACGTCTGAAGGTGTAATAGAAATGAAATCTGTACACTGACCTCACCAAAGGATCAGGATGATTTAAATGATCAGCATACGACACTCCACACCCAGTTGATGCACAAAACACAGCAAAGTTTAACTGGTTCTGATAAAACTGCATCGGATGACTGAACCACACTTTCGCGATGTAGTCTTTTTTAATAGGAGGTTAAGATATCTGTTTAATGGAGTACTCACCTTTTTATGAAAAGTGTCAGTCTGGGTCACAGAAATGACAAGGGTGTCAGTTGTTATATTTTTAAGATTGTAGTGCGGCCCAACAGAATATTTTGCATCAGTATATTTAAATGCGCTCATTTTTATTTCGTTTAAAAAAATGTTTGTAACAATAACAACTCAAGACCGTCCTTCGTTTTTAGAACATGCTATTGATAACAATTGCGGAAGCAGAATGGTTGCGCGTCATGAAATTTTTTACAAAGTCGTATGGTTTAATATAAGTGAATCCAAGAAGAATAATAAGATTAAAAAAATTAACAAAACAGGGGCCATAGTTAGCCAGTTAACAATACCTGATGGTTATTACGGGTTTTGCTCACTAAAAGAAGCAATGAGTAACTTTGACATTGCTCTCAAACTTAACAATGCAAATCTGAAAACAATGTTAACATTCAAGCCTGAAGAAGAAGAAGTAGGTTACATTTTTGATGGTGAGCTAGCTAAAATGTTAGGCTTTGCAACTAACAATCGACCCATTCATAGTTTTGGTGTTACACCAAACAAAACTACTTATGAGGGGAAAATCCGCTCGATCTTGCATTACATTCATTACTCTATGTTCATTTGGATGAGCTGAGCACTGATGAAAACTTATATGATGGAAGGCCCTCAACTGTTTTAAGAGCTCTTCCATCAGGGAAAGCTGCATATTGCGATTATAAAATTATACAATTCCCTAATTTACAGTTTAAAAGATTAGTTTGTGGGAGGGTCGGATCATTTAATATAAAAATCGCAGACAAAACAGGAAAAGTCATAAAATGTGATAACCTGCACATTGTTTTGGAAATAAAATAATAAGTTGTACTAAAAAATGTCGCGGGGGCCAGAAGAATCAGGAGTTACATTAGCGCCTGTAAGGTGTATAACCTTAGAATTAAAAGACCTTGCAGACGTTGCGGACTTTGAACAGAACGGTGAGATAGGCGCTTTGTATGGTTTTGAGTACACTAAAGATGGTGATTATAAACGCAAAGAGGTTGGTGACAACAAAAAGTTTCCTAAACTAGAACAACTACGCAATGTAGAAGCAAATAATGCTGGCCAGTATGAATATAAAATAGTTCGAAAACCTGACAGCAAATGGCACTTATGAACCATATTTAGAATGGGAAATAAAATTTGAATTCATAAGCCCATTTACATTTTTTAGCCGTCAAAAAAGTTTCAGAAAAGCATTCAACTCTGGCCCTTTACATGTAAGTCTTATGCCGGACGACAATAGTCGGAAAGAGATTGAAATAACGCCGTATGGGAAAAAACAGTACATCCTCCACAGAAGAGAAACGGTTTTGAAAGATGCTTCTACAAAATTACAGTTCTTTCCAAGCAGGAAATTAGGAGACACGTTCACAATGATATTTTGAAATTTCTGTCTTTAAAGATGTGGAGAGGGATGGGGTTGTGGGCGTTAGTGACGTCCTATAAAAGGAATTAATATTAGCTGGTAAAACTTAGACGTTAAACGTCTTAAGTTACCATCGTCGTTCTTCACAATGGTGAGGATATTAAGGTCATAACAACAAGCAACAAAATCAATGTTGACTTAAATAAACAATTTTACAGAACTGAATTGGATTAATCTTACACATTTAGGCCTCATAGGGTTTTATTATACTGAACAAGTTTTGACGGAGAGTATGATAAAAATAATAACTGGATTAGATTAAATTCTGTTATAAAACTATGGAGCAGACGACTTTGGAGTCAATGCAGATGTTAGACTTTATGATAAAAACCCCTCATTGTTCATTGATTTGTGGACAGACTGGTTGCAGAAAAACAATATTTGTCCTCAACCTATTACAAACAGTTTTATCGTTATAATTTTGATCATATAGTAATTTTCTGTCCAACACTTAAATGGAACAAAGCATATCATGATAGAATGTTTATATGGACAGATGATAACATATATTTAGTTGATCCTAGCAATAAACTGAGTGAGTGTTTAGAACACTTTATAGACTGCTTGAAGGAACGCAGACACTATTTATATAGATGACTGTTCGGGAGAAAGAGACATAGTTAAAAAGAGAAACACTTTGTCAAAACTGGCTTTCAGTGGAAGACATGCTGGATAAGTGTGTGGATTTTATGTCAGAAATATAACACCGTTTTAAAAGACTTTAGAGAACAGTTAAAGACTGTAGTTTTATTTCACATGAAAGACAGAAACTCATTTGATGAATGTATGCGTGAAAATGATGTTATTGAAAATGATCAGGAAAAGTGCAGGATTAAACAAAAACTAAAATCTGAAAAGTGTTGTAAATTAGTGTTGAAAACGGACAATCCTACACAGTATGTTTGTTTGTAAAAAATCGTTATTTTTTGGTTATTGAAGTCTTACTTGTCAGAGAACAGTAAAAGGCGGGGTCTAGGTTCAACCGCCCGAAACTTGTTGAGGGCGGGTGAGCTAGACCCCGCCTTTTACTGTTCTCTTTCCCTCCTTCCTCCGTGAACAGTCGGTTTTAAATTGGGGTGACTTCAAGCTAAAATTGAAATACAAAAGCAAAAAGGGAATTACAGAGTAGCCAAAAATTGAAATATAAAAACAAGAAGGGAATTACAGAGTAGCCAAAAATTGAAATATAAAAGCAAGAAGGGAATTACAGAGCAATCAAAAATTGAAATATAAAAGCAAAAAGGGAATTACAGAGTAGCCAAAAATTGAAAATAAAAACAAGAAGGGAATTACAGAGTAGCCAAAAAAGTGAAATATAAAAGCAAGAAGGGAATTACAGAGCAATCAAAAATGGAAATATCAAAGCAAAAAGGGAATTACAGAGCAACCAAAATTGAAATATAAAAGTAAAAAGGGAATTACAGAGTAGCCAAACGAAGGAACAAACAGATTACAAAACAGACACCACGCGTTTCGACCCATTGGGCCTTCCACAAACAGAATATATTCCTTTCGTGTTTTCTAGATTGATATGCCTGTTTACTTCTTGTTTACTTCTTAGATGGATTACGGTTGATTAAGACAACGACTTAATGATGATCGAACTACGTTGGTAAAAAACAACAACAGATTGAGACGGACGTATCTTTGATTAATATCAG
>CM031620.1:63353381-63355881 GCA_018398815.1 Conus ventricosus | reverse complement strand
GCTGTTTTACATGAGTGTCAGAGGAGGGGTCCCAAACTGTGCAGGCGTACTCTAAAATGGGGCGGTCATAGCTTTTGTATGCTGTCTCTTTCAGGTGGAATGCACTGATCTTCAAGTTGCACCGCAAGAAGCCAAAGGTCTTATTGGCTTTGGCACAGATGATGTCAATGTGCTTGTCCCATGACAGATTGTTCTGAATGGTCACCCCGAGATATTTGGCCGACGTCACTGTCTGGAGTGTCTGTCCATGCAGTTGGTACTTGCTGGTGAAGGGCTGTCTCTTATGGGTCACTGGGAGGGTGGTACACTTGTCTGGATGGAATGACATCTCCCAGCTTCTCTCCCAAAGCTCTAGCCGATGCAGATCTTCTTGCAGTCGATTGGTGTCGTGGGCTGATGTCCTGACCCTGTACACAGCGGCGTCGTCGGCAAAGAGTCTGGTCCGCGCAGTGAGTTGCTCTGGGAGGTCGTTGATGTATACTAAAAACAACGACGACCGACCCCCGTGGAACTCCTGAACATACGCTGCAGAACTCTGATGTGCTGCCCTCGACTACCACTGCTTGACGTCGGCCGGAGAGGAAGTTTTTTACCCATCTATTGATGTTGCCTGTTTGCGGCACTCCATAATGATGGAGTTTATGGATCAGAACGCTGTGATTCACCTTGTCAAAAGCCTTCGCGAAGTCCAGCACTATAATGTCTGTCTGCTTCCCTCTCTCGATGTTGTCGGACAGTTCCTCGGTCAGCTCCAGCAGTTGTGTCTCGCAGGATCTTTTCTTACGAAAGCCGTGCTGTTGTGGACACAATATGCCATTCTGCTCGAGGTGGTTCATGGGAGTGCTGACAACAATGTGCTCCAAGATCTTACAGGGCACACTTGTTAACGACACTGGTCTATAGTTGGCTGGGTCGTAGTGCTCTCCTTTCTTGAAAATCGGTGTCACGAGAGCACCTTTCCAATCTGATGGTACTTCGCCTGTTGAGATGGATGATTGATAGATGGTCGTCAGTATCGGGGCCACTTCCTCTGCCAACTCCCTCAGGACACGGGGGCTGATGCCATCCGGTCCGCTTGCTTTATACGGGTTCTGATTTTGCAGGAGCTTCTTGACTCCGTCGGAGGTTATAGTGATATCCTTGAGTTCAGTGTAGCTGCCCGCTGACATCCCACATTTCTGCTGGAATTCTGTCTCTGTAAATGTTTTTCCCTCACCAAAGACGGAGTGGAATTGTGCATTGAGAGTCTCTGCTTTCTGTTCGGCATCCACTACCAGGCGGCCGTTGACTTGAAGGGGGGCGACTCCGACTTTCGCTGTGCGCTGGTGTTTGATCAACGTCCAGAAGCGTTTGCGGCTCTGTCTTCCCTCCTCGTCCTCAGTCACTGTCAGGTTAATGTATTTCCAGTACGCACGTCTGATTTTGCGCTGGACATCTCGCCGCAGCTGGTGGAACTTGGCTAGCATGTCGTCACATCCAAGTTTCTTCATCAGCCGGTAGGCCCGGTCCCTTTGGTTAATCAACTTTTTCAAATCCGGGGTGAACCAGGGTTTTCCCGCTTTTCCTCCTCCGGTGATGACTTTGTGTGGGATGAATTTCTTCACTGCTTTGATCAGAGTGTCTTTAAACTTTGACCACAGCGTTTCAGTCGAGAGACTCTCAGTTTCCCCTTCAATGTCTTGTTGGTGGTCCCGCAGAACAGTCCTGATACTATCCCAGTCTGCCTTGTCATAGAGTGGGATGTGACGTTGTGCTTGCTTGGGCTTGGGGGCATTAACAGCTACTTCACAGTATATACCACGTCATGGTCAGAAAGACCAGGCATGGTTTCCACGCGTGGAATGAGGTGCGGGCTGTTTGTGCAGATCAGGTCTAAAGTGTTCTCCAGTCTGGTGGGTTCCATTACAATCTGTTCCAATCCATGATCTTGGAGAAGGTCTGCGAACATGTTGTGGAGCTCGACATAGTGTGTTGCCGGTTTTAGCACCATCTGCTGCCAGTCCCATCCTGGTAGGTTCATATCTCCTCCAATCAAGATATGGGCATTTGTCATTGACTCTACTCTGTTGAGTGACTCCCTGAACTCCATCAAGCTATCTTTATCCGCGGTCTTGTTGCGGTAGTATGAGCAAACATGTAGAGCTTTCCTGCCTTGCAGCTAGACTCTCACCCATACCATCTCGCATTCTGTGGCCAGTTCTGGGATGAGGCGGCTTGACAGGGTGTTCCGCACGGCAAGAAGGACGCCTCCCCTCCTCCTTTCTATTCCTTCCAAGCTTCGTGCATTGTTACTGTTAGTCAGTACCTTTGAGAACTTTCTATTCCATGCTTCGTGCATTGTTACTGTTAGTCAGTGCCTTTGAGAACTTTCTATTCCTTCCATGCTTCGTGCATTGTCACTGTTTGTCAGTGCCTTGGAGAACTTTCTATCCTATGCTTCGTGCTTAGTGACTGGACTTATGCCATTTTTATCAACATTTGTTCGAGCAGCAAATTTGGC
>CM031620.1:63325881-63350881 GCA_018398815.1 Conus ventricosus | reverse complement strand
ATCCAATCAGTCATTCCATTTGTTATGCTTACAAAACGTGTGTGTGTGTGTGTGTGTGACGTTGTGGGTTTTAAAGGACAAAGATGTGACTAGGCCTAATGACTATGATCAGCTTTAATAAGGTCGCCGCCAGAAAATAGATCTGGCACCAAGGCACTGAGTGAATCTTAGGAGGGAGAGGGTCCAAATAGTTTCCTCGACGTCTTCAGTGACCAACAAGTATCTGGGGGAGGGGACGGTAGGGGGTGAGGGTAGGGATGAGAAGGGAGGGTAGCCGAGAGTGGGGGTGGAGGGGTTGGGGGGGGGGGGGTGAAAGTGGAAACATACTCGGGGTAGTGGCAGAACTTTTTCTCGTTCAGCAGAGCGAGCGAGTCCATTTGCCAGAGAAGGTGGGCGAGGGTAAGGGAGCGAGGGGACGAGACGCAGGGATTGTGGGTCTGGGTCAATTTTTAATCTGTATCTTACTTGTTTGTCTCATCTTGTCGTGTTTTCCCCGTTCCTCCTCCACTTCCTCCTCCACCTCCCTCCTCCTCCTCCTCCTCCTCCTCCTCCTCCTCCTCATTCTTCTTTTTCTTTGTCCTCTTCTTTTTTCAACTTTGCCTTCTTCTTCTTCTTCTTCTTCTTCATATTTTGTTTTTGCAGTTGAGCCCAATGTATGTGTAGAGATGGGTGGGGAGAGGGGTGGAGGGGATAGGGTGTGGAGAGAGTGAGATGGGAGTTTGGGAGGTAAGAAAAGGAGGAAAGGGGGGGGGGGGGGAGGACAGGATGGAGCGCTGTCATGGGCTTTGAGAGTTGTAGATACGTATGTGTGTGTGTGTGTGTGTGTGTGTGTGTGTGTGTGTGTGTGTGTGCGTACGTGCGCGCGCACGTGCGTGTATACATGCGTGCGTACGTGCGTGTGTGTATGTGCGTGTGTGTATGTGTGCGTGCGTGCGTGCGTGCGTGCGAGCGTGCGCAATTGTATGTGTGTGTACTTAGGTGTGTGTGTGTGTGTGTGTGTGTGTGTGTGTGTGTGCGGAGGGTGGATGCGCGCGCCTGCGCGTGAATGAGAAAGAGAAGCATTCAAAGCCCAACTACGACATGAACTGTACTGTCTGACAGACGGTCGATCTCTCCAATTCGGGGACTGCCTTGGTCCTGACGTTGTTCTGGGTGGCCCTGATGATCGTGATCCTCTTCCTCAACCTGCCTATCGGCTTCCTGTTCTGGTCCTCCGACCAGCTGGCCTCTCCCCGCAACATGTACGTCACCTCCATGATCGCCTCAGGTCAGCTAACTTCGGATTTCAAGGTAGTGCTAGAATATGTACGTCACCTCCATGATCGCCTCAGGTCAGCTAACTTCGGTTTTCAAGGTAGTGCTAGAATATGTACGTCACCTCCATGATCGCCTCAGGTCAGCTAACTTCGGGTTTCAAGGTAGTGCTAGAATATGTACGTTACTTCCATGATCGCCTCAGGTCAGCTAACGTTGGATTTCACGGTACTGCTAGAATCGTTCGTTCAGAACAACGGGAGCGATTTCAAGGTCCTGCTAGAATCGTATGTTCAGAACAACGGAAACGATTTCAAGGTAGTGCTAGAATCGTATGTTCAGAACAGCGGGAGCGATTTCAAGGTAGTGCTAGAATCGTATGTTCAGAACAACGGGGGCGATTTCAAGGTAGTGCTAGAATCGTATGTTCAGAACAACGGGAGCGATTTCAAGGTAGTGCTAGAATCGTATGTTCAGAACAACGGGAGCGATTTCAAGGTAGTGCTAGAAGCGTATGTTAAGAACAGCGGGAGCGATTTCAAGGTAGTGCTAGAAGCGTATGTTCAGAACAACGGGAGCGACAGCGAGGGGTGTGGAAATTCACGTGTATAAACGCATTGGTTGTGAGCATAATTGTGTTCCACTTTTGCCACACCTTTGTGGTTTTGATTGGTATTTCCGAAGCTTATGGCTGTTCTTCCCTTTTATCATTTTTTTCTCCTTTGTGTGTGTGTGTGTGTGTGTGTGTGTGTGTGTGTGTGTGTGTGTGTGTGCGTGCGCGCGCGCTCGCTCGCGCGCGTGCGTGTGTGTGTGTGTGTGTGTGTGTGTGTGTGCCCCACCCTTATTATACCTATGTACGCAAAGTGTATATTCCATACAAGACTTCAATAATTATATTCATCCTCTTAAGAAGACTGGCTATAGCACTCAAATAACTGCTGTCTTAAGCCTGTAGGTGAGAGGGACAGAAAATGGGGGCGGGGGCGGGGGGGGGGGGGGGGGGGGGGGGGGAGGTGTGGGTTGGTTGAAGAAATGCCACCACGTACCAGACAAAAACGAGCGAAGGGCCATTCTGGCGTCCAGGAAGTGCTTTATCCATTGGCCTTTTGGCACCACTAGATTCGTTGCATCCTGTTGGCCAGTAAGACCTATCCTTGCCTCCTCCGGTATTTCAGTTCAGATGTTGCTTTTCTGTTCTAGAACTATGAAGTTCCAACTGGTCGCATGGAAGTCGAAGTGAATGAACCCATTTCTTCACTTTAGCTAGCTCTTGGTTACCACTGAAGCATGTTACTCACCGACGGCGACAGATTTATCACTTTTGATCCAGCAGACTATTCTTCTGTTTTGTTTTTGTCTTTTTTTTTTTTTTTTAAGGCAACAGAAGATATCAACAACAATGACAATGAAAACAACGTCCGCTATAATTACGTAGACAGACAAAGGAGCTTTTAAAAGCTCGTTTTCTTTTTGCTCATTTCTGTCTGCCTGTATTGGAACAGAATTGCTGCCACCTCCACCCCCTTCCACGTTCACTTGTCTCCACCTATATTGTCAACCTCCCACCCCCCACCCCTCTGATCCTCAGCCCCCCACCACCACACACACACTACGTACTACCTAGCTTTAAACATCGACAACCGCGAACTCATGTGCACACTGCAGTGCCCCTTCTGGTGGGTTTCCTCATAACGACTTATTATTCCAAAACCTTAACAGTGAAAACGACTTAATATGTCCACTTTGTCAAAAAGAGAAGGAAAATGAGGTTTTGTTGTTGTTGTTGTTGTTGTTTTGTGCTGTTCTGTTCTACATTACGTAAGAGAACAATACATATCGTCGAAATATTATGAGGTACCAAGTCAGTTTAAATTAGTATTGCTCACGACGTGCACACATGAGAAAACAGTCAGAAAATTGTCAGTCAGTATGCACAAGGCTTTTAAGCTACGTTCTATTCTCATTTCTTAGAATGACTGCAAAGTGTGTTATGAACGAAGTCATTGTTTATAAACGCCAGATTGGACAAATGTTTGTATATATGCACCCCTTCATGAGGGACAATGGCCTAATCATGATTAAAGTGTTCGTATCCGCACCTATTATTCCTAGCTTCAAACGGACTGCTGATGCTGGAATTGCGACAGGAAGATCCAAAGCATGTTTGTGTAGGGGAGATAGTGGGCGGGGGGGGGGGGGGTGCAAAATGAGCGGCGTAGGTGTATTTCTGCTGGAAGGGCAAGAAAGGCGGTACAAACAAAGAACAGACAAAAATACTTTGTACATGGTTGGAGCGTTTGCCTCCGAAGCAGACGATGGCGAGTTTGAACTATTATACATGGAGTCGGATCTTCACAGGCTTGGAAGCCCTAACTACCCAGCAGTAAAAAAAAAAAAAGTTGACCTGCTTCAGTTCAGGGAAAATTATGGCGGCGGAAAGAGGGAGATGAGCGCGCCCTTTTATGATGCTATGACCCAGACAACGTTAAGTCTCAGACAAATCACTGCCCCATTCTGCTATGAGGTGATAGGACTTCAAGATTGAATTACTTAAAAGGGAACATTAATCCCAACGATCTTCATACCACACAAATAATTAAATTTGTAGATACCACTGACGAAAGTCCATGTAGCTTGACGATCTCAGAACAGTCACCAGGTAAATCCTTCTCGTGTGTCATCATCACCTGATGAGGCCCCTGTTGTCCACTGAGCTATACACAGCCTGATTGTAACCCCTCCCCCCCCCCTCCCCCAATAATCCACAGACATCCTGCTGGCTCTGCTGATCCCCTTCAAGGTGTACATGATCCACGCCAAGCTGGACCTGGTGACCTCCACCCAGGCGGTGTGCCGGGGCATCCTGGTGCTGCAGTGCTTCCTGCTGCTGGCCAGCGAGTACTCCATCCTGGCCCTGGCCCTGGTGCGGCACCGCTTCATCACCACCTTCGACAAGGAGCTGCGCCAGACGCGTCGCGAGGCCGCCTGCTTCATCGCCTTCTACTGGATCGCCAGCGCCGTCTCCGCGTTCAGGGTCCACTTTATTGTGGGGTCCGGTGAGTTGATTGTTAGGGAGTTGATAATGTTTTTTGCTCCTCAAAAGAAAAAAAAAAGCAAAAAAAAAAGCAGCAGCAACAACTTGGAGACGAAGCAGCAGTAGTAGCTGCAGTAACTGGGGAAACGAGAGGCTTTCCATTCCAGACATAACCGTCTTTGATTGGGAGTTGGTGGATGTTTTGACCTCCCAGAAGAAACAGTAAATAAGTGGGGTAACGTTTGCTCCCATAAGAAAACCTAACACAGAGTAACTTTTCTTCAAGACTGGCACAGCCTTTTAAACTTGAATAAAGTCAGACAAATACATAGACGAACAATCTAATAGTGGGGGAAAAAAACAAGCGCAGGCCAACACTATTAGATTGTTCGTCTATGTATTTGTCTGACTTTATTCAAGTTTAAAAGGGCTGTGCCAGTCTTGAATAAAAGTTGCTCTGTGTTAGGTTTTCTTATGGGAGCAAACGTTACCCCACTTGTTTACTGTTTATTGTTTACTGTTCCCTGCCTCATTTCATTTCACTCCCAGAAGAAGCAGCAACATCGACTTGGAGAAGCAACAGCGGTAGCTGTAGAAACGGGTGAAGCGAGAGGCTTTCCATTCCAGGTTTGATTGGGAGTTGGTAGATGTTTTGTCCCCCAAAAGCAGCAGCGTCGACCTGAGCAACAGCAGCAGTTGGGGGAAGCCAGTGGCTTTGCTCTTCAGACATGATCTTCCACCTGGCTGTATATGTCTGTCCCCAGTCTGTCTGCCTGCCTGAATGAATGTCCCACCTGTCTATATGAGCTGCATGCCTGTCTCCCTCTCTGTCCGGCTGTCTGCCCACATGTCTGTCTACGCGTCTATCTGTCAAAGTTACAACGAATGGGGAGGAGGCCGAGTATGTGAGTGTGTGTGTGTGTCTCTCTCTCTTCAGACCTGACGTGTGTACTTGTCTGTCTGTCTGTTCATCTATATCTCTGCCTTCTCGTGTGTCGGCCTGTTTGACTGTTTGTCTGTCTGTCTTTCTGTATTTATGTATTTCCGTATATCGGACAGCAGACGGGGAGGGCGAGAAGATGTGTGCCTATCCTTGTAATCAAGCCTGGCTGTCTGTCTGTCTTCCTGTCTGTCTACATGTGTGCTTGTTCTGTCCGGTTCAATCCCAACCAGACCGCCTACCCGTCTGTCTGTCTGTCTTCCTGTCAATCACTCTAGGTAACAAGAGACCCCTAGAAAATGTGTGCCTATCTTACTATGTTCGAATCCAACATGGCCGCCTTCCTGACTCTCTGTCTGTTTGTCTGTGTGTCTGTCTGTCTACCTCTATGACAACGGACATGCAGACGATGTGAGACTACCTTTACTTGTTTGAACCTCACTAAAGCCGCCTGCTTGTCTGTCTGTCTGCCTACCTGTCCATCTGCCTGCCTACCTGTCTGTCTGTCTGCCTGCCTGTCTGTCTGCCTGCCAACCTGTCCATCTGTCTGTGAGACAACAGACGCTAGAAGATGTGTGACCACCCTTTCTCGTTTGAATCTAACCTGACCGCCTGCTTGTCTGTCAGTCTGTCTGTCTACCAGTCCGTCTGTCTGTCTGTCCATCCATCTGTCTGTGTGATAACAAACACCCAGAAGATGTGTGACCACCCTTTCTCGTTCGAACCCAACTAAACCGCCGACCTGTCTGTTTGTCTGTCTGTCTGTCTGTCTACCCGTCCGTCTGTCTGTGTGACAACAGACACCAACAAGCTACGTGACTACCCTTCCAAGTTCGAACCTCACCTGACCGTTTACCTGTCTGTCTGTCTGTCTGTCTGTCTGTCTGTCTGTCTGTCTGCCTGTCTGTGTGACAACAGAAACCAACAAGCTATGTGACTACCCTTCCAAGGTCGAAACTCACCTGACCGTCTGTCTGTCTGTCTGTCTGTCTGTCTGCCTGTCTGTTTGTGTGACAACAGACACCAACAAGCTGTGTGACTACTCTTCCAAGTTCGATCCTCACGTGACCGTGTACCTGTCTGTCTGTCTGTCTGTCCATCTGGATGTGTGACAACAAACACCCAGAAGATGTGTGACTACCCTTTCTCGTTCGAATCTAACCTGACCGCCTGTCTGTCTGTCTGTCTGTCTGTCTGACTGTCTGTCTGTCTGTCAACAGACGCCAACAAGTTATGTGACTACCTTCCAAGTTCGAGCCTAACATGGCCGTCTATGAATCGCTGATGACCTACGGCCTCCCATTCGTCACCATCTTCGTTCTCTGTGCCCATGTGAGTTGTCTTCCTTGTTTTCTCTTTGTCTGTTTTGTCTTTCTCTCAGCCTATTTTTTCATCTTATTTTATTATATTTTATTTTATTTTATTTCATTTCATTTTATTTTATCTTATTTCATTTTGTTGTATTTTTTTTTAAAGGTCATTCTATTTTGTTTTATTTTATTGTATTTCATTTTATTTCCTTTTATTTTATTTGTATTTTTATTTTTTTCATGGCTTTCTTTTTTCTTCTTCTTTGTTTTGACTGTTGTTTTTGTTTTTCTTTCTCGCCTCTCCGCCCCCCCCCCCCCCCCCCCCCCCCCACCTTCCTCCCCTCTATTCCCTTCCCGCTTCCCACACTTCTTCTCTCATTTATATTACCCCTTGGAAATCGAGAATCATGTTTATTACCTTCACCATCAGTTTCATCAGCATTCCAGTGATCATCCTCGCTACCTCTCTCTCTCTCTCTCTCTCTCTCTCTCTCTCCTTCTCTCTCTCTCTCTCTCTCTCTCTCTTTCCACACACACACACACACGCACGCACGGACGCACTTACGCGGGCGCGCGCGCGCGCCATTCAAAAGGAGGAGTGATTTGATATAAGTAAATGCATATGTTATGGATGTTTATATTTTTTTAGTAATGAAATGCCTTGTCTAAATATGCTGATAATTACTCACCCCTTCAAATGGGGCTGTAGCCTTTTCTCGAATAAATTATCGTTATCTCTCCGTCTCTGTCTCCCTCCCTCCCTCCCTCCCCCCCCCCCCCTCTCTCTCCTCTCTCTCTCTCTCTCTCTCTCTCTCTCTCTCTCTCTCTCTCTCTCTCTCTGTGTGTGTGTGTGTGTGTGTGTGTGTGTGTGTGTGTGTGTTTCTTTCTTGCTCTGCTTCATCTCCATTTTCTAGTTCGTTTGCTTTTCTTTTCTTTAACCCATTCATGGGTTCACCCCTTAGGTCGTTTCTTCTGATAACTCTTGTACTTGTATTGTCTGGTTCTTTTTCTTTCTGTAGTTCATTTTCTCGTGCTATACTTTTTTTTCCGTGGTTCTTTCTTTCCTTTTTTTGTCATGTTTTTCCTTTAAAAAATTTTTTTTTTACCTTCTTTCCTTTGTTTCTGTTCTAAATTTCACAACAATCATAACTTTAGAAAAGTACACGAAATAGATATCTCACTGGCTCAGTTTTACGATGAAGTCCATGCTTTTTAGCTTAGGCGATTCAAACGCTTCTTTTTCCAGTTGCTGAGTCAGGCGACTACAGGCGGAAATGTAAACAAATCTTAAATGTAATAATAGCCAACCGCCAAGAAAACGCAGACGAACGAATCACAAGACAAAACACGACGCGTTTCGACCTCTTAGGCCTTCTTCAAGCAAGATACAAAACAATCAGGACAACGAAAATGAACGAGCAATCACTTATCTTCATTCACTTCAGCGCAAGAATGGGCGTTGAATCATTTTATCATTAAGGTTTTGAGACAAGGTTTAATGATCATTCACGGCCTCTTTTGGTTTGAGGATTTTTATGATGGTTCCCACGTTACCTTTTATGATTATTGCTCGGCTATTTTCTTTAAAATTGATTCTTAGGGTATCTATTCCCAGGGTATCTAAAGAGGTTTTCCATGCTGTCTTTCATGACGCTTTGTAGGTGATGTTTCTAACAGATTTCTGGGTGATCTTTTATGATTATTTTAAGGCTATCTTTTTTAATTTTCTTGCAGAAAGTTTTCAAGGCTCTCTGACAAAACGGTTTCGGGCTATCTGTTATAAACAATCCCAAGATTTCTGTCATGACGATCCCCAGGATTTTCTTTAATGAAAATTCTGTCTTTTTTTTTTCATGATGATTCCCAGACTATCATGATGGTTCCCAGGTTTTCTTTCATGATGATATCCAGACTTTCGCATATGACGATTTCCAGACTTTATTCCGACTTTCTTTCATGATGATTCTCAGACTTTCTTTAATGATGGTTCTAACATTTTCTTTCAAAATGATTCCCAGACTTTCTTTCGTGATGATTCCCAGACTTTCTTTAATGATGGTTCTAAGATTTTCTTTCAAAATGATTCCCAGACTTTCTGTCGTGATGATTCCCAGACTTTCTTTAATGATGGTTCTAAGATTTTCTTTCAAAATGATTCCCAGACTTTCTGTCGTGATGATTCCCAGACTTTCTTTAATGATGGTTCTAAGATTTTCTTTCAAAATGATTCCCAGACTTTCTGTCGTGATGATTCCCAGACTTTCTTTAATGATGGTTCTAACATTTTCTTTCAAAATGATTCCCAGACTTTCTTTCGTGATGATTCCCAGACTTTCTTTAATGATGGTTCTAAGATTTTCTTTCAAAATGATCTGCCCAGACTTTCTTTCATGATGAACCCCAGATTTTTCTTTCAAACTGATTTCCGGAACGTTCTTTCATGATGATTCCCAGACTTTCATAGTGACTCCACAGCTCTGATTTACATGGTGATTCCTATCATTGCATAGCTCTCTGTCATGATTAGTCTTAGACTTTCTTTCACGATGATTCCGAGACATTTTTCCATTACGATTCTCAGACTTCCTTGATGATATCTGTACTTTCTTTCATGATGATTTCCGGATTTTCTTACTGTGATTCCCAGACATTCTTTCATAACGATTCCCAGAATTTCATGATGATTCCTATACTTTCTTTCATGATGATTCCCAGGCTTTTTTTTCATAATGATCCCCAGATTTTCTTTTATATAATGTTTCCCAGACTTTCTTTCATGACGGCTCCTAGACTTTCTTCCATGATGATTCCCAGACCTTCATCTTGATGATGACCAGACTTTCATGACGATTCCCAGACATTGTCATAATGATTCCCAGACTTTCATGAGGATTCCTATCCTTTCTTCCAAAATGATTCCCATACTTTTCTTCAAGATGATCCCCAGGTTTCCGTTCATGATGATTCCCAGCTTTCTTTCACGATTCTTCCAATCACGATTCAAAGTTTTGTTTCCGGCATCAGGCTGTTTTTCTAATGATTTGTAGGCTTCAACAAATGATTATTCTGAGACTCATTCATTTCTTGATCTATTTGTTGATTTATTTCTTTATCTATTTACATTCACTTCTTCAGTTATTTATTTGTTGGTTTGTTTATCTATACTGACTTCCATAAAAAACGCGAAAATTTGAAAGGCTATTTTTCGGGTGAAAAGGGGTGAATATACAATATTGAACCATTGTGGCAAGTTATTTGGGTCCAAGACTCACGTGCAGTGAAAAAATTGTGTGAGCAACACATCATTCCCGGCATTGGAGGGTCAACAAAAATGGCAAACTGGTTGCTGCATGTGAGGCACGTGCACACCATGCAGAGCAAAGTTAACCAGCGACAAGTACGCAGGCATGCAGCCTTTATAAAGCCGCGCTACAAGGTTCAGATAACGACTTGCCGTCTGAGCGCTACAGAGATGCCAAGACTACGAGCAGAGGAACGCAATCGTGCCCTAGGCCATCTGGAGGCTTGTGTGGATGCCAGGCAGGTCGCCAGCATCTTTAACGTCCACATCTCAACCATCTATCGTCTGCAGCACCACATGCGAGTCACTGGTACCACTGATGATCGTCCCCGGCCAGGCCGTCCTTGGGTCACCACACAAAGAGAGGATCGCCATCTTGTTCGAACCCATCTGCGGGACAGGCGGCAAACAGCCGCTAACACTGCTCGACAGGTGCCTGGGAATCTCCAGCAACGAATCAGCCTCAAGACTATGCGGCGGCATCTTCAGGAGAACGGGCTGGCATGTAGGCGTCCTCACAGAGGTCCGGTACTGACACCAAGACACCAGCAGGACAGGCTGCAGTGGGCACAAGCCCGAATCAACTGGCGCAGGCAGCAGTGGGGACGCATACTGTTCTCAGATGAGAGCCGTTTTTGTATTGACATGGCTGACGGTCGTGTCAGAATATGGCGTCGACCTGGTGAATGCTATGCTGACTCCTGTGTGGTAGAGCGGAACCCCTGGGGAGGCCCGAACGTTATGATATGGGGTGCAATTGGCATTAACCACGCCATAGGACCAGTCATCTTTCAGAACATTGGTCCTGGTTGCGGACAGCATGTCAATGCACAGCGCTACATCAACCAGGTGCTCAGACCCCATGTCGATCCGTTTTTTGCGCAACACCCAAACTGGACATTCCAACAGGACAATGCAAGACCACACACCGCCAGGGCCACCCAGCAATTTCTTCAGCATAACAACGTCAATGTGCTGCCCTGGCCAGCCCTCAGTCCCGATTTAAACCCAATAGAACATTTTTGGGATGAACTTGGCAGACGGTTGGACCTCCTGCGTCCACGACCAGCAACAGCGGCTCAACTTCACCAGGCCATCGTCCATGTGTGGGCTGGTGTGCCAAGGGGACGCATCAACCACCTGGTCCACTCAATGAGCCGCAGTGTCAAGCAGTTGTCAACGCAAATGGTGGCCACACACGGTATTAGGACTTCAAGCTGGTTTGTCACGTGACCTTGGATTTTCCACACAAAAGACATATTGCTGATGACATTTTCACACATTACCGGTGTAATGAATCAAATCACGTGGAATTCTCGCTTCCACTCTGTACAATTGTGACCAATAAAATTCACCCCCAACCTTCAGCTTGTTTTGTTTTCGCGTTTTTTATGGAAGTCAGTATATTTACCTTCACTTATTTTGTTTCAAAGTGAGGTGACGACGGGCGGAAATTGAAACAAGTTTTGAAAATGCAACGCCCATCTTGCGCCGAATACGACAAGATAAGTGATGGCTCGTTCTTCGTTTTCATTGTTCTGAATGTTGGTTATCGCTCCTGAAGAAGACCTAAGAGGTCGAAACGCGTTTGTGTTTTGTCTTGTAATTTTGTTTGTTCTTGATTGGAGCGGACTCACTTAGAATATTTGTTATTTTTCTTTTAATTTGTTTATTTATGCATGTATGTGTGCACGTATTTATATATTTATTATTTTGTCTGTTTATTCATTTATTTATGCATTCATTGATTTATTTATTAATTTGCTTGTGTATTTATTCATTTATTTATTCATTCATTCATTCGTTTATATTTCTTTTTAATTTATTCATTTATTTGTGTGTTTTTTCATGTATTCGTTTATTCATTTCTTTATTCATGTATTTTTTTCATTCATGTATTTATTTATTGTATATTTGTCTCTTCATTCATCTTCTATTTATTCATTTATCTATTCATTCATTCATTCATTTAGTTGTTTGTTCATTTATTTAGTTATGCATTACTCATCATTTATTCATAACTTTGCGGTGTACCATTCTCAGGCCAAGCGGTGGACCGTGAGGGTCACCTCGGCCAAAGACCCCATGGAGGGAGCGGCCAGTATGAGACGTGACAGCCAGGTGGTGTGGATGGTGCTGCTCATCAACACCTTCTTCGTCCTCTTCCAGCTCCCTCCGTGGTCTTCCCCTTGGCCGACTACTTCCTAGGGGTGAGACTCGGGATGGGAGGGGGGACGGGCTGTCTGGTGCATCGTGTTGGCTAAGGGGTTGTGTGTCGCCTTCTCTGATTGTGCGTTAGCTAAGGGGTTGTGTCCCTTGTCTGATTGTGTTAGCTAAGGGGTTGTGTCCCTTGCCTGATTGTGTTGGCTAAGGGGTTGTGTCCCTTGTCTGATTGTGTGTTAGCTAAGGGGTTGTGTCCCTTGTCTGATTGTGTGGTGCCTAAAGGGGTTGTGTCCCTTGTCTGATTATGCGCTAGCTAAGAGGCTGTGTCCCTTGTCTGATTGTGTTGGCTAAGGGGTTGTATCCCTTGTCTGATTGTGCGTTGGCTAAGGGGTTGTGTCCCTTGTCTGATTGTGCGTTGGCTAAGGGGTTGTGTCCCTTGTCTGATTGTGTTGGCTAAGGGGTTGTGTCCCTTGTCTGATTGTGTGTTAGCTAAGGGGTTGTGTCCCTTGTGTGATTGTGTGTTAGCTAAGGAGTTGTGTCTCTTGCCTGATTGTGTTGGCTAAGGGGTTGTGTCCCTTGTCTGATTGTGTGTTAGCTAAGGGGATATGTCCCTTGTCTGATTGTGTTGGCTAAGGGGTTGTGTCCCTTGCCTGATTGTGTTGGCTAAGGGGTTGTGTCCCTTGTCTGATTGTGTTGGCTAAGGGGTTGTGTTCCTTGTCTGATTGTGTTGGCTACGGGGTGGTGTCCCTTGTCTGATTGTGTTGGCTAAGGGGTTGTGTCCCTTGCCTGATTGAGTTAGCTAAGGGGTTGTGTCCCTTGCCTGATTGAGTTGGCTAAGGGGTTGTGCCCCTTGTCTAATTGTGTTAGCTAAGGGGTTGTGTCCCTTGTCTGATTGTGTTGGCCGGGGAGTTGTGTCGCTTGTCTGTGTTAAATTAAAAAGAGAGAAAGAAATGAATGGATGATGAATAAATGAATGAATGAATGAATGAATGAACGAACGAATGGATAGATAATAAATACATGAACTCAAAACAAAACAAAACAAAACAAAACAAAAAACACAGGTTGTTCTTTTGGCCTTAAATGCATGTAATCCCTGCGAAACATTTTTTAAAAATATTATATGCCCTCTTCGTTTGAATTGTGTGTATTCATCTACCTATCTATTTATCTATCTGTCCATCTTTCTGTCTGTCTCTGACTGTCTATCTATCTATCATTCTATCTATTTCTCTTTCCATCGATCGATCGTTCAGTCGATCTATCTATCAGTGTCTCTGTCTATCTATCTGTGAGAATGAAGAGAGAGAGAGAGAGAGAGAGAGAGAGAGAGAGAGGAGAGAGACAGACAGACAGACAGACACACACACACACACACACACACACACACACACACACACACACACACACACACACACACACACAGAGTTTCGCCATGGGTGGATTGGCAATGGGTTGTAGCAGGGTATTTTTTGTTTGTTTGTTTGTTTTTTGTTTTTTTGCATTAGAAGAAGGGATGGGAGAAAAGTGATGGAAGCTGGAGCAGATGGGGGTGGGGGACGTTGTATGGTGGAGGGGGAGAGGGGATAGGGGTTGGGGAGGGGGAGGGAGGCGGTCATTCAACTGATGATAGGCACCTGGAACGTTTTGATTACTGTTGACATTGACATTAATTTTTTTTTTCAAACGTCGTTTGACCGGCTCAGCTCGCTCACATCATCACTATCATTACTATTGTTATCATTGTAATTATTGTAATCATTATTATTTTAACTCCCATGTCCCCCTTCCCAAGGCCTCGTTTTCATTCAACACCCATTTTGCGCCGAAAATGAGAAGTGATTGCTCGTTCTTCGGTCTCATTGTCCTGAATGTTGTTTGTTTTAGCCTGAAGAAGACCTAAGAGGATGAAATGGACCGTGTTTTGTCATGTAGTCTGTTTGTCTGGATTGTCTTGCGGAACCAATAACTTTTTATTTTTTAAAGATTTGCTTCAGTTTCTGCCTTCAGTCACCTCGCTTTGAAACTTGCTCACTGAGCTTAACGGCCAGATGGTTGGGGTGTATTTATATACAGCACGACTCTGACATTGTGGAGGAAGATCAACTGCCAGATGGTTGGGGTGTATTTATATACAGCACGACTATGACATTGTGGAGGGAGCTTAACTGCCAGATGGTTGGGGTGTATTTATATACAGCACGACTATGACATTGTGGAGGGAGCTTAACGCCCAGATGGTTGGGGTGTATTTATATACAG
The DNA here is from genome assembly GCA_018398815.1 of Conus ventricosus. Classification (NCBI taxonomy): domain Eukaryota; kingdom Metazoa; phylum Mollusca; class Gastropoda; order Neogastropoda; family Conidae; genus Conus; species Conus ventricosus. The sequence goes on along the minus strand of CM031620.1, from coordinate 63,336,617 downwards.
CACGACTATAACATTGTGGAGGGAGCTTAACTGCCAGATGGTTGGGGTGTATTTATATACAGCACGACTATGACATTGTGCTGGGAGCTTAACTGCCAGATGGTTGGGGTGTATTTATATACAGCACGACTATGACATTGTGGAGGGAGCTTAACTGCCAGATGGTTGGGGTGTATCTATATACAGCACGACTATGACATTGTGGAGGGAGCTTAACTGCCAGATGGTTGGGGTGTATTTATATACAGCACGACTCTGACATTGTGGAGGGAGCTTAACACCCAGATGGTTGGGGTGTGTCTATATACAGCACGACTCTGACATTGTGGAGGAAGATTAACTGCCAGTTGGTTGGGGTGTATTTACAGCACGACTCTGTCGTTGTGAGGAAGTCTTCCAGCTGCTGAGCTTCTGCTCTGGTGCCTCCAACATCATCATCTACGTCTCCTTCAACCGGAGGGCAGCCAGCATGATCCTGACCTTCATGAAGGTAACCCAGACACGACACACCAGGACACGGGCACTCAAGAGACACTCGTTAAAGCAACTCGCGCTCGCGCGCGAACACGCACACACATTCACACACGCACGCGTGTACGCACACACGCACACGCACACACACACACACACACACACACACACACACACACACACACACACACGTGGACGCACACATGAATGCACGCACACTCGCACGCACACGTGCACGGACGCACGCACACATGGACGCACATGCACACGCGCACACATACACGTACCCGCACACACACACACACACACACACACACACGCACACACACACATTCACGCGCGCGCGCACGCACGCACGCACACATGTACGAACGCAGGCATACACATACATGCACACGTGCGCGCACACATGCATGCACGCGCGTGCTCAAACACACGCGTGCGCGTGCACACACACACACACACACACACACACACACACACACACACACATTTATGGATCGGACGAAATGTGAAAAGAAACATTACACCACAGTCCCGTCATGTGACCGCCTGACCAGAAATAGAGCTCCTTGGACAGGTGGCTGTTTCCCCCTAAGCTTGGTCAACGCGCAGAATTTGGTCTGACTGGATACATAGACTACACAGCCCACATCATGTCATCTCTGACTCAAAACACAGCTTCCTGACATTCTTGACCCAAACTCCTCAGGCCTCGCTAGCGCCGGGGGTTATGTTATATACAGGAATCGTAGACTGAAAGCCGGTCAGCGTGTGGTATCTGACGCCCCCCCCCCCCCCCCCCCCCCCCCCCCCCCCCCAACAAAAAAAAAAAAAAAAAAGTAAAAAAAAAGTGTGTAGCATTATCTTCATCATCTTCACGGATCATCATTGAACTACCAGTCAGATTCCGCGTCTCATCATGCCCTGACCTTCTGGTGACCTCGATTTCTATGTCCTCATCAAACCCAAGCACACACACACACACACACACCAATGCGAATGACAGTTGCAAGGATTTGTTGGCACGTGCAAGGAGTCTATCTTTGAATGGACGTGGTGGCGCTTTTTCGGAGGAGGAGGGACTCAAAACTCACGCAGGCAGGTTTGGTGGCTAAGTCCATTATATTGTGGTCAGCACGGAGAGTTCACTATCTTTTCCCGTTTTTCTATCACATCCCAGCTGACGACACGGAGCGCTTTAGGTGGGCCGAGCCGGTGGAGAGAGAGAGAGAGAGAGAGAGAGATGGGAGGGGAGGGGGAGGAGGGGAGGGGGTGGGAAGAAGGGGAAGAAAAAGGGAAAGAGGGAGGGGTTTAGGTGGTGTCCCTCCTCTCGCTTTTGCTGGATCAGAAGAGGCCAATTAAACACTACAGCGGTGGCTCAGGGGCAGTGCAGCGTCTCCTCGTCTCCTCGGGTGAGATTCCTGGCAGCGCCCTGATTCTGCCTGCTTCTTGTGGACTGCCAGTGTTGGGGGCAGCGACAAGAGGGGCGGGCATGGGTGGGGCTGTGTACAGGGGAGCCAGAGGGGCGTGACAAAGATGAGGCAACCCTGCCTCTACCACAAACACCACCACCTCCTCACCACCCTCTATCCCCCACCACACAACCCACCACCTACCATGGATTTAATTTCATTTGTTTATTTCTTTTTTTTTTTTTTTGACCAGCACCGAGGCAGCCAAGTCGCGGCCCTGGACTTCAACACCACCAGCGTGGACCAGGCGGCTCACCTGCGAGAGCGCGTGTCGCGCGTGACCTCCTCCCTGATGCGGCCTTCAGACGTCCTCTCGCCGACCCCCGATACAGCCAGTCCCACGCGCTCTCCCACAGCTACGGCAAGAAGGTGACCGGTGCCACCCCCACCGCCTCCTCCCACGACTTCGAGACCACGACACCGATTGTCAGTTACGTGGCGGGGGCAGACGTGCAGGACAAGAAGTAGCTGGCCAGAGGAGAGGGCGGTGTCAGCGTCAGTGGGGTAAGTGTGCGTCATGTGCTGCCCCATCACGATTCCCCCAATCGTGTTTTGTTCAATCACCTTTAACCCAATCACTTCTTCCACGGTCGATTTCAATTGCCTGCGTCAGATCTTCAATCCTCAGACGACCGCCCAGCGGTCCTAACGATTTCATCATCACGACCCACCCATGAAGAATGAAAACACCCACCCTCTTCGAAAGAAGAACTTCACCCGGGCTCTTGCCTGACCACATCGTCTACTCCGGGTTCCTCCTCCCGACCGCTAAACACCAACCCTGACCAAACCTGCCATCTTTCAAGTCCTGCCAGGACAAACGACTCCATGCTGCAGCTTGCTGAGGCGACAAGCTTGTCTCGAAATGCTTACGCTTTGCGGACGTAAAACTCGTCCATTCCTCTTCAATCCTGTCGCTACGATAAATCCCACAGTCTTCTCGAAGTCTTGATGGCCACCCAATCACGCTTCATCCAGTCACATTTTGCCCACCCACAAGCCGATCACATTTCGTCCAATCACATTTCACCTGATTACGTTGAAACCAGTTACGTTACACCCCATCGCGCTTCGCCCAATCACGCTTCGCCCAGTCATGTTTTGCCCACTTACGTTTCAGCCAATCACGTTTCACCAGATTACGTGTAAACCGATTACGTTACACCTCATCACGTTTTGCTTTTTTTTAATCCAGTTACCTTGTGCCCAATCACATTTTATCCAATCCCTCTTCATTTTCACATATCCATTGCATTTCAGCCAAGTTCAGATACAATCAAGTTGAACAAAATAGTTTTTTTTTTCGGTCATTTCTCTCACACACACACACACACACACACACACACACAAATAGTTACAGAATCAGGAAGGTCTGTCAACATATGAACCAAGATCTTGCTAAACACCATTCTCGGGGCTTTCAACATCACCAAATCGTGACACCCAACATAAATAGTTATATTTACCAAAGAAATTTGCAGGCGAACAGTATAGAGACAGTTTGAATTATCGGGCTTCCATTTAAAATTGATCTCCGATATTCGTAAAAACAACAACAAAAATGTCGTAAGACGTCGACAAATATTTTTTTTCTTATGGTGTACCACATACTTTTTTTTTTATTTCAGTACGTCACAAATTGTTTTAGGCGAATTGTGCAATAACATTTAGTCGGAATGCTACAGCTGAGATTTTTAGAGCTACAGGAAGCGAACACTCAGAGTGCAAAAGATTGGGTGAATTGTGATCGGCGCGAAATTTGATTGTTTGTTTGTTTGTTTTTGAGGGGTGGATGAGAACAAAGAGGTGAGATGTTAACGTAGAAAGAAAGAACTTGTGTATGTGTATGTATATGTGATGCATATGTGTGTGTGTGTGTGTGTGTGTATATATATATATATATATATATTTTTTTTTTATGTGTGTGTGTGTGTGTGTGTGTGTGTGTGTGTGTGTGTGTGCGTTTATGTTTATATTTATATTTATATGTATATATGCACACACACACACACACACACACACACACACACACACACAGAGAGAGAGAGAGAGAGAGAGAGAGAGAGAGAGAGAGAGAGAAAGAGAGAGAGAGAGAGAGAGAGAGAGAGAGAGAGAGAGAGAGATTGAACAATGTAGTAGTACGGGAAAACAAGTGCAGGCAAACACTTCCTTCGTCATTACGTTACTGACTTGGCAATGATGAAGAGGAAAAAAAAGTGCGAGAAAAGATGGAGGGACGGGGGCGGAGAGAAAATGAGGATGAAAAATCAGGCAAATATAGATATAAACCCCTTCACTAGCACCATATGGGAACCATCATAATCCACCCTGAAGACAGAACCATTCATATCGCCTTCTCCGAGGCCTTTCGTCCGCATCAGGGAGGCACGGCTGATTGTGTCTGGGCTCCCTTGGTGTCAAATGGAGAAAAAACCACAGTCTATAGTTCTGTAGTATTCTCACCACCAAGAGTTCAGAAACAGAATCCAGCAGTACCCCAGAGCAGCCAGAGATGGATTAAAAAAAAAAGAAGAAGAAGAAGAAGAGGAGGAGGAGCGAAGAAGAAGAAGAAGAAAGAAGAAGAAGAAGAAGAAAGAAGAAGAGGAAGAAGAAAAAGAAGTTGAAGAAGAAGAAGAAGAGAAGAGAGAGAGAACGAACGAACGAACGAACGAACGAATTTTTATTTTCAGAGGGTAATGGAATAAGCATCACTGCTTTATTTTACATCCAACCCTCCGGGGCCAAAAGAAATTTAAGAAAGGAAAAGAAAAAGAAATTGATTAATATAAAATAATGGAAAATCACTCTTAAATATGACATATGAAAATACAAAAGGATACAAAATCTATGTACAGAGGGAACACCGACAGAAGGTGTGGGAGACGGTGGGGGTGGGAGTGGGATGGGTGGGATGGGGGACAATTAAGAATGAGAGGGGGGGGGGGAAGAAAAGGAAGAACTGATAAGGAAAATGAAACATTTACACAGAACAGTTATTGGTACATCTTTGGGCAAAGTGGTGTAAGATCAGGCAGATACATCAAGTACGTGAAAAGATTGGATTTAAACTTACAAGTGTTTGGTTCGTTTTTTAGTTTTTTTCTGGGATATTATTCCACAGCCACCCACCAGAATAAGCAAGGCTTGATTTGCATAAATTAATTGATGGGAAAGGGAGATGTATTTTATGCGAATGACGATGATCATTAGAAGTAAATATATTCCTTAAATAGGAAGGAGCACTGCTGTGTAGTATTTTATGCATAAAGAGTGCTTTGTTGTACAATAGTTTGGTCTTAAATGGAAGGATACCTGCTCGTTCATAATCAGGGTGCCCTAGCGAGGGTTCATCAATTGTTATTTTGACAACTCTCTTGTATATACTAGTCAATGGTTTAAGCAACTTATTGCTAGCTAAATCTCAGAGTGTCGAGGCATAGTCAATATTTGGTTGAATATAAGATTGAAAAAATAATTTTCTGGTGTGGTAATCTAAAAAGTTTTTTATTTTCCTGAGCTGATACAGTTTTATGGCAAGATTTTTGGAAAGAAGTTCTAAATGTTTCGACCAAGATAGGTTGTTGTCGATTGCTATGCCTAAGACTCTGTGATTAGAAACCTCTTTGATTTTTTCGTTACCAATATAAAGGATTGGTAAGTTTTCGGTTACATTTTGACGTTTTTGCCTTGTTGTAATCAACATGAATTTCGTTTTCTGAGGATGCAGAGACATGTGATTGAGTTGTGTCCATTTAACGAGAAGGTTGATATTTTTCTGAATATCAAGGTAGACTTGCTGAGCATTAGAGTTATTAGTGTCAATAGTGGTATCATCGGCAAACATTTCACAATGAGAAGTCAAGGTTAATGGTAAATCATTAATATAGAATAAGAAGAGCAGTGGACCAAGCACCGAGCCTTGTGGTACACCAAAGTTATTGGGAATCAAAGTGGAATAACAATAATTTAATAATACTAATTGTTGCCTGTTGGAAAGGAAGCATGAAATGAGTTTTAGAGTGTCGGAAGTTAGTCGATAAATAGTTAACTTTCTGAGCAAAAGTTCATGATTAATGACATCGAAAGCTTTAGCAAAATCCACGAAGAGTACTCCGCAAAAGTGTTTGTTGTTTATGTTTGAAAGCCATAGATCAACTATCTTGGTAAGAGCTGTTTGACAAGAATGATTCTCTCTAAATCTGATTAGGGTGTAGTAGATCGAATTTTTGACATGAGAAAGAAGACACTTTTTTATGTGTTGTTCTAATGGTTTTGAAAGAACTGATAGAATAGAGATAGGTCGATAGTTAGAAGGATCAGCCATATTTCCTGATTTGTACAATGGTATGACTTTAGCTTGTTTAAAAGCATCAGGAAAGCAGTGCTTATCAATGCAGAGATTATAAATATATGTGAGAGTTTCTGCTATAACAGATGCGGATAGCCTAAGAATTTTCCCGTCAATTCCATCAATTCCACGAGTTGCTGACTGTTTTAATTGTCTAAGAGAAGAGAAAACTTCGTGAACATCCATGGTACTAATATCCAAAGCTGAATGGATGTTCTTCTGGTGGCAGTATTTCAGTAATTCTTGTAGATCGTTACTTTTTGATTCATCGTTTCGTATGATTTGATTTGCTATACTTGCAAAATGGGCGTTCAGTTCACTTGCAGATATGTCTTTTCTTAAGTTTAATACAGGGTCAGAATTTTTCTTGGTTAAGCCATGTATAGCTTTCCAAATAGATTTACTGTCATTCTTTCTATTAATTAGGTCCAAGAAATATTTCCTTTTCTCTGATCGTACTAGGGAGGTCACCTTATTTCTGTACTTTTTGAATTCTTCGCGAGAGCCATTTTTTAACAGATAATCCCTTTGATATATAGTGTCCTGTATTTCTTTTGTAAGCCAAGGCGGTTTCATCCGATGTTTTACTCTTTTAGTTTGAAGAGGAGCATGCTTATTGTATACGTCATGGACGATGTTATACCATACTTGCAGAGCTTGATTGGGGTCAGTATGCTGATACACGTCATTCAAAGGGGAATTTAAAAGATCTGAGAGAAACTTTTCACGATCAAATTAGAAAAGTTCCTGAATGTAATCGTTTTATGATTTAACTTGGGTATTTTGACACCCTTTTTGGTCCACGTAAAACAAATCGGAAAATGGTCACTGCAGCCATAAGCAGGAGCAACTGATTCTACTATTGTTTCTGAATTGGTAACATATATATGATCTATTAATGTTTCAGAAGAATTGGTTACACGGGTAGCTGATTTTATTAATTGTGTCAAACCAAATGATTCAAAAGTTTGAGTCCAGTGATTATCAGTTTTGAATAAATCAATATTAAAATCACCTAATATTATGACATCTTTGTAATTATCATTGGCATTTTCCAACATTGAAATGAAGCGGTCGATCCAGTCGACATGTTCGGATGGATTCCTGTATAGAAAACACAGAGGCATGGGCTTGTTATACTTCAGTTGTATTTCGATCCAAGAGAGACAGAGAGAGAGAGAGAGAGAGAGAGAGAGAGAGAGATGGAAGGTGAGTGGTGTGGGGGATGATGGGCTACGGGAGGAGAGGTCGTGAAAGGAAGGGCGATGGTGGAAAGCCAGGTTTGTGTGGTGTGTGTGTGTGTGTGTGTGTGTGTGTGTGTGTGGCGGGGATGGTGGTGGGCGGTGGAGGGTGGGGATGGGGTGGGGATAAGTTTGTATGAGCGAGTGAGCGAGTGATGTATATGACGTAGAGATTTGTGAGAAAAAAAAGTAGTTTATGTGCGTGCAGGGGCGGATCAAGTACTAATGGAAGAAGGGGGCTAAAGCGAGGATAGGATGCAAGGGACCGCCAGCGTCCCCGTTGGAGTTCAGAGGAAACGCCCAGGTCTTCGCCCCCTACACGTTGAAGATGATGTAATTCTGTGAGGTGCACCGGACGCCTTTTCCTAGCAGATAAGCCCCGTCTAGTCTCAATGCTTGCGTCGATCCCTTTTTTTTCTTTCTTTCTTTCTTTCTTTTTTTTCTGTTAGTATTTTTTTTCTCTTTTCTTCCTTTTTTTTGTTTTTTTGTTTTTTGGTTGTTGCTTGTTTATTTGTTTGGTAGGTCGATTGGTTTGTGACGGGGTGATGGGGGGGAGGGGGTGGGGGGGGGGGGGGGGGGGGGGGGGGCGGGGGGTGGGGGTAGGAAGTGGGGAGGAGGTGTCGCGGATTCCCGGCTGCGAACACTTGGGTTCGATTCCCATCATCAGAGTCATTTTATTTGTGGGATTTTTCTGCTCCGACCGACCCTTACCCAGAGCTGAGTAGGCTGCAGGCTCAGCTGGGAAGTGTGGGACCACACATTCGAGTTTCATCCACTCAGCGGATGCGTTTCTGAGAGTGATGCCCAAATTTCCCGACCAACACTGCAGGTGTCTGTATCTTTCGGGCCTGGTTGTCGCCGAGATATATTTATGAAAGTGAGCATAGAATACAGCCTCGTCATGCAGTTATGAAAGTGAGCATAGAATACAGCCTCGTCATGCAGTTTGAAATGAGAATGGAACTCTAATATTCACCATCTTCATCCTCATCAATCAGAACACCACACACACACACACACACACACACACACACACACACACACACACACACACACACACACACAAAAGCACACACACAAAAGCACAAACACACACACACACACACACACACACACACACACACACACACACACACACACACACACAAATTTCAAATTCTGTGGCCTCCATGCCCTACTATCATGGTGACCACAGATTCGATTCCACATTCCCATTTCAAAAAGAAATAAGAAAGCGGAAACATTTTCTTAGTAGTCTCTCTCTCTCTCTCTCTCTCTCTCTCTCTCTCTCTCTCTCTCTCTCTCTCTCTCTCTCTTATATTTTTTGTCTTGCTTTTTGCGTTTTCATGCTTGCAAACGTGTGTGTGTGTGTGTGTTGTGTGTGTGTGTGTGTGTGTGTGTGTGTGTGTGTGTGTGTGCGTGCGTGCATAAGTGCGTGCGTGCTCATTATATTTTTCAAAAATTGCTCTGTCATCAAGGACTGGCATTTGTTTGCTTACTGCGTTAAAGTCTGCCGCTTATGCTGGCAATATTTCATTATTGATTCGATACTTTTCGTCATTGTTGGAAGAATGTTGTCATTCACTGTTGATTATAAGATTCTTGTGATTTAAGGGATGATTCTTTAGTTTCTATTTTCCCATGAAACGCATAGTAGCAGTGCTTATGTATCTTTATAGAGAGAATAAAAATGGGAAGAAAGAGAGAGAGAGAGAGAGAGAGAGAGAGAGAGAGAGAGAGAGAGAGAGAGAGAGAGACAGACAGACAGACAGACAGACAGGCAGACAGAGAGGAGGCGCAGGCACGTACAAACATATACCCATTCTCCCAACACACAACGCGTTCGCACACACACACACACACACACACACACACACACACACACACACACACACACACACACACACACACACACACACACACCTAATAACCAAAAACAGACACAGGACAAATTTCAACTTAATTAAAACGAACTCGTCTACTTTCAAACGTTACCACCGGAATATGTTGAGCCGCGGCACTTGCGATTGTGTTTCATAAGAATTTTTGTCTTCTTTTTCTTTGCAATGTTTACAGTGTGAAAACAGAGTTAGACAGAGATGAATATGACTTAATCGTTCGATTTCAAGACCCTTTATGAAGCGTAGATATTGCTTGCGTGACAAAGGAATCCATGTTTGCCCCAGTCTCAGACCGTCAGTGTCTGTCTGTCTGTCTGTCTGTCTGTCTGTCTGTCTTCTCTCTCTCTCTCTCTCTCTCTCTCTCTCTCTCTCTCTCTCTCTCTCTCTCTCTCTCACACACACACACACACACGCACATACGCACCATTAAAAAAGTCTAGTTCATTAAGCGCTTTGTGATCTTGGTTGCATTATTGAGGGTTTATTATTTAAAGTATTTTGAACAGCCTTGTTAATATTGTCTGTTACTATTTCTTTTCAAAGTGGTTGTTTAGTGACTTGAAAGCATTCAATAAACTGAATGAAATTGCATTGGATGTGCTCTATGCTTTGAAACATATTTCAGATATAACGCCACACATGTATTGTTTATCTACTTGTTTATTCATTTTATTCACCTTTGTTTGCGAATCTGATTCGTTACCCTTCATTAAAGAAGATCTACATCACTTCTGTGCCCTGCAATCTTCAGACTGATCGTATATCCCTTTTCTGTCCAGTAATCATCAGACAGATCCCATGACACTTTTCTATCCCATAATGTTCAGACAGATCCCATATTGCTTTTCTATCCAATGATCTTCAGACAGATCCCATATTGCTTTTCTATCCAATGATCTTCAGACAGATCTCATATCGTTGTTCTATCAATAATCATCAGATAGATCCCATGTCACTTTTCTATCCCATAATGTTCAGACAGACCCCATATCACTTTTCTATCCTGTAACCTGCACACAGATCTCAAATCATTGTTCTATCCAATGATCTTCAGACATATACCATTTCACCTTTCCATCCAATAATCTTCAGAAAGATCCTGTATCGCTTTTCTTTCCAATAATTTTCAGACATATCCCATATTACTTTCTTTCAGACAGATCCATGGGAGCCGGAATAGCTCAGCTGGTAGAGCGCCTGACTCGTAGTCTTGGTGACCCTGGGGTTGCGGGTTCGAACCTCCGCCGGGCGTTTCGGTGCAGGGGGATTTTTCCCTCGGAGTTAACATTGGTTCTGACTC
>CM031620.1:63300881-63315881 GCA_018398815.1 Conus ventricosus | reverse complement strand
TTAGCGAGCGCTTCCCCAAGAAAACGGTCCTCAGACGCAATGCAGCGACAACTTAGGCGCCATTTCCATTCACACACCCCCTTCCCGATCACCCTCATCTCAATCCTACTGACCTTGAGGGCAGGGTGACGGCCAGGCACCGTTCCAACGTGATGAACATGGTGAGGAAGGGGGTGGTGTAGCTGAAGACCCGGTTCACCATGTACACGTTAGGGATCAGGGCCGTCTCCAGCGTGCGGCTTGCCGTCTCGTCCACGTGGGAAACCAGACAAGACACCTTCCTGCACAGGTGGGTAAGGTGAGAGAGAGAGACTTTGTGTGTGGGAAAAGTAGACAAGGTGATGGATTAGGAGATTGAGATCATAGTGTGATACTGCCATCATTGGAGATGAAGTCGAGGGATGGGAGAGAGGGGGAGGGAGGGAGGGAGGGATGAGAAAGAGAAAAAGATACATACAGCCTCACTCGTTGCTGTTCCATTGAAAGGTGAAAACGGCACAACTCCTGACACGGCCAAGCTTTCGCCAAGATATACCCTCTGAAGAGGATCCGGGTTGCAAGGAGAGAGAGAGAGAGAGAGAGAGAGAGAGAGAGAGAGAGAGAGAGAGAGAGAGAGAGAGAGAGGGGGGGGGGGGGGGGGGGGGTTGATGCAGTGTAGAGAAATCGTTACAAGAACAGGGTTGTTTGAGAAAAAAAAAACCCCAGACAAAACAGTGTAAAACAACGGTGATGAAGAATGAGAGAAGATGAGCGTGGTGTTAAAAGGGAAAAAGAAACGCACTGACGAAAGAGAACACGGTGTGTTTTTATTCAGTCTGCGTAAATGGTGTAACAAAAAATACATTTTACGTACCATACGTCAGCTGAAGTGGCCAGACAAAACATGTTGCCCCCAAAACTGTTATCAGTTTGGAAGAAAAAAAAAATGCGTCAGAAAGCTAAACTTTAACCAAGTGCTCCAATAAGCCATTCTTGGCACAAATGAAGACAATCTATCATCATTTCCTACCAAGAGACCCTAAAGTTTAAAAAAAATGTCGATCCTCTCTCTTCTTCTCTCACCCATACCACCATGGTGCCATTGAGGCTCCGCACTGTACAACAGTACACCAGGTTCCTCCAGCTCCATGGCGTCATCCATTGAGGCTCTGCACTGTACAACAGTACACCAGGTTCCTCCAGCTCCATGGCGTCATCCATTGAGGCTCCGCACTGTACAACAGTACACCAGGTTCCTCCAGCTCCATGGTGCCATCCATTGAGGCTCCGCACTGTACAACAGTACACCAGGTTCCTCCAGCTCCATGGTGCCATTGAGGCTCCGCACTGTACAACAGTACACCAGGTTCCTCCAGCTCCATGGCGCCATCCATAGAGGCTCCGCACTGTACAACAGTACATCAGGTTCCTCCAGCACCATGGCGCCATAGAGGCTCCGCACTGTACAACAGTACACCAGGTTTCTCCAGCTCCATGGTGCCATCCATAGAGGCTCCGCACTGTACAACAGTACACCAGGTTCCTCCAGCACCATGGCGCCATCCATTGAGGCTCCGCACTGTACAACAGTACACCAGGTTCCTCCAGCTCCATGGTGCCATCCAATGAGGCTCTGCACTGTACAACAGTACACCAGGTTCCTCCACCACCATGGTGCCATAGAGGCTCCGCACTGTACAACAGTACACCAGGTTCCTCCAGCTCCATGGTGCCATCCATTGAGGCTCCGCACTGTACAACAGTACACCAGGTTCCTCCAGCACCATGGCGCCATCCATTGAGGCTCCGCACTGTACAACAGTACACCAGGTTCCTCCAGCTCCATGGTGCCATCCATTGAGGCTCCGCACTGTACAACAGTACACCAGGTTCCTCCAGCTCCATGGTGCCATAGAGGCTCCGCACTGTACAACAGTACACCAGGTTCCTCCAGCTCCATGGTGCCATCCATTGAGGCTCCGCACTGTACAACAGTACACCAGGTTCCTCCAGCACCATGGTGCCATTGAGGCTCCACACTGTACAACAGTACACCAGGTTCCTCCAGCTCCATAGTGCCATCCATTGAGGCTCCGCACTGTACAACAGTACACCAGGTTCCTCCAGCACCATGGCGCCATCCATTGAGGCTCCGCACTGTACAACAGTACACGAGGTTCCTCCAGCACAATGGTGCCATCCATAGAGGCTCCACACTGTACAACAGTACACCAGGTTCCTCCAGCTCCATGGTGCCATCCATAGAGGCTCCGCACTGTACAACAGTACACCAGGTTCCTCCAGCTCCATGGTGCCATTGAGGCTCCGCACTGTACAACAGTACACCAGGTTCCTCCAGCTCCATGGTGCCATTCATTGAGGCTCCGCACTGTACAACAGTACACCAGGTTCCTCCAGCTCCATGGTGCCATAGAGGCTCCGCACTGTACAACAGTACACCAGGTTCCTCCAGCTCCATGGTGCCATAGAGGCTCCGCACTGTACAACAGTACACCAGGTTCCTCCAGCTCCATGGTGCCATTGAGGCTCCGCACTGTACAACAGTACACCAGGTTCCTCCAGCTCCATGGTGCCATAGAGGCTCCGCACTGTACAACAGTACACCAGGTTCCTCCAGCTCCATGGTGCCATCCATTGAGGCTCGCACTGTACAACAGTACACCAGGTTCCTCCAGCTCCATGGTGCCATCCATTGAGGCTCCGCACTGTACAACAGTACACCAGGTTCCTCCAGCTCCATGGTGCCATTGAGGCTCCGCACTGTACAACAGTACACCAGGTTCCTCCAGCTCCATGGTGCCATCCATTGAGGCTCCGCACTGTACAACAGTACACCAGGTTCCTCCAGCTCCATGGTGCCATCCATTGAGGCTCCGCACTCTACAACAGTACACCAGGTTCCTCCAGCTCCATGGTGCCATCCATTGAGGCTCCGCACTCTACAACAGTACACCAGGTTCCTCCAGCTCCATGGTGCCATCCATTGAGGCTCCGCACTGTACAGCAGCACACCAGGCTCCTCCAACTCTGTAAATTGTGTGCCGTGGCTTCGGAGGGTTTTTTTTTTCTGTCGTAGTGGTGCGTCTCGGGCAAGTGGAGCCAGGTAGAGCCCATCCCTCTCTGGGTCAGATTTTCTTGTTGGGTTTACTCTCCAAATGTGGCAGGTGGTACTTGGTTACACCGATACCAGGAGTAGACCGAACCACACTGACATTCATCAAGAGCATAATAGATAATGCCTTTACAAAAGATCCCGCAAACTTGGATGATGATACATTCAACTCTTTTCTAGTTAACATCTGAACAGACACACAGAAAGGAGTGAAAATAACATCCTGCTCTGCTTTACTTTGCCAGCGCACCTGGTAGGAAGACGCACGGCACAGCTTCGCACTAAACTAAGTATCACCTGTATATAGTCAAAGATTTCGTCTGCAGAACTGGTGGTGGTGAAATTGGACCACTCGTGGAATTGGGTTTTTACGGCTTACAGACTCTCTCTGCTTATCCCAGCCCTGAACCGGTACCTGATTCAGTTCAAGGAAGGTGAAAGCACGGAGAGAGGGCGTTTGGGTTCCGCCTTCCATGAAACTATACTGTAAACTCTGCCTTCGATGAAACCATGGTGTAAACACGACGAATCTTTAACAGTTTCAAAGCGAGGTGACTGAAGGCGGAAATTGAAGCACATTTTAAATCTGTCCACGGGAAACCAGTCACTTTTATTGTTAAAGTATGAATCTTTAATCATTCACTGCGCCTATGGGACTTAAATCTTTTATCAAGTTTGTCACCAGAGGGACCCGTGGTTAATGGTTTATCTGGGAAGCTGGCGGTCACGAGTTCAAACCACACGTGTAGTAGGATTTTTATTTTCGGCTTGAAAACCCCCTCTGTCCACTCAGCAGTCCATGGGTACCTGATTCAGAACAGGAAAGGTTCAAGGCGGCTGAAGGAGAGGGATGGGCCCACCTTCCATTATGCCGTGCCCCAGACACGGTGCACCTCGGATGGTTCAATGTCCGTGGGACCGACCACTAGGCTAGGGGAACATAAACCTTTTTCTTTTAACCTGAATCCATCACCACCACCAGGATGGACATCAACTGACCGTGCGTACATGGAGAGGAGAAAGCAGAGGTCGGACAGAGTGAGGCCCAGCAGCAGGACGTTGGTGGAGACGTTCATGCCGTGCACCGTCAGCACCACCACACTCATCACGTTGCCACACCCCCCCAACACAAACACCACGGGCAGCAGGTAGCAGTTCACAGCCTGTGCAACAACAACAAAAAAAAAAGAAAAGAAAAAAAAGCTTAGAAACAGAATGACACAAGAACCATCACAGGATGTAAGTAGCAGGTCATCATGAGCACAACGAAAGGTTTGTGAGTAGCATTATTTAAGATTTATTCAAGATACACCACAGAAATGAAGCAGCAGTTTATTATCTAAACAGCAAACAGTTTGAGAATAAAATAGAAGAAACGTTATAAAGAGTAGGAAGTAGTTCGAGTAGGTTGTAGTTCACCATCTGTACAGCAAACGATTTGGGTTAAAAATAATACTCCCCATTCACCATCGATGCATCACCATTCCAATCACCTCCATCCCCCCCCCCCCCCCCCCCCCCACACACACACACATTATGAACACTGGGCAGCAGCTCACATCGTGCATTCTAACCTGCCTGTGTATTTATATTCAGGCATATATCAGCATTACTACAAAACATTCGTACACACACCAAACACCAGCATTTTAGGGAGTGGGTAATAGTTTATAATATGCATGGCCAATAGTTTGCAAAAAGATTTATATGAGCTCCACGACGAAAATGCTGCCACACACGCTGCACACTGAATTATTCCCATAACATGTTTATACCAACATCAACCCAATGCATTTTTACCACAAAGAAAATATATATTGAATGATTTATATAAAAGTGTATACTTGTAGTAGCGTGAAAAATGTCATCAAACTGCATACACAGCAAAGGACCAACTTCACTATGGTAGATCTTAATAAGGTTCAATCCTCTGTGCCATCTGACGCTTTATGCGATGGTAAACTATCTCCACTCGTCTCTGCTGCTGCTCTGAGGGCCGTTTAGATAGTCAGTTCTTTGCCAATCAGCTCTGTCTGTCTCGACTATTCTACACCAGACTTCTTTGGGTCGCCTTTACCCCTCGGGTGTCCAGTGTAGAACTGTTTCGGTCAGTGAGTTCGGTGCCATGCAAAACATGTGTCACGATCATCTCCTTAGCCCGCCTGGATCGTCTCTTGCCTCGTCACCATTCCTGCCCCGCTTCAAACTGTCTGCACTGGAGTTAGTGTTTGGCAAGAAGGTCTTGAGGATTACACCACAGGTGTTTGATAGGGAACACCTCCAACTTCTGCTACATAGAGGCGGGTGCCCAGCATTCTAAGCAGTACAGGAGAACATCGAGGACAATTTTCTTGAAGATCCTGTTCTTCCTGTGGCCGCTGAGGCTGGTAGATCTGCAGATGGTTTGGAGTATGGCGAAGTCTTTATTTGCTTCGCTGATTTGCTCTTTATCTCCTGGTCTGTCATCTGTTCTCAGCTTACTACCCACAATTGTTAAGCTCCTGAACCTCCTCCTATGGCCTACTATTCACAGTGACCGGGTAGTTGATTTGGCGATCTTTCTCAGGACTTGTGCGTTCTTGTTATTTATCTCGAATTCAGTAGTACTGATTGTCTCCCTGTTGGATGCTTTGGTGCCTGTTTGACGGTAGTCCTAGGTCTCCACCTAATCGAGATCCTTTAGCACCAAAGTCGGGGTCTCCTAGATGCCCTGTTGCTTTCCATGGGTGATGCTGCCGCCCATCAACCAGTCGATAGCCAAAGAGAACAGCATCAGTGACAGGATTTATCCCTGTCTGACTCCAGTGTTCATCTTGAAAAATCCGTGAGCTTCTTGTTATGGATGACATGAGACTCTGGGTTCTGCCAAGGAGACTGGATGATGCTCACCAGGTTCTGGGGCAGTTCACACTGTTGGGGGGTTTTCCAAAGAGAGGCGGGGTACAAGCTGTATACAGGCTTTTGCATTAAAGAATATGTCCAAGGATTTGGCAAAGTATGAAGATGTATTCGATGCATGATCTTCCTTTCACTGAAATCAGCCTGTTCCCGGTGTGGTATGGTATCCACTGCTATGATGCGCTGAACTTTGATGCGGCTGAAGACCTTGCCGGTGGACAGTGGAGTGAAGTCTCTCTTGTTGTCGCAGTTCCTGAACTCCCTCTCTTTGGGAAGTTAGTGACGACACCAGTTTTCCTGACACCTGGGGCTGCTACCTTTTATCTCGCAGGATTCGCCGGCGAAAACGTGATGCTTCCTATTCTTCAGCCTTCAAAATCTTGAACTTCACCACCATGATATCAATATTGATGTGCAGTTCCTCTTCTGCCTCAGTGATGTCAGCAAACGCTGGTGGATCTCAACAGTACAGGATCTCCTGGAAGTATCCTCTCCACCTTACCAACCAACTTGGCATCTTTTTTGGGATGGACGTTCTATCCTCAGCCTTGACTTGGATATCCTGGTTCTTTCAACAACACCCTGAATTTGACTGGTGATCATGTGAGTTGTTATTCTTTTTTTGTGTTTGGCGGTTGTCTCAGCTTTCTCAGCGAGTTGTATGTATAGCCGTTTGTCCCTCTTCGGTACAATTTGTCACTGCGCTGCCTTTTTCCCTGCATTGGTTTGCAAACCTCATCTTCAGCCTAGGTGACCTGGTGTCCCAGACTTTCTTCTTCGTCTACTCCCACTCCTCTCTTGTCTTCCACGTGCTGGCGGATATCGACTTGGACTTACACTCTTCCTGTAGCCTGTGGTCTATTTTGTTGCTTCATTCGTGGCTTTAGTAAAGTCAGCGCAGCGTTATCACTTCTTTTTTGATTCGGTTCTTTGGAGCAATGCTGAACTCCTCCTTTACTGCTGGTCTTTTAGCTGGTCATAGTCCTAGCACTGGTTTCCGATGTCTGCGATGCTTACCTTCTACAGTTTCAAAGATAGCTTCATCACTAGATGATTGTTGTCACCACCAAAGTCAACCTGTTGCAACTCGTATACATTCTATAAGGAGGGCCTCCACTTGCTGTTGATTGTAATATGGAAAATTTGGCTTTTAACTTCTTCTGTTTGGTGACATTTAAGTCAGTTTGTAAATAGTCTTGTGTGCCAAAATTGTGCCGATGATGACCATATCGTTTTCTTCACAAAGTCCAGCAGGTCGTATGCCATTGGTAGTGGGGTCTTCTAGATCCTGCCGCCCCATGATTCTCTCTCTGATTTCGTTCTGGTGTCAACTCTTGCCTTTCAACTCCCGCCAGGCGAAGGATGTCGTGCCTGAAGTGTGCCGTTGAAATGATCTTTATCCATCTAATCAGCATTGACGAGAGGCACATAGGCCACTGTTATAGACAGTTTAGCCTAGATGGGTTAAATCTCACCTAGAGCAGACAATTGATAGCGCACCTCCAGTGCAGCCAAGTGTTGGCATGTTTGTTGATGATGATGAGGGCAACAACTCCCTTACCAGTGGTTGTCTTTATCCCTTCCTCATCAGATGATAACTTCTCCGCTCTTTAGTCACTGCTTCCCTGTGTTGGTCAGTCTTGCCTCAGAGACTCCAAACAAGCTCAGACCACATCTGTTCACCTCTTTCATAGATTGCTCCGACTTTCTAGCATGGAGAAGAGTTCGCACATTTCAACGCGCGAATCGTATGTGTTGTTTCTGCGTCAGGAGGTCTGGTGTTGGGCTGGAGGCGTTCTTTCTGTTTTGCTTGGTCCCCCTCTGCCACAAATCCATCTGTCCGGTCTGCTCTGTTCCCTCTGCCGGGTGAAGCTGGGTCCCTTGACATGGTGTTTATAACAGTCTTTTTTACGGTTTATAACAGTCTTTTTTACGGGAGAAGGTTGTTAGCCCTGTGCCCCAGCCCCAGCCTGGAGGAACAGGGATCGTGCTTCGTCTTGTCTCTACTCTGAGGTCCGCCTTGATTGGATGAACCTAGCAAGAGACTTACCTCCCGCTGTCATAGTTCTAGGGGTCATGGAGGCACGCAAGATCTCCGATCACAACAAAATGGCGATCCTTTGGGCATCTGTTTAAAACCACAACTCCCGACCGACAGGATCTCGAATGAAAATTAATGCATGTGGTTTCACCCACAAAAGAAAGAGTAAAGTGTTCGTGATGCAGTTAGGGAAAATCTGCCATCGCTGTTGGGATGCTGACTTATACACCCCCACTGTGGTTTTACTAGGTGGTCGTAGACGAGGTTTAAGGTAAATAGCCTATATATTAACTGACACAGTAGCGCAACAAAACGTTAATTGCTATTCACCACATATTCCAAACACAAATACCAGGAGTATAAATTTACGCTTTATAACCTGCATAATGAATGCCAGAGACAAAAATGACATCATCAGCGAGAAGTTAACTGACAATGTTGCTCACACACCCAGAATTCAAACACACAGGCTCACAGGTAGCGGTTCACTATCTCCAGAATGACAATCCCAGTAAAAACGAGTGAAGACCCAGTGACGAAATGAAACATAAACACGCTCTCTCGATTGGTACGTTGTGAATAAGAACCACATCTAAGGCTTGTCATTTGGGGATTTATTTTTGGTGCCAAAGCTGGCTGTAATCCAGAAGTAGGCGTGGCATGGGTTCCAATACAGAGACTGGAACCACAGGGTCATGTCTCATTCACAGAACAATTGCCTCTTTGTGAGAATGTCGTTCAAATTTCGTTCGATAGAGCGTGGAGAATAATCCCCTTTATAGCCTCCAAAAAACAAACAAACAAAAAAACAAACAAAGGAACTGCAAAGGATAATCAAAATCTTTAGCACTTATCATGAAATTAAAGAACAATAGCCTCAAGTGGGTTGGTCCTTTACTGGTCTCTCCTTATGATCATACTCAAGAAGAAAGTAGAGTAATGGAGTGGTAGTCGTCTTCTCTTCGGATGGCACTTTCTCTTGCTCTGTTCGTGCGGTGAAGCGATTACACTCTGAAAAAGGGACTAGACAGGTAAGTCCTGCATAATTATGCTGAAACAAGCCCAGGCACCATCGGACACCAACAAAGTGACTCAGCAGCAGTGCAGGGCCTCTGTGATGGGTGGTCCTAAGGCTGCCTGCTGTTGGGGAATTCTCTGTGAACCATAGCTGCTGGCACCACAAGAGGACGTGTTTGGCTGAGGCTGTCTACGGAACTGTCGTGATGAAAGGTGTGTTGTGTGCGTGAACTACTGAACGAGCAGGAAGAATCAATTTGCTAGATGTTCCGCGTTCTATTCGTTTCGGAGTAATCTGCTATACCTGGGCATTGTACAAATGCAATTCAACTTTGTGAAACGTACAGTACTATTTTACTTTTATGAATGTCTAGACAGCTTGGGGACACAAAACGCAATTGTCTGTAAAGTTTTGTCTGGTGAGTTTGCTGAACTCCACACTTGTAAACTTCGACTACAATATCATGCACACACGGAACCACTCTTCCGAAAATAAAACAAGCACTTTTTGTCAATTACTATGCGAAAATACACTTGTGTAACGTATGACCAAAAATCTGAAAGAAAACAGGCACCTGTATTGTGCTCTCCATAAAACGAAACTAACAGGAAAATGTATATGAACAATAATTATGTTTCAATCCTGAGGTGTTCAACCGGCAAGGCAAACAATCACCATGATAAACAAATACATTAGAAAAGGAAAAGAGCTTCCGAGATACACCCTCTATCCTTTCAGTGTATTTGGCCATTTTTGGGGTTGCCCGCTGTAGACCCACAGATCGAAACGCGTCGCTCATGTAAAGCCACATCTTTTCTTGTGAACAGACGAGCACGGTACATCCTTGTTTGATCACCTCTCATTTGAGCCATTTTTCTTTTGAGTTAAAGAGTGCTTTAAGCAAAGCAAGACAAAAAAAAAAAAAAAAAAAAAAAAAAAAAGAAAAGGAAAGAAGAAGAAAGCAACGATTTTACGAAGAACTGCACGCCATTAAATAGGACATATGTTAATTGAGTTTCCTTTTTTTCTTTTGTCTTTTCACTAACTTGACGCAATCTTATTGTTTATACTACACTGCATTAAAAAAACAAGCAAAACAAAACGAAACAAGCAACTTACTTGTTTGAATGCAGGTGAGCTTCAACCATTTTTAGGTGTGGTGAATGCTTTTTATACCACCGCATGCTCATATTAATAAATAGTTATTTTCACACACACACACACACGCACACACGCGCACACATACACACTTCCACTGCATGTTGTTTGTTTGTGATCACTTTCATTTCATTCAGCTGCACCAAGCAGTGATGAAGGTGGAGTCCTTGGAACCTGAATCATTACAAGACAGGTCCACTGCTTGCAACATACAGAATATTCTGAATCACTGTATGGTGTCACATATACCACACACAGTGAATTCTGAATCGCTGTATGGTGTCACATATACCACACACAGTGAATTCTGAATCGCTGTATGGTGTCACATATATACCACACACAGTGAATTCTGAATCGCTGTATGGTGTCACATATACCACACACAGTGAATTCTGAATCGCTGTATGGTGTCACATATACCACACACAGTGAATTCTGAATCGCTGTATGATATGCTTTAACATGTCGTGGATCGCTTCATGCTAAGTTCATACGTGTATCTACACATGAATTGGCGTGTTTATTATGTTCATTTGGATCGTGTGTGATGGAAAGGAAACCTTTCGGTGGTGTTCTGTTGTTTTGTGGATACATATTCAACGCTTTCTTTTTTATTCTTCTATCCCTCCCCCTTCCCCCCCCCCCCTGCCCCCCCCCAACCCCCCCCCCCCCCCAGCCGACCACGGACGGCAGGTCCGGGCAGTAATGGGTACAGTAAAAGCAGCCAGCCATTCAGTGACACGACATGAGCTTCACTGTGTTCTCTATTGTGCAGAGGCCATCTGTTGTCATTGACACCGGTTTCTAATGATGAATGAAGTCCATCCGATCCTTTGACAGTGACACTGGCTGTTCCATCCATCTTTCTTGATGGTAGTTCCTGTGAACAGCGGATTATGATTCGTAGCGGATATAAATCCTCACTGGGCTAAAATCTTGTTGTTTTTGTTTTCATTGTTTACCCTTTGTACATTGTGAAGTACCATGTGTTTTGTACTCAGTGCTCAACGACTTGCTATCTTAGCATTGTTCGCTGCGTATTATACGTCCCAGAATTCTGAAACCGCTGGAATATGGCACACGGTGGTGAAGCATACGACGCATTCAGAATTGCTGTGTTATGCCGTCTGAACATACAGTGCCTCTGAATCGTTGTATGATTCTACTATATCTCGTACAGTGCTTTCTGAATCAGGATGAAAAAAACACACAACTATTTTCCTCCACGCATTGCAGGACCAAATGCTTTTTCTTAAACAGTTTTTTTGTTGTTGCAGTGACTATATGATGTGGTCGCAGCGTTCTGATTTCCTGTATGATGTAGTTCGAACTAAAGAAGACGGTTTAAACTTACTCTCCACACAAACACACACCGACAAACACGCATATTCTCTCTCTCTCTCTCTCTGTCTGTCTCTCTCCCCATCACACACACACACACACACACACACACACACACACACACACACACACACACACACACACACACACACACACGCCACTTCCGAGGGAAAACTGTGCGGCTATGCCAGACATTCCCCAGATTATAACCTCCACCGTGCATCTACCATCCCATTCAGCCCCTCTTCACTCCTCTCCCATTCTCCAATCTGACCACCTTCACATCATCTGCACTGCTTCTTAGACAGGAAACAACAACAACAATAGCAAGAACAACAACAACAGCTAAAAAAGCATCAGGTAATAGATTCATAGCCTAGAAAAAAGGTGCAGGGTAAAATGCATCCACAGAATGTCACTGGATGCTACACAATGTACACAATCACAGTCTCTGCCCTGGACTCCAGATGATCGAAGAGCGAGGGGAAGACGATAGGTAAAGCAGGGCAGAACAATGTGGGTGGAAAACTGGTGAAAAGAGCCTCACCAAGCGAATGCCAGCAAAAAGTAGTTCACCACAAGCAGCCGTGAAGACCCCTAGTACTGTCCTCATGTAATACAGCTTGCCACGAGGTGTAATAAAAACATGCTATGAGCTTCCTACAGAATCCTCTCTGTGTGCCTGGGGCAGTGATCATGACGGTGTGACAGTCTTCTTAGGCCCTTCGTGACTTTAAGAGAACATCTTAAAGTACGATTAACTCTTTCTGATGAAGGGCCGGGTATTCCGTCTTTGAGAGCCATATCTAAACACATCACACGTGGGCATGCTTGATTTTCATGTTATCTGCACCACCACTACACGATTGCCTACTCTGTCTCCAAAAGGTGGAGTGGGATTTAATATGCCGGCAAAATCTTTATACAGTACATGCATTCATGCACGGGTCCTCAGGTCAAAACCGCTTCCGAAAAGGCAGGATGGGACTGGAATCTACAGAGATGTTAACTGGATTTTACAGAGATGTTAACTGGATTTTACAGATGTGTTAACTGGATTTTACAGAGATGTTAACTGGATTTTACAGGGATGTTAACTGGATTTTTACAGAGATGTTAACTCCAAAGAGAACTCTCTTCCAGCTTGTTTGTTAAGGGTGAGAATCGAACCTTGGACCTTAGAACAGGAGGTAGACATCTTACCCACTGGGTAAAGTGGACAATCAAAGACAGAATGAAAGTGAAGTGTTTGGCCAGGAGGCAGACCGTTTCAGATCGTCTAACAACTCGTTTCCTTGTGTGAAATTGCAGCTGCTGTCAACGGAAAGAGTGCATCGCAATCATTCTGCAACATTCATATTCTCAGCTGGTGTGTGTTTTTGTTGCTCTATTATATTTTGATTTTTTTTTTTGCTGTGGATAACACTACAACAGGTGCCAATCAAAGGTGTGGGGTGGGGGTGGGGATAGGGGGTGACAGGGAGGCGAGTGGGGTCCTGCCCCTCCCTCTACCCGCCTCTGTCCCACCTTTCCCCGTCTCTAATCCTGCAACATGTAAAAGCACGTTAAAGTACGCATTTCCGAATAAGGCAAAACATCGTCATCACCATCACCACCACCACCACTACCACCACCAATGTCACAGAAATACATGTCATCAAAAAATGGTGTTGACGTTATGCAGGTAATGCACTCTGGCAACCCATCTTTACCCCACCCCAACACCACCATTTCTCTCTCTCTCTCTCTCTCTCTCTCTCCTCTCTCTCTCTCCTCTCTCTCTCTCTCTCTCTCTCTCTCAAGGGAGTTGTTTTTCACCCAGCGACCGAAGATACAACCCCATACTCCATCATTCCATCACTGTCCACCCCCCCCCCTCCCCCTTCTTCTCTCAAGTCTTCTCAACAAATCTGTCGTTTGTCTTCTTCCCCTTCACCCCTAACTCTGTAGAGAGTCATCGGGGCGCCACGTTGCCGAACAGTTCGCCAGAAAACTCCAGTTTGGGCGTTGATGATCCAAGGCCTGGGCCTCTGCCAATGTTTTTCCTGTCCACTCTGCAACGTCAATCCATCATCGTTTTTTTCCTGTCTTTCCCTCCGCCCAACTCCCTTATCAGTACTCTCGAGGACTATTTTAACAAGGCCATTGGATCGTGTCAAGTGGCCATATCATCATAGTATTCTTAACTGATGTCAGTAGATCTTCATATGTTCCAGTGTGCTGCCTGGTGTTTTGACGCACTTGGTTCATTCGTGTCGTGGTTCCATCTCATGTTGAGCATCTTGCGGGTCACATCTCATTTCTCATGGCTTGGATTCGTCTGTCCAGATCCGCTGTGAGGGTCCAAGTCTCGCATGGTGTGTGTTCCCCTTGGAGACACTCCAGCTGTGAGGGTCCAAGTCTGAGGGTCCAAGTCTGAGGGTCCAAGTCTGAGGGTCCAAGTCTCGCATGGTGTGTGTTTCCCTTGGAGACACTCCAGCTGTGAGGGTCCAAGTCTGAGGGTCCAAGTCTCGCATGGTGTGTGTTTCCCTTGGAGACACTCCAGCTGTGAGGGTCCAAGTCTGAGGGTCCAAGTCTGAGGGTCCAAGTCTGAGGGTCCAAGTCTCGCATGGTGTGTATTCCTCCCCTTGGAGACACTCCAGCTGTGAGGGTCCAAGTCTGGCATGGCGTGTGTTCCCCTTGGAGACACTCCAGCTGGGAGGGTCCAAGTCTGGCATGGCGAGTGTTCCCCTTGGAGACACTCCAGTCCCTCCACATTTTTCGTTGTTTACATAGTCAGCAGAGTCAACTGAAAAGTTGATTAATGACGAGGCGTAAATTGTGTTTTGTCAATTTTGGAGTTCTTCACGTCATTTTTCAAGTTCTGATATTCATGTTCCAAATTCCTTCCAAACTTCGTGAACAAAACTGTGAAGCAATATGGTTAAAAGCACTTTTACTTTCTAATGCCAACTCCTTACCTATCATGATCATTAGCAATAGGGTTAAAGCTCTTTCATTTTCTGATGCCAACTCCTTACATTTAATGATTATTAATAATATGGTTAAAGCTCTTGCACTCTGTTTTTCCGTTCCGTTGTAACAGACCGTTCCGAGAAAAGAAAATAAAGGGAAGACAACGCCTGTCTTCCACTGAGCTGTTAAGCTGACTGATGTGGCGAAAGTTCCTTGGGAGTGCCCACCAGCCGCATCTGTCGCATGAAAACCGCGGGGTCACTCTCGCTGAACAGATACCTCCCTTGTTGACTTCCGAACATGGTCTGTTGTAATGTAGGTATTTGATAAATGTGGAAGCCGTCAGACCAGGCACAGATCGGCACTCCAGTGGATAAACCAAGCTGGGATCCCGGAACATTACCAACTGGCAGCAGAACTTATGCTACCCTATCTCTTCAGCGAAGTTGAGCTGTTTCGGACTGCTTTACAATT
>CM031620.1:63288381-63293381 GCA_018398815.1 Conus ventricosus | reverse complement strand
ATGAAACTTTCATTGCAGATTTATCAGTAATAATTTAAAAAAAGGAACCACAAGTGGCAAAGGTTTGATGACAGCTTCAGAAATATCAAGAATGAAATACATGAAATTCTCCACAGGGTGTGGTGGTCATGCACAGATCCAGGGATCCCAAAGCACGGTACAGATCTTCTTCAGAAACCCCTCAGGACAAAGTACAACGAAGCTGCCCACGTACATGAAAGTCTGATGCCTGAACGCTACCGTTGTGTTCTGATGCCTGAACGCTACCGTTGTGTTCTGATGCCTGAACGCTACCGTTGTGTTCTGCTGCCTGAACGCTACCGTTGTGTTCTGCTGCCTGAACGCTACCGTTGTGTTCTGCTGCCTGAACGCTACCGTTGTGTTCTGATGCCTGAACGCTACCGTTGTGTTCTGATGCCTGAACGCTACCGTTGTGTTCTGATGCCTGAACGCTACCGTTGTGCTCTGATGCCTGAACGCTACCGTTGTGTTCTGATGCCTGAACGCTACCGTTGTGCTCTGATGCCTGAACGCTACCGTTGTGTTCTGATGCCTGAACGCTACCGTTGTGTTCTGATGCCTGAACGCTACCGTTGTGTTGATGATATACTTCATGTGGCCAGTCAAACAGAAAAGCAGACAAATCAAGTGACAAGAAAATAGCGGGAGATGTTCCATATGCGCAGCCCTTCGATCCACCTTGGGCATCTGTTGGCAGGACAGTTTCAGTTTCAGTTTATCAAAGAAGTGTCACTGCGTGCGGACTGGTCCATATGTGCTAAATCACATCTGCTAGGTTTGGAGACCCACTGCGCAGGATTTGCAGCCGATGGATAGATGAAAGGATTTAGGACAGCCGATGGATAGATGAAAGGATTTAGGACAGCTGATGGATAGATGAAAGGATTTAGGACAGCCGATGGATAGATGAAAGGATTTAAGACATCTGATGGATAGATGAAAGGATTTAGGACAGCCGATGGATAGATGAAAGGATTTAGGACAGCCGATGGATAGATGAAAGGATTTAGGACAGCCGAGGGATATATGAAAGGATTTAGGTCAGCCGATGGATAGATGAAAGGATTTAGGTCAGCCGATGGATAGATGAAAGGATTTAGGACAGCGGATGGATAGATGAAAGGATTTGAGACGAGGGTCTATAGATAGAAAATAAACAAACTTGACGTTTTTGGGCTGAGCCAGCTCATCCTTCATCGAGACAATCCTATTAAAGTCTTTTTTTTTTTTTTTTTTTTTTTTTGAGGAAAAATAAACACGAGCGTTTATTTTATAGAAACAGAACATAATATCTTTCGTTCAGCCTCTAATACGCTGATCCCTTTTTTGTGGGCCTCCAACCTCCACTTTTTTCCACTTTTTTGTTGTTGAGATTAAGTGGGTCCTCCATCCACCTATGTTTCCCCCACTTTCTCAATGCACTTCTTTCTAGCTTTGCAGGTCAGGACATGTCATCAGTAGACTTTGTTTTATCAGAATAAACGACAGACCCATCCCAGTAGACTTTGTTTTATCAGAATGAACGACAAGCCTATCCTAGTAGACTTTGTTTTATCAGAATGAACGACAGGCCCATCCCGGTAGATTTGTTTTATCAGAATAAACGACAGGCCCATCCCAGTAGACTTTGTTTTATCAGAATGAACGACAGGCCCATCCCAGTAGACTTTGTTTTATCAGAATGAACGACAGGCCCATCCCAGTAGACTTTGTTTTATCAGAAGGAACGACAGGCCCATCCCAGTAGACTTTGTTTTATCAGAAGGAACGACAGGCCCAACCCAGTAGACTTTGTTTTATCAGAATGAATGAAAGGCCCTTCCCAGTAGACTTTGCTTTATCAGAATGAACGGCAAGCCTATCCCAGTAGACTTTGCTTTATCAGAATGAACGGCAAGCCCATCCCAGTAGACTTTGTTTTATCAGAATGAACGACAGGCCCATCCCAGTAGACTTTGTTTTATCAGAAAATAACGACAGGCCCATCCCAGTAAACTTTGTTTTATAAGAATGAACGACAAGCCCATCCCAGTAGACTTTGCTTTATCAGAATGAACGGCAAGCCCATCCCAGTAGACTTTGTTTTATCAGAATGAACGACAAGCCCATCCCAGTAGACTTTGTTTTATCAGGATGAACGACAAGCCCATCCCAGTATTCTTTGTTTTAGGGAGCTGGCGCTGGAAGAAGCAGAAAGAAACACAACCTGGACAACCACAAGAAGAACAATCTTGAAAGAGAATCTGAAGTCGAGTGGCATCAAATATCAGAATTTCAGACCATCATGCAAGAACTCTCTCCTCCCCCCCCCCCCAACCTGTCGCCCTTTCTCCCCCCCCCCCCCCCCTTCTGCGGTGCACACTCGCCCCTCCTCTTCTCCTCCCTCAAGGCATCAGTTTCCCTGAACATCAGAGACAGCGACAGCAAACAGCAGCCTGTGAAGCTCAGCGCAGAGCTGCCTCAGTCCCTGTGTCACCTGGTGGAAGCTCTTTCCTTTATGGATGGAGAAAGGGGAAGACCACTTCTGTACACACACACACATACACACACACACACACACACACACACACACACACACACACACACACACAGTGGAATCACAACGTAGAAATGATGATTTTCGTTGTTATTGTTTGCTTTTGCTTTGTTTGTTTTGTTTTCTTTTCTTTTCTTTTCGTTCAAGTTTTATGCAATGAAGTTTAGGTCAGGGCTCAGATTAGGACTAGGTCCAGACCAGAGTTTGGGTTCGTTGTTAGTGTGTAGTTTGTGTTCGGGTGATGACCACGCCTTCCGGTGCTTGTCAGTCTTCTGCCTTTTTCAACATCAAAGTTCTTATTCTTTAGTGTAGAAACACATCGCCTGTTGCTGACAGTCGGTGCCCTGTCTGTCTTTGACTTGGATGTTCCAGACTGAACCTGCAGAGCTAGACTACACCCTCAGGATTTTGTTTTCTGATATCTAGCGTTGCTCTCTCTCTCTCTGTCTCTCTCTCCTCTCTCTCTCTCTCTCTCTCTCTCTCTCTCTCTCTCTCTCTCTCTCTCTTTTTTGTTTTTTTGGTTTGTTTTGTTTTTATTACTTATAAAGTATCATGGGGAAAACAGCAATACCAACAAAACACCGATGATTGATATCACAGCCACAATCCTTTGAAGTTGCTGTTTATAGTCGCAACAATAACTAGTTTTGTCCAGTATATACACCTGCTACATTCTATCATAATCTGTGCACAAATTGTGAGAGATCTTCCCAGACCTCTTCCGTTTCTCTTGTTATTAAGCGATTTCAACGAGAACATTACTCTGCCATCAAAGAGACACGAAGCTGAGTTTTCAGAGTCATTTATGATTTTCCTGATGCTCTAATTCAAAACAACGTTATCTGTGGACAGACGCAAGATATACGACTCTCTGTGAAGTCCTGATGTAACTGATTTTTACAATGATCCACTATACGTTGCGCTCAGCATAGTTATGTGGGGATTGTCTTCAGCCACGACAAGCTCCTAGCATAACATTATCAATCTCCAAAATCCCTCGAAGTCGGAGTGTGGCTGCCCACGTGGTGGGATAATCAAAAACGGTCACACACGTAATGTTCTAATCCCTACCTGATGCATTTGTACCATTGTGTTCAAGTACTTCGGCTGTTCGGATGATCCCTGGAGTCTTTTAGTCAGGGTACGACGACGACGACGACAACAACAACAACAAGGATCCACAAGAAAGCAATGTTTCTGATAATTCGTGTACAATGCCCTGCTGGAAATACTTCATCTTTGGGAGGCTTGTTCTAAATTAGACTTTAAACAATTTTTTTCCACACCATCTCACCAAAATCATGTACT
This sequence comes from Conus ventricosus, assembly GCA_018398815.1. Lineage (NCBI taxonomy): Eukaryota > Metazoa > Mollusca > Gastropoda > Neogastropoda > Conidae > Conus > Conus ventricosus. The sequence continues at coordinate 63,289,516 of CM031620.1, read as the reverse complement.
GTTTTGATGCTTACAACAATACTTATCAGCTAACATGGCGGAACCTAAAAATTAACTCCGTTTATACTAATATGTCATATTTCTACATCACGAAGCAAAGGGATTTCCTACACAAAAAAGGAGATGGGGGAGGGAAAAAGGGGAAGAAAAAGAGAAACAGAAGACTTCTAACATTTAAAAAAAATTGAATTCAACACTTATCAATTTATCGACAATGTTAAAATGCTTATATGGTGCTGAAAAAACAAATAAATTATTACAGGGCACATTTAATGAACTCTCACACGGTCTACTCCTTGTCGTGGCGTGGGAGCTTGCGTACCTCTATGACCCAGAGAGCTATGCCAGCGGGAGCGTATGCTCCTGGTAGGGCCACCCAAGCTGGACAGGTTGAAGGGTAGAGGTCAGTCTAATGTAGACCAACTCTCCGGAGGTTAAAATAGGTTTGCGTAGGACTTACACCCTTCCTAGAAAAAAAATCAAGTTACAAAAGCAACGACAACATCAAACCAAGACTGGGAGAGAAAGGGTCTCCATCCCGGAGACTCATGATGTCAGGCAGTGAAAGCCGAGAGGAAGCTGCAAGACCGACCCCCTTCTGACCCCCAGGAAAACAACAAGGATAGCCACTTGGAACATCAGGACAATGTACGAAGCGGGCAGAACCATCCAGATAGCAAGTGAGATGAAGACCTACAAGACAGGAGTCCTAGGACTGAGTGAGACAGGACAGCTGAGACTTTCATCAGGAGAGCTGCTGCTGTACTCGGGACACACAGAGGACGGAGCCCCCCATACAGAAGGCGTGGCCCTGATGCTGACACCAGAGGCGCAGCAGGCACTCATCGGTTGGGAACGTATCAACTCCTGCATCATCACAGCCAAGCTTAGCACCAAGAAGAAGATCATCAAGCTGAACATCATCCAATGCTACGCTCCCACAAATGATGCGGAGGAGGAAAAGAAAGATGATTACTACCAGCAAGAACAAGCCGTGCAGGACAAGAAGAGTAGCAAAAGACTCATGGGTGACTTAAACACGCCAAGATAGGATCAGACAACACTGGCTATGAAGACATCATGGGGACACATGGACTTGGACAGATGAGTGAGAATGGAGAATGCTTTGCAGACC
>CM031620.1:63263381-63283381 GCA_018398815.1 Conus ventricosus | reverse complement strand
CCAAATGTCTTGATGAGATGAAATATCTCATTAATCCTTAGTAAATTTTGAATGGTTGTTTCAGTGTCTGAAATGTCAAATTGCTTTTGACGGTTAATGTTTTTAATCACCGTTTTGAAATGTCCCCTTTTCTTTCGAAGCGAATAATGTTCATTCCACGCTTTCAATTCTCCTTTTCTGTTGATAAGTTTGCTGGTGTCACCGTCAATCTCTCGCTGCTTTTTATGTGGTGAATATTTGTTTCACTGTCTTGAATCTTTTCTTTCTTTAGATGAGGTGATTTTTTAATTTACAGTTAGGTCTAGTTGCAAAGTGAGACGACTGCAGGCGGAAATCTAAACAAATCTGAAATAAATGTTAGCGAACCGCAAAAAAAAAAAAAAAAAAAAAATTGGACAAACGAATCACAAGACAAAACACGACGCGTTTCGACCTCTTAGGTCTTCTTCAGGCAAGATACAAAACAATTAAGACAACGAAAGTGAACGAGCAATCACTTATCTTCAATCACTTTAGCGCAAGATAGGAAAACAGGGGAAATTGATTCTACGCCTATCTTGCGGTGAAGTGATTGAAGATAAGTGATTGCTCGTTCATTTCGTTGTCCTAATTGTTTTGTGTCTTGCCTGAAGAAGACCTAAGAGGTCGAAACGTGTCATGTTTTGTCTTGTGATTCGTTTGTCTAAGGTTTTTTTTTTTGTTTTTTTTTTTCGGTTCGCTAACATTTATTTAAGATTTGCTTTACAGGTTGAAATCTCTCGTCACTGTTTTTGATGTGGTAAATATTTGATTCACTGTTTGAACACATCCATCGATTTTCATGAAATTAATGTTTGTTTCACATATGAAAATGTTTTTTTTGTTTCGATGATTTGATAGCTTGTTCCACTGTTTGCTTTTAATGAGGTTAACGGTTTTTTTCCCCCACACGTTGAAATCTCTCATTTCTTTTATTGAGGTCAGTGTTTGTTCCATTGTTCAAAATTCCCCCTGTTTTTTTTTTTTGTTTTTTTTCACGAGGTGAATGTTTGTTGTTTTGTCTCAGATATACTCATTGTTTTCTTGGGGGGACGATGTTTGGGACAATTGTTCAAAATCTTCCCTGTCTTTTTGGCCGGGGCCCCCCAGTTTTTTTAGAAAGGTTTTGGGGGTTTGGGGGTTTTTCTTTTTTCCAGCCAACCCGACCAAAAAAGCCCTCCCTAGGAAAAATTTTAACCCCCATTTTTTTTCCTTATCCCCCCCCAAAAATTTCCCCCTCGAAGTCGGAGTGTGGCTGCCCACGTGGTGGGATAATAAAAAAGGGTTCCACAGGGAATTTTTCCTTTCCCTACCGGATGCATTTGTCCTTTGTTCAAGTATTTTGGGCTTTTCGGATACCCCTGGAGTTTTTTTAGTCGGGGGAAACGACGCCCGAAAACGACAACAAAAAAAACAAGGATCCACAAAAAAGGCAATTTTTCGATAATCGTGTACAATGCCCGGGGGGAAAATCCCTTCACCCTTTGGGGAGGCTTGTTCTAAATTAACTTTAAAAAAATTTTTTTTTCCACCCCCATCTCCCCAAAAATTCATGTACTGTTTTGATGTTTAAACAACAAAAACTTTCAGTTAAAATGGGGGAAACCCAAAAAAAATTTAACTCCGTTTAACTAATATGTGATATTTTTACATCACGAAGAAAAGGGGAAATTTCCTACACAAAAAAAGATGGGGGGGGAAAAAAAAGGGGAAAGAAAAAGAGAAAAACAGAAGACTTCTAACTTTTAAAAAAAAAATTGAATTAAAAATTATAAATTTTATCGAAAAATTTTTAAAATGTTATATGGTCTGAAAAAACAAATAAATTATTACGGAAAAACTTTTAAATTAAACCCTTAAACAGGCCCCTACTCCCTTGTCGTGGCGGGGGAGTTTTGCGTACCTCTTGACCCAGAACTATCCCAGCGGGGCTTTTTCTGGGGGTTTGGGGCCACCCAAGCGGGACGGGTTGAAGGGAGAGGCAGTCTAATGTAGCCCAATTTCCCCGGGGGTTTAAAAATTAGGTTTTGCGTGGACTTAAAACCCCTTCCTAAAAAAAAAAAAATCAAGTTCCCCAAAAGCAACGAAAAAACATAAAACCCGGGGACGGGGGGGAAAAAGGGGTCTCCATCCCGGGAGCCCTTGATTTTCAGGCGTGAAAGCCGAGGGGAAGCTGCAAACCGACCCCCCTTCTGACCCCCGGGGAAAACAACAAGGTAGCCATTTGGAACATAAGGACAATGTACGAAGGGGGGCAAAACCACCCAAATTAGAAATTGAGATAAAAAACCTAAAAAACGGGAGTCCTAGGACTGAGTAAAGACAGGACAGTTTAGACTTTCATAAGGGAAAAGCTGCGCTGTACTGGGGACAACACAGAGGGGGGGCCCCCTACAAAAGGGCGTGGCCCTGATGCGGACCCAAGGCGCGCGGGCCCTAAATGGGTTTGGGGAACTTTACAACTCCTGCATCATCACAGCCAAGCTTAGCCCCAAAGAAAAGATCATCAAGCTGAACATCACCCCAATGCTAGCTCCCAAAAATTATGCGGAGGGGGGAAAAAAAGATGATTACTCCCACAAGAAAAAAGCCGGGGCAGGACAAAAAAGAGTACAAAAGACTCTGGGTTGATTTAAACACCCAAAGGGATGGGATAACAAACTGGCTATGAAGAAAATCATGGGGACACATGGCCCTTGGACGTTTTGAAGTGAGAAGGGGAAAAATGTTTTGCAGACCTATGCGCATTGAACCCTGGTGTTTAGGCCTCATTTTTCCCTCACAAGGAAATCCGAAAGGGCCAAAGGGAGACCCCCGGGGACCACGTCACAGCCAATAAGATCAAACCACATCTGAAATCAGCGGGAAATTCAGGCGATCATGGGGGGAATGTGAGGGTGTTTGGGGGGCTGCCCGTCCCATCAGACCACCACCTGCTTGTGACAACAGTGAGACTTTTTACTAAAAGAATTACACTTCAACAAATCCCAGAAAAAACCCAAGATAAAATGTGGACTGTTTAGCATTTAAAGAAATAAAGGAGAAAATTTCAGATGAGTTTAAACCAAACGGGTTTTCCAGCTACTTGAAAAATTGCTTGAAGAGGAGGGCACAGACTCGAAAACCCCAGGGGCAACATCCCAAGAAAATTTTGGGATGCGACCTTTTGGGGGGGTTTTCTTGGAAAGAAGAAGACCGAGCAAAAGAGTAGTTTCTCTGATGCCCACTGTTCAAAAACTAAACAAAAAAAAAGAGGAGAAAACCCACACTAAAAATGACCCGGGGACAAGATCAAGAAAGCACAAGCCCAAGAAGACTACATCCAGGCGGACAAAAAAATGAAGAAAAGTGGGAAAAAAGATAAGGATTCATCGACAGACTTGCCAGCAAGCAGAGGATCGCGGGACAGGGCAACATGAGGGGCTGCAAAACCCCAAACAAAAAAAGCTGGGGGGCCAATTTCCCTAACAGACTGGCAAGCCATAAAGGCCCCGACCTAAAAATCACAAAAACTAAAGATCATTTTAAAAGCCATGAGCAGGGGCATTTCCCAAAAGAATTACTAAACCCCCCGCCCCCCAAAGCCCCAAACCCGACATCCCACCAGCAAAACAAAACTCCCCAAATCAACTGGAGGAACCACAAAACCCCGAAAATCAAAAAGGGCCCACCCTGACACTGGGGAAAAGGGAAAGGCAGCAGGACCTGTTTGAGATCCCAGCAGAAGCCACAAAGCGGATATCGGTGTATCTGTCACTTCCCCCCACAGCCCCCTTGGGCAAGATAGGGGGAAAAAAGAGAACATCCAGCAAGTGGAGGGAAAGGCCCTTGTCACCCAAACTGCCAAAGAAAGGAGACCTTACCAACTGTATAACTATAGGGGGATCTGCTAATTCGGGCCAGGAAAGGTTCTAAAAAAGGGGGTTTTTTGGAGGGGCATAAGGGGAAGCGGGTTGACCCAAAGCTCCGAACCACAGGGGGGCTCCCGGCGAAACGATCCTTCCCGCCCAATCCCCAAAGCCTCGGACATCATCGGCACCCTGGGAAAGTGGAACTGGGCCCTTTCCATCAGCTTCTTTCGACTATGAAAAGGCCTTCGACATTGTAATAGGAGGGGACTATGGCAGTTTCGGGAGAAAATAGGGATTCCCAAAGAAATAAATCTCCCCAAATCCGGTGAAACCTATCGGAATGAACGAAAGGGTGGCTCATAAAGGCCCCATTTTGTCAAGGGTTTTGGGGGTAAAGGGCAGGTTTGGGGACAGAGATTTTCTTTTTGTCCCCTTTTCCCTTTTCCTCCGGGTCATCGACTGGATCATAAAGCCAAAACAAAACAGGGGGGAAAAATTTGGGACCAATGGGCCCCTCTGGACGCGGCAGATGGTTTTTGCGACGACCGCACTCCTCTCCCCCGGCCACACACAGATGCAGGAAAAACCACCCCCCCTTTGGGAAAAATTCACGGGAACAGGGCCCCAAGATAAAAAAAAAGAAGATCAAAAGCTGATAAATTTTTCAACCCCACAGACAGCACCCCCCAGTACGCCCGGAGGGGGGAAACCCCATCAGGGAAGAAATTTCCCTTTGCCCTTTTGGGAAGGTAGTTGAAAGCGGGGGGGGCCCCACCGAGACTTTCATACCAGGATACCCCGGCGCAAGCACTTTTCACTGCTAAAAAAACATCGGGGCCTAAAGGGAGTCAAAAAGAAAAATTTTTGGCGTATTTTCTTTTCCAAACAGAAGTGGGTTCGCTCTAGGGTTTCGAGATTGGAGAATGCCCCAAGGGCAATACAAAAAATTTAAATTCAGACCTTAAATCAACACCTGTCTAAAGGCGCATCTTCAAAATCGGGTGGCCAGAGAAGATAAACAATGAAGTCTATGGAACAAGAGGCCCAAAAAACCATTTTGGCCAAGCAGATTTGCGGAGGAAGTGGGGCTGGATTGGCCACACTCCAGGTACCAGCATCCAGCACCAAACGCCAAGCCCTGACAGGGAACCCGCGGGGGAAAAAGGGAAGGGGCCGCCCTCGCGGGCAGCGGGAGGCGGGGCCCACTGGGGGGCAGGTTTGGAAGGGGGCGGGGGGAACCAACGGGGCACCCATCAGCGGCACCAAAGAACCGAGTGCGAGGGCGGAGTTTGCGTTGGCCTATGCTCACCCTTGAGCTATGCCCCTGGTATTTTAATTTAAGTAAGTACTTTTAATAAAAATGTATGTTTAAAAAAAATCGAAAACGCATAAAAAGAATTTGGTTTTAAAAATAAAAAACATAACAAACCCCCCCAAGTAACATCAAAAAGAAAAAGGGCAGAAAATATAAAACCCAAAGACTTTTAAAAAACAAAAAACCCATAAAAACAAAATAAAAACCCAAACAACAACAAAAAACCTCAAAGAAATTTCCTAATGGGGACTAACCCCTCAACAACAGAACCCGGGAAAAAAATAATGCCCAACCTCACTGAAAATAGGGGCCCAAAGGGAGGGGCCACACACCCCCACACCGGGGGGGAAAACGCCTTACTTTTTTATGGCGCGTCCAAACTGGCCAATAAAGACGAAGGGGCCCGGAGCCAGGGGAACGCCTTTTATACACACACGCGGCAAAATTAAATAAGGTCATCCCCCAAATCCGGGGAGGGCAGAAAGGCCGTGGCTTTCAACCCCACCGTGCGCGCCCCGGTTGCTTTTTTTTTGGTTTTGTCAGGTGTGATCTGTTGATTTGACAAAGCACATGCACTTACGCGGAAACGCGAAATGTAAACGGAAAGAAAAAGGGGACACACACACACACACAAAACCCCACACCCAAACGCGCCGGGGTGTAAACACACCCCACACACACCACACACATAGGGCGGCGTGAGCACTCAACCATTTGCAAACCCACACCACACACACAAAACCACACACCCCTCACCCGCACACACAACACACACACACACACAAACCCCCACACACAAAACCAAAAAACACACACACACACACTCACAACACACACACACCCCCCACAACACACACAAAAGGCACGCAAACCCCCACATGGAGGGCGGGCATGCGCCAAGCGCACGCACCCAAGCGCACACGGCGTGCGCGCTCAAAACAAACACACACACACACCGCGCCCCGCGCACACGCAAAAAACACACACCACACACACAACACACACAACACACCCCAAAACACGCACCACGCCCCACACACACACGCGCACAAAACGCACCACACACCCCACACACACACCAACCCCAACACACTCACACACACACACACAACCACCCCAAAACCACACAAAACCACACCACACACACACACACCCCCACACACCACCACACACCCCACGCACGCACGCACCCCCACCACACCGCGCGGAAACACGCACACACCCACAACACACACTCACCCCACACACCACACCCCCACACACAACACACACACACACCACACACACTAAAAGGGGCTTGCACGAGGCGCACGCGAAAGTTTGGGGGGCAAAAAGGAAGGAAAAGAAAGGGGGGAAGGGGTTTGTTATTGATGAGGGGGGGAAAAGGGGGGTGGCGGGAGACGGAGTGATAAAAGACCTAGGAAATGTTTCGCATTTTGAAAAAAACAACAACCCCCTATTTTGTTTGCAAACATGCGCTGCCATTTTTCCCAAACCCAGTTTTATGCACACCACACACACACACACACACACACACACCCACACCCAAAACACACACAAAAACACACAACACATTTTAAAAATTAAAAATTTAATGAATATTTAAAGTCTTTTCCAAACATGCCTCCCTTTTTTTCCCAAACCTTGTGGTTGCACACACAAAACACACACGAAACGCCCCGCACGCACGCACGCCGAAAGCACCCCACGAAAACGCACGCTTTAAAACACGCAACGCTTGCATGAAACGCACGCCCCGCGCGCACACACACACACACACACCCCACACACCACACACACACACACACACACCACCACACACACACACACACAACGCCCCTTTTTAACGCACACCCCCCCCAACCTAAAACACCACAACACCACACCACCCACACAACACACACCACACCACACACACACACACACACCCCACACACTCGCCCCATTCTCTCCCCCGTCCCCCCCCCCCTCTCTCCCCTTTTCCCTACGAAATTTCGTTTATTTTTTTTTTTTGTCCCTTCACCACTCACTCACCACACACCCCACACACACCACCCCAACCACACACACAAAAACACACACACACACCCCAACAACACACACAACACACCACCCCCAAAAGGGAAAGCAAATCCTTTTCTTAAAAACTTACTTCCAAATGAAATCATTACATTAATAGTTTTTTTTTTTCGATTGGTTTTTATTGACCCCTGAGGAAAGGAAACTAGGTGGGCTTGCAATCAAAAAACTTTCCCAAAAAGCTTTTAAACAGGTTTTCAAAAAAATGTGGGGGTTTGGCGGTTTTTTGGTTGGGGATTTGATAAAATTCGCAAGAGATTATAATTTTCAAAATTTTGTATATTTTTTTTCCCCCTATGCTCACCAAGGCTTTGTTTTCAACATTTTTTTAAATTTTTTTGGGGTGGACTTTTGGGTTCTACTTTTTTTAAACTCGGCCCCGCTTTTGTAAAATGAAGGGTTTTTTTCCACGTTTTGATTTCTTTGATGAAAAAATTTTTTGGTTAAACTCTTTAAAATTTGCATTGCTTTGAGGGGGAAATTTTATTTATTTATTTATTTATTTTATTTTTTTTTTAATTTTTTTTCAATTTTTCCCATTTTTTTCTAAATGAAAAAAACATCTCTTCATTTCCAAATGTCTTGATAATTTGAAATATCTCATTATCCTTATTTAAATTTTTAATGGTTTTTCGTGTCTAAAATTTTGTCAAATTGCTTTTGACGGTTAATTTTTTTTTAATTTCCCTTTTTTGAAATGCCCCCCTTTTCTTTTCGAACGAAAAATTTTCCCATTCCACGCTTTAAAATTCCCCTTTTCTTTTTAAAATTTTTGGGGTTTTCACCGTCAATCTCTCGCTGCTTTTATGTGGTGAATATTTGTTTCACTGTCGGGGTATCTTTTCTTTTTTTTTGATAGGGTGTTTTTTTTAAATTTTACATTTTGGGTCAGTTGCAAAGTAAGCCCGACCCCAGGGGGAAATCTAAAAAAAATTTTGAAAAAAAATTTTAGGGGAACCGCAAAAAAAAAAAAAAAAAAAAAAAAAGGAAAAAAAAAAACAAGAAAAAAACACGACGCTTTTTCGACCTTTAGGCCCTTTTTTCGGCCCAAGATAAAAAAACAAATTAAGACAACGAAAGTAACGAGCATCACTTATCTTCAATCATTTTTACGCAAGATGGGAAAAGGGGGAAAATTGATTCTACGCCTATTTGGGGGAAGGGTGTTTTGGGGTTTAAGTGATTGCTCGTTCATTTTCGTTGTCCTAATTTTTTTGGGTGTCTTCCCTAAAAAGACCAAAAGAGGTAAAAAGTTCATGTTTGTCTTGTGATTCGTTTGTCTAAGGTTTTTTTTTTTTTTTTTTTTCGGTTCGCTAACATTTATTTAAGATTTCTTTACAGGTTGAAATCTTCGTCACTGTTTTTGATGTGTAAATTTTGGGATTCACTGTTTGAACACATCCATCGTTTTTCTTGAAATTAATGTTTGTTTCACATTTTAAAAAATTGTTTTTTTTTTTTCGATTTTTTGGGATAGCTTTTTCCACTGTTGCTTTTAAGGGGGTTAAAAGGTTTTTTTTCCCCAAAACTTTGAAATCTCTCATTTTTTTTATTAGGTCTTGGTGTCCATTTTTCCCAAAATTCCCCCTTTTTTTTTTTTTTTTTTTTTTTTAAACGGGGTAAATTTTTGGGGTTTTGTCTCGATATACTCATTGTTTTTTGGGACGATGTTTGGACAATTTTTAAAAAAATTTTTTCCCTGCCCTTTTCTTGGGGTGATTTTTTTTTTGTTTTGTTCAAAATTGTACTCTTTTTTTTGAGGGGGCGATGCTTTTTTATCATTTAAAGTTTTTTCCCTTCCGCCCTGAGGAAAATTTTCCCATTGTTTGAAATTTCCATTTTCTTTATAAAGTGAATTTTAAGTTTTTTTGTATTAGTTTATCCGTTTTTTTTTTAATGATAAAGTTTTTTTTCCCGCTTTTAAAAAATCCCCCCTTTCTTGTATGAGGTGAAAAATTTTTCCCGCTGTTTGAATATCCCCTTTTCCTTGGATGGGGGTAATAATTTTTTCCGCTTTTTGAAATCCCCCCTTTTCTTGTATGGGGTTTAAAGGTTTTTTATCCGCTTTTTGAAATACCCTGTCTTTTCATGGGAAAATGCTCGTTCCACATTTTTTAAAAAACCTTTTTCTTTTACGAGAAAAATTTTTTTGCAATTTTTATGAAAAATCTTTTTCCCTTTTTATGAGGAGAATGCCTATTTCACGTTAATTTAGGTGAATGTTTTTTTGGTTTAAAGTCCCCTGAAAGGTTTTGATAAGGTTTTATCCTTAAAAATATCAAATATTTTCTAAATTTTTTTGATGAAATTGAATGGTTTTTTTTCCCCCACCGTTTAAGATCGCTCACTGTTTGGGCAAGGGGAATGATTTTTGATTTTAGTTAATACAGCAATTTTTTGTTTCAAAAAAACGGGGACTTTTCCCCGGTGGGGCGAACCCCGGGCGGGAAAAAAACAACAAACCCGCTTGGGTTTAAAAAACTTGGGAAATTTTTTAAAAAAAAAAATTATTCCCTTAGTATCACTCTGCTTGTATTTTTTCTGACTTACTTATTTCTTTTTGGCTTTTATACTTCAATTAGTTTGGTTTTGCTTCTTTAAATTTTTTGCTTGCTTATTTGGGTGGTTCCTGCCATTTCTGGTTTTGAACGCATGCCTGTTATATGTCAGTGCATTAGTGAACGAGAGAGAGAGAGAGAGAAGAGAGAAAAAGAGGGAGAGAGAGGGGGGAGGGGAGAGAAGGAGGGGAAGAGAGAAAAGAAGACAAGACAAACAAGACAAAATTCTTATTTACAGGATAAAAGATAAGCACTAAGTGCTTTTTTTTACATCCCAGTTTCCCCGCCCCGCGTTGGGGCTACAACATGCCCGGGGAAAACAATTAAAGTAAGAAAACAAAGAAGCAACACAGCGGTTTATGTAAAAATAGAGGAACACAAGTGAAAAATAAAGAAAAAGAAAACAAAAAAAAAAAAATTTAAAAATAAAATAAAAAAAACAAAAACAAAAAATAATTTAAAAACAAAAAAATAAATTTTTAAAAAAAATGAGAATAACAATAAGGGAAAAGGAAGGAGAGAGCGGGGGTAGGGGGTTTTGGGGGGGCTGGGGGGGAAAAATATGTTTGTGTACTACAACGTTCAAGAAATTTGGGTGTATGAAAACAAACATGAAGTGAATATGACAAAGTTTCGTACAATTTTTGAACACACAAATCACGCAAAGTTTTCACCATAAGGGGAGAGAAGAGAGGGGGCGGGGGAGGGGAGAGGGGGGGAAGAAAAGAGAGGGGGAAGGGGAAGGGGGGAGGGGAGAGAGTGGGGGAGGGGAAGGCACCCACATCATTTATTTTTCCTAAGGCATGGGAAAAAAAGTAGAAAAGTATTTAAACAAAGTGAGATGACATTGGGGGGGGGGGGGGGGGGAAAAAGAGAGAGAGAGAGAGAGAGGGGGGGAGAGAGAGAGAGAGAGGGGGGGGGAGAGAGAAGGGGGAGAGGAAGGAAGGGGGAAAGGGGAAAAGCATGAGATGTAATGTTTGGAAAAGGAAATGGACTAAAAGTACAATAATTAAACCCTGTATAAAATCAGACAGTTTAAAAGGGAAAAGACAAATTTGTTTCGGAATTCGGAGAACCACGCACACAAAGCACAGAAAGACAGAGAGAAGAGAGAGAGGGGAGGGGAGATGAAGGAGAGAAGACGAGAGAGAGAATGAGAGAACGAGACAGAGAGAGAGAGAGAGAAGAGAGAGAGGGGGAGAGGGGAAGAAGAGAAGGGGGAGCAAATAGGGGAGAGCGGCCAGAGAGAGAGAGAGAGAGAGAGAAGAAGAGGGGAGAAGAAAGAGGGGAAAGAGGGGAGAGGGAGAGGGGAAAGAGTGAAAAAAGGGGGCAAAATTTTAATCATTTTTCATAAGATTTTTATCCATTTGCACAATATATATTCCCACACACACAACATAGGCCTATATACACACAAAAACCTTCCCCCCAAAAATTTCTATATATAATATATTTTTAAATTTTTATATATATATTTTTTATTATAAAATATTATTTATATATATATATAAACTCCATATATACAGTATTATACATAACCCACCCTTCGGGACATACATTTCAATTTCACGCCCAAATTATAAAAACATAAAATGGGACCGTACATATAATAACACACCTACATACATACATACATTTCAAACATCGCATACATACAAAACACCTGGTGATATATATCAAAATCTTGATACATGAAAAAAAAAGAAGAAAAAAAAAAAAAAAGACAATTTGGGTTTAAATACATGAAAATTTGGGGTGATTTATGCTTTGGGGGATTACTTGGGATTTCTTATGGGTTTTTTAATTTTTTTTTTTTATTTAAAGTTTTTTTTTAAAAATTTTTACCGAAAAGGGAAAAATGGGTAAGGTAAGGTTTTTTGGGAAAAATTTTTGGGACAATTTGGGTTTTTTTTGGGTTTTATTCGGGAAGGGGGTTCCCCCAAAGGGTTCCCCGGACGTTTAAATTGATTTAAATTGGGCCAAATTTGGGGGTTGGGGTTTGGAAATTTGTGGGAAATTTTTCGGGCGAGACTTTTGAGGGAAACTCTATTAAAGTTGTTGGAGCATTTCCCGGGCAGAACCCTTTTGCAAACATTTGCCCTTTTTTTGTAAATTTTAGTCTCCCGGCGAATGGAAAAAAAAATTTTTGGGGGAAATGTTTTTTTAAACAGAGCTTTTCGACTAGTTTTTTTTCAAAGGATTATTTGGGGCGCTCGTTTATGGGAGGCTGAACAATGGTTTTAGGTGTTTGCACTTGCGAATTTCCCCAAAAGTCGATGCTAATCAAAATTGACTGAATATGACAGGAAAAAAAGTTTTCTTTAATGAAGGTCCCGAAAATGGTTTTTATTTTGGGGAAACTGCCCGACTTTCTGGAAAGCTTTTTTGGGATAGTAAAAGTTATTTGGGGATTCCTTTTGAGACTATTTCAAAATTTTTAGTCCAATTTCTTTATGGTGACTTTTTCCCCAAGTACATTTTTTGAGGTGTATAGGGGGGAAAAACTTTTGGTGAGCTTTTTTTTTTTTTTTGCCAGTTGAATTTTACATGATTTTGTTTTTTGAGGGTTTAAAATGACATATTAAATTTTGTTCGGTTTCCCTTTTACAAGGTTTGTTGGTACTTCCCCTTTTCAAAGTTTTGAAAAACTGGAAGGTTTATTATGGTGGGGGTTTAATTGTGGGGTCAAACTGGGAATAGGGCCTATGGAGAACCCCACATGTAGGGGGAGGTCATTTAAAGTTTTGAGAAATAGCGGGGCCCAAAAATTGGGGGCCTTTTGGAACTCCCAAATTAAGATTTGGGGTTTTAAAAAGAGAAAAGCCGTCCCCCCCTAAGGGCGCGTTGGGCGTTTTGTGGGTGTATATTTTAGAAGGATAAGGGCGGATTTTTAAAAACCGGGAAAATCTCCAGTTTTTGAATAAGGAGATTGTGGGCAATGACATAGAATGCTTTTTTAAAAACAAAAGAATAAGACACCACAATATCGTTTTTTATTAATATTTTAAGCCACACATCTACAAAATTGGGTTTTTGCGAATTTGGGGGAAGTTTCTGTCTGAAAACCCAAAGTCCGGGGTGGAGCTAAAGTACTTGGGGAAGGATGAAGGATGTGTTTATTTAAATTCTTTTTCTAAGGGGGAAAAGGATAGATAAAATTGATATTGGTCGTAGTTTGAAAGGGTCAGTATTATCACCGATTTATGAATTTGGGGAAAAACTTTTTCTTTTTGAAAAACCCTTAGGGAAAAAAACTTTTATTATGCCCCAGATTAAAGATATACGTTAACGTGTCATTTTAACTGGAGCCGAAATTTCAAAATTTTGCCATTTATGCCATCTTGTCCCCCGTGTTTGACTGTTTGAGATGAGTAGGGTTTTATACACCTCGGGGCACATTATGATGGAAAGTGTATTTTAGGGCGTGATTTTTTTGTCGTGAAAAAAAATTGATGGAGTTCTTTTAAGGTTTATTAGGGGCTTGAATGTTTATAGTAACAACTGATCTGGAATGGGAGGGGAAGGGATGTTTAAATTGTTCCCGCAGAAATACCTTTGATAACGGTTGTTTTGAAAAAGAACTGTTTTTGTTTTAAATGGGTTTTTTCTTCCCAAAACCCGTTTTGGATTTTGTTGGGAAGTTTTAAAAACTCGCGATAGTTTTTTTTTTTCCCCCGCGCTTCTGGGGAGTTTATTGCTTTTCTTTGTGATCTTGATTTCTTTTATGGGAAAGTTCTTTTAAAAGGTCTCTAAGGTTCATTTCCTCCTGAATTTTTCCCTGTTCCCCTGGTTTGGGAATTTGCTTTACTATGATTGTTTTTAAAGGGGCATGGGCTGTTATAGCTTCTGTAAAAATTTCGATCCAAAAGTCAATCCCCTGAATTTTGGATCAGCAAAATTTTATACTGTAAAGTTCTGAGTTCATTAAACAAGCAAAAAGTTTTGTTCGTTAAATTTTTAAAAACAACCCATAGGTTTTTGGTTTGGGGGCCTGGTTTTGGGGGGTTTTCCCCTTTCCCCCTGTTTTTGACCATGTAACACCCCAAATGGGGAAATCACTAGATGGAAAAACCGGTACACAAGCTTTTTTGTATGTTATTTTCATTTAATTTAGATATTTGGCAATTTATTTTCTTTTAAGTTGGTGTTTTTTCCGGTGGGTTTTTTTTATAATTATGTTTAAAATTTAACACACTTATCGTTTGGCCCCCATTGGCTGTTTTATTTTCCCAAAAAATTACATTGAAGTCACCAGAAAAAAAATTTTCTGACATTTAAGGAAAAATGCGTCCACCCTAGTAACAAATTTACAGTCCAGCTGACTCTTTTTGTGGGTTCCGATAGGGAAAACCCGATTAAAAAATCGTGATTTGCGGGGTGATTTGGACCACACTGCTTCTAAATCAGGGGTTTTTAGGTGGGAAAGTCTCTTGAAGTTGGGGGAAATTTACTACATTTCACTAAAGACCTGTCTCTTTTTCTTTAGTGGGTCTTTTTGAAGATATTATAACCTGGGGCTGCTACAAACTTCATCATAATGTAGGTTTTAGTCTTGATTCGGAAAAGACCCCAAAAATGGGAAAGGCCCTTTTGGGGGTTTTGATATCAGGGTCGAGATACAAGATCTTGCCCGACTGCACTATTTTATATTTTTAAAAGGCAAATTCTCATTTCCCTCTCTCGATGGCCCTGATTCCCGGTTTTTTGGGCAAATTTTAGTCCCGAAATGCAAAAAAAGGAAAAAAAAACAAAAAGAAAAGGGGGAAAAAAGGACACGTATTTAAAAAAAAAATTTAAAAATGAAAACAACAACAACAACAAAAAACAGCAAAATAACAACAACAACAACAAAAAAGAAAAATAAATCAAACAAATGGTAGATTAGGTACCACAGAGTTGGGGTTTGGAAATAGGTGATCTGAGAATGCACTTACAATTAAAGTGCCCCTCAACTAATTCTTTTAGGTTTTACAGGGGGCGAAAAAACTGCAAGCCTTTTAAAAACTAAATTCCTGTATGTTTTCAACCCCAGAATCCCAAATCATATGTATTGAAAAACACTTTTATATGCGATAATTTAGATTAAATTGTCTATAGTCCAAGTCTGTTTGGCCCCAAATGGGTTTTCACTTATGGAGCCTCCCAATCATCACATCCCCCCGAACGCAGGGGAAAAAAATTTTTTTTTTTTTTTTTTAGAAACACAAATGTAGTCTGCAAATTTATGAAAGGGACTTTTGTTTTATGACCACAAAAGTTTAGGGCATTTCGAAACTTTGGGGGGAAATGTCTTTTTTAACACGGGGGTTGATTTAAAAGGGGGTAAACACAAAAAGTTTCAGCACAGCAAAGGGGACACTGTCAAAAATAGGGTGCCGATGTGAAAAGATAGTTTTTATTTTTTAAACATAATAAAACGCACAAGTAGTATCCGAGGATTAATTCTCGTCCCGGAAGGGAAAAGGGTGGAAAAACACACACACCCCACACACACACACACACACACAAAACACACAACACACAACACCACGCCCCGCACCCCCACGCACGCACCGCGCACGCGCGCGCGCACACACACCACACACAAACACACACACTTATATCAAAGGGGCTTTACGTATAACACACGTTTTAGTTCCTCAATTGTTTTGTGTGTGTTTTTTTTTTTTTTTTTTTGGGGGGGGGGGGGGGGGGGCGCTGGTGGGGGTGGAAGGGCCCACTCTTACAAAGAAATCTTTTCCCCTGAAGAAAGGCCACGGCGGGCCCGAAACAGCGCCCCTGGGTTCAGCATGGGCCCGTAAAGGGTTAGTGGGGGAGGGAGGCACCGTTCGGGGAAAAGCGGTGCCGTAAGGGGGGGCCAAAAAAGAGAGAAGAGAGAGGGGGAGGGGAAAGAGAGAGAGAGAGGGGGATAAGGGGAGAGAGAGAGAAGAGATTTTGGGGGTATAAATGTTGGGGTGTGTGCACGCACGCGGCGCAGTGGTGGGTTTTTGTGGGGTCCGTGCGCCCTAGAAGGGGGGATTTTAGGGTGGGAAAAAACAAGGAGACAAAAAACAAGAAAAATTTCAAAACCAGGGTCACCCCACACACAAAACCAACACACACACACAACACCCACACACACAAAAACACCCCACTGCGCTCGAACAATAAGAGATGGGCTTTTCGCCCCTTATTTTCCCTTTCCCCTAGGGAAAGAACGAAAGGGGAGAAGCAAAAAACAAAAGCCCTCTCCATACCCCCGCATGTCGAGCTCTCGAAACAGCCCATTTAATCCCTTGGGGGAGCAGTTGCGGCGGCCCCGGCCCAAACCTCCAAACGCTACCCTTTTCCCAGCTAGAGTAATCGTGCAAAAAAGTGTCATCCGGGAAATGTGATTTTTTGGCAACTTTTTTGGTTTTTTTTTTTCCGGCTCATTATTTTTTGGGCTGTCATCCGAATATCCCCAAAATAGAGAACCGATTTTAAAATAAAATTGCAACAAACAAGACAAGACAAAAAATTTTTTTTTAAAGGGGGATAATAAAATTTAAACACAACGTGCTTTTTTACATCCTTTTTCCCCGCCCTGATTTGGGACTACCCATCAGTGAAAAACAATTAATTGTAAAAAAATTTTTAAAAAAAAAAGCAAAAAAAAAAAAAAAAGAACGGTCATGTAAACATAGAGGACCCTCAAAAGAAAAAAGAATATAAATGAAAACAAAAAAAAATTAAAGAATAATAACAAAAAAAACAACAATAAAAAAAAATAATAACAAAATAAAAAAAAAATTTAAAAAAAAAAAAAAAAAAAAAATGAAATAACAAAAAGGGAAGGGGGAAGGGGAAAGTGGGGGTAGGAGTGAGGTGGGTGGGGGAAAAATTGTAAGGGGACTTTACCCTTTATGGGGAAAAGGGAGACTGACCTAAAGACCAAAACCCCTTTTTAAAAAAGAGAATAACAATAATGAGGGGGGGAAGAGTGGGGGGAGGGGGGAGGGGGTGGGGGAAAAATATGTAAATTGGTTTTCTTTTCTTGATGGGAAAAGGAAACTGTAGCCCAAAGACCCAAACCCCTTTTTAAATTTAGAGTGGATGGATTCGTTTGTAGCGAATTGGGTCTAAAAAAACCCTCCAAAAACCGTTTGGAAAAATTAAACGCTTTTTTTTGTTTAAACTCAGAAAGGGGAACTTTAAAATTTTCTGTTTTCGAATTTAAAGAAAAAAATTTATGAAGGGTTTTTTTTTTAGGGAAATCGAAACTTTTTTGGTAAGATAAAAGTTGTTTTCGTGGGTTTTTTTTTTTTTTTTTTAAAAATCCCATATAAAAAAAAGTACAAGATTAGTAAATTTTCCTTAAGGGCCCACATCTGCTTTAACCCCCCCCCCCCCCCCCCCCACTCCCTCATCTAGCGGGGAAATAAAGATGAATCCGAACGTGTACGACGTCTGTCCCAGATCTGGGTTTTATCTAGCTAAGGGAAAAAGCCTACTATTTAAACCCGTGCAGTATTCCTAAGCAAAAATCCCTTTGGGGGTAAAGGCACTCTTCATTTTTTTTATTTAAAGGGAGCAAGAAACACCTTTTTTTCTTTCGTTGATTTTTGTTCCCCTTGTTTTCCCGCCTCATTTTAAGATTTTTTTTAGGTTTATGTCCATGGTTTTCCCCGTCGTACCTGGGCTGTGGGGGGGTTGTAGCGAAAACGCTGATAGGGGGTCTTCTTCAGGTTTCGCCAGGGCGGTGTTTAAAGGTGGTTTTTGGGGGGCTGGTTTTGCTCTTCCGTTTTGTTTTATTTGTTTTTTGCCCGGGCTTTTAACGGCCCCGTTGGGGACAAACCCAAAAAAAAAAAACAAAAAAGGGGGAACGAAGGAAGGGGCACTAAATCATCACGGATTAGAAAAAATCCAGAGGGTGATTTTTCGTCCCAAAAAATGGAAACCACTTTTAAAAAAATGGGCACACAGGGCGACAAAGGGTGGGCACACAGCAAACAGACACACAACACACACATATATATATATATTTTATATATATATATATAACCACACACACACACGCCACACACCACACACCCACACAAAACAAAACACACACACACCCACGCACGCACGCACCACGCCCCGCACCACGCAAAGCACACGAAAGCACGCACGCACGCACGCACGCACCCCAAAACACACGCAACGGGCAATACCAAAATACACGCACATATGCAAAGCGCTTTGCGCGCGGCGCGCGCGCAGCACACCACACACCCACACACCCCACCACCCACACAAAACACACACACACAAGAAAACTGGGGACGAATATTCACTTTTACTTTTGGTTCAATAGTGGATGGTTTTGGATTTGGGAAAAAAGCGTGGGGGCAAGAATGTGTGTGTATAAAGAGAGAATGGGAATTTAAAAAAATGAAGTTTTTAAAAAATTTTTCCCGGGGTTTATCATGGTCCCTGGGCTCTCTTCCCGCTGTTTGTTCCCGCTGTCTGTCTGTCCCCCTCTCTCTTCTTCTCCCCCCCCGCGCGCGGGGTGTGTGTTTAAATTTTGCATTTGGGGTGGGGGTTGTGTGTGGGGGGTGGGTTTTGTGGTGTGCGGGGGCCCAACGCTGTGCGCAAGCGCACGATGTGGTTTCGTGCTAGCGGGCTAGCGTGCGTGCGGCGTGGTGTGTGTTTTTTCCCCTTTCTTTCCCTTTTTTTTTTGTTTTTTTGATTTTTGGCCATTTTTTTAAAATTTTTTTTTAGAAAGGCTTTTTTTTCAATGAAAAAGGTTCCCCACATGGTTTCCCCCAGTGTGAAGCTACCCAAACAGTTTATGGGAGGGAGCGAAAAAAAAAAGGCAGAAAACACTTTTTCCTTTTCCCGCGCCCTTCGAATCTTTCCCCGTTTTTCTGGCTTCAAGGGCCGGGGTCTTTTCCTCTGAGCCCCCGTCCACGGGATAGTGGTTGGTTCGATTTTGCAAGGGAAAAAAAAGCCAGTCCTACCACGCGTCCGTCGTTTTATGTCGGATGTTGCTCTGTTGTACACCCTTTCCCGTCTCTCGCTCTTGTATGGAGAGGAGGTTGGGTATGGTAGGTTTGGGGGTTTGGGGGTGGGGCTGCTGTGGGGGGGGGGGACGATGGTGGGTTGAAGGAAGAAAAAACCCTTTTTGCCTACCCCCATCCCCCTTCCCCTTCTATTTCCCCAAATTCTGCAAATCATGTTCGTCGCACAAAAAAACACACACACACACACACACAAAACACACCCACACACACACCC
Source organism: Conus ventricosus (assembly GCA_018398815.1). Taxonomy (NCBI): domain Eukaryota; kingdom Metazoa; phylum Mollusca; class Gastropoda; order Neogastropoda; family Conidae; genus Conus; species Conus ventricosus. The sequence goes on along the minus strand of CM031620.1, from coordinate 63,264,320 downwards.
AAAACACACACCCCGGGCCCGTTTATTTTCCTTCCGCCAATATACTCTTCCTTCTACTTCTACACCCCCCCCCATCCCCTCTCTCTTGTCCTCTCTCCTTTTTCTTCTTTTTCTCTCACCTGGCTCTGGCTGTCGTCTGCCTGCCTGCTTTTATTTTTTGTTACCCGCTGTTTTCGGTCAAATATCTGTCTTCGCTGTCTCTTTTCTTTTTTTTCCCCGACTCGTTTTTCGTCGTCGTCTCCTTTGCGGCTTGGGCTTTTTTTTCCCCTTTCGTCATTTTTTTTTTTTATAAATTTTTTTTTTCTTGTCTGGCCCGGTCTGTCCCCTGTTTTTGTGTCCCGTTTATCTGTCTGTCTGTCTCTCTCTCTCCTCGTCCCCCCCCCCCCCCCCCCCCCCCCCCCCCCCCCCATCCCCCCCCCCCCCCCCCCCCCCCCCCCCCCCCCCCCCCCCCCCCCCCCCCCCCCCCCCCCCCCCCCCCACCCCCCCCCCCCCCCCCCCCCCCCCACTCCCCCCCCCCCAAAAAAACCCTCCTTTTTTCCCCCTTCCCCACCCAAAACTTGGGGGAATTTTTGATTTTTCAAGGGCGTCGGGTTTAATTTCTTTTGTCTAAATGCCCGCCCACCAAGTTTAAACCCCCCCCCCACCCAACCCAAACCCCCCCCTTTTGGGAAAAACACCAAACACCCCCCAAAAAAATTTGGGGGGGAAAAAACCCCCGGTGGTTTACCTTTGGTTTGGCCCTTGGACCCGGTTGGGTTTGGATTTTGGGGGTGGTTACTTGGGGTTTTCCGTTTTCCCCGAGTTCCTTTTCCCCCCTTTTTGGTTATGCCCTAAAAAAAACCCCCAAATTTGGCTGTTGGGCCCCGAAAGGAAAAAACCTTTTCCGGGGGCGCGTTTGACTTTTAAAAGGCGAGTGAAAAGATAGTTATTATTCCTAAG
>CM031620.1:63255881-63258381 GCA_018398815.1 Conus ventricosus | reverse complement strand
GGAAACGAAGAAGAACGAACAACATTCCAGACATTGGAAACGAAGAAGAACGAACAACATTCAAGACATTGGAAACGAAGAAGAACGAACAACATTCCAGACATTGGAAACGAAGAAGAACGAACAACATTCAAGACATTGGAAACGAAGAAGAACGAACAACATTCAAGGCATTGGAAACGAAGAAGAACGAACAACATTCCAGACATTGGAAACGAAGAAGAACGAACAACATTCAAGACATTGGAAACGAAGAAGAACGAACAACATTCCAGACATTGGAAACGAAGAAGAACGAACAACATTCAAGACATTGGAAACGAAGAAGAACGAACAACATTCCAGACATTGGAAACGAAGAAGAACGAACAACATTCAAGACATTGGAAACGAAGAAGAACGAACAACATTCCAGACATTGGAAACGAAGAAGAACGAACAACATTCCAGACATTGGAAACGAAGAAGAACGAACAACATTCAAGACACTGGAAACGAAGAAGAACGAACAACATTCAAGACATTGGAAACGAAGAAGAACGAACAACATTCAAGACATTGGAAACGAAGAAGAACGAACAACATTCCAGACATTGGAAACGAAGAAGAACGAACAACATTCCAGACATTGGAAACGAAGAAGAACGAACAACATTCAAGACATTGGAAACGAAGAAGAACGAACAACATTCCAGACATTGGAAACGAAGAAGAACGAACAACACTCAAGACATTGGAAACGAAGAAGAACGAACAACATTCAAGACATTGGAAACGAAGAAGAACGAACAGCATTCAAGACATTGGAAACGAAGAAGAACGAACAACAAACAGTCGCTTATCTCCTCAAACTGGGCGCAGAATGAATGTGGGTGAAATTTAGAACGCTGACACTGGCAAAGGAGGCACAAGCCACCATGAACCCTTCCTCACTGTGGCCTCTCCGCTCCGCACGTTCCGGAGAAAGGACGAGCGCCCTCACGTGGTCAAGATCTGTCAGCAAGGCGGAGGACAGCAGAAGAACAGTTGCCCAGTGGATCCCGCCTGTCCATTGATGGGTTTGTGGGAACAAGATGGACCAGTGTGTTGAGGACAACAGGGGGGTGGGGGTGGGGGGGAGGGGGGGGGGGGGGTTAGACTGACCAACCACACATCGCTGCCACAGCGAGAACTAGAAATGAATAACAAAAAAAAAAAGTTTATTATAGGTTGTGTTTTAAAATGAGATTCTTAAAAAATTGTTTGTCATCAGTTGTGTTTTGAAACGAGAATTAAAAAAAAATTGTTGTTATTGGTTGTGGTTTAAAATGAGAACCTAAACAAATGTTTATTGTAGATTGTGTTTTGAACTGAGAATCTAAAAAAAAAGAAAGATTATGATCGTTTGTGTTTTACAATGAGAATCTAAAAAGAAATGTTTATTATCGGTTGTGTTTTAAAATAAGATTTTAAAAATATATTCATCATCGCTTGTGTTTGAAACGAGAATCTAAAAATGTTTGTCATCGGCTTCGTATTAAAATGAGAATCTCAACAACAAAAAACTATTATCAGTTGTGTTTTACAACGAGAATCTACAAAAAGAAAAAAAATGTCTATCATCGTTTGTGTTTAAAATGAGATTTTATTTTTTTTAAATGTTTATTATTGCTTGTGCTTGAAAACGAGAATCTGAAAAAAAGTTTATTATCGGCTGTGTTTTAAAACAAAAATCTAAAAGAAATATGTTTATTGTCGGTTGTGTTCTAAAATGAGAATCTACACAAATGTTTATCATCGGTTGTGCTTCAAAATGAGAATGTGAAAAATGTTTATTATCGGTTGTGTTTTCAAATGAGATTCTAAAAAAATGTGTGTGCGTGTGTGTGTGTGTGTGTGTGTGTGTGTGTGTGTGTTATCAGTTGTGTTTTAAAATGAGAATCAAAAAGAGTTTATTGTCGGTTGTGTTTTAAATGAGACACTAAAAATATTTATTATCGGTTCCATTGTAAATGAGACTCTAAAAATGTTTATTATCGGTTGTGTTTTAAAATTAGACTCTAAAAATGTTTATTATCAGTTGTGTTTTAAAATGAGACTCTAAAAATGTTTATTATCGGCTGTGTTTTAAAATGAGACTCTAAAAATGTTTATTATCGGCTGTGTTTTAAAGTGAGACTCTCAGAATGTTTAATAACAGCTGTGTTTTAAAATGAGACTCTAAAAATGTTTATTATCAGTTGTGTTTTAAAATGAGACTCTAAAAATGTTTATTATCAGCTGTTTTAAAATGAGACTCTCAAAATGTTTATTATCAGCTGTGTTTTAAAATGAGACTCTCAAAATGTTTATTATCAGCTGTGTTTTAAAATGAGACTCTCAAAATGTTTATTATCAGTTGTGTTTTAAAATGAGACTCTCAAAATGTTTATTATCGGCTGTGTTTTTAAAGTGAGACTCTCAAAATGTTTATTATCAGCTGTGTTTTAAAATGAGACTCTCAAAATGTTTATTATCAGTT
>CM031620.1:63228381-63230881 GCA_018398815.1 Conus ventricosus | reverse complement strand
CGCATATCTATTCCACTTGTAGGGATGTCGGCTATCATTTTTGGATGTTTTTTTCTTACACATAAAAAATTCAGCTTACGCACGTAAGTACGCCACGCACGCACGCGCGTACAGAGGTAAACAAGTACTAGCACGCATGTATACACGAACGTGCGTCTACACACACACACACACACACACACACACACACACACACACACACACACACACACACACACACTCACCCACACGCACGCACGCACCACACACACACCACACACACACACACACGCACGCACGCACGCACGCACGCAGCACGCACGCACGCACCACGCACGCACGCACGCACGACGCACGCACGCACGCACGCACGCACGCACGCACGCACGCACGCACGCACGCACGCACGCACGCACGCACGCACACACACACAACACACACACACTCTCTCTCTCTCTCTCTCTCTCTCTCTCTCTCTCTCTCTCTCTCTCACACACACGTTTCATCATCATCATCATCATCATCATCATCATCATCATCATCATCATCATCATCGTTTGATAGTAGTAGCAGTAATAGTAGTAGTAGTAGCAGTAATAGTATATAGTAGTAGTAGTAGCAGTAGCAGTAGCAGTAGTAGTAGTAGTAGTAGCAGTAGCAGTAGCAGCAGCAAGTAGTAGCAGTAGCAGTAGTAGTAGCAGTAGCAGTAGCAGTAGTAGTAGCAGTAGCAGTAGCAGTAGTAGTAGCAGATGGAGCAGCAGCAGCAACAGTAGTAGTAGTAGTAGAAGTAGAACTGACAGCAGCAGTATTGGTTGTGTTGGTATATTACTACTAATGTTATCGTTATTACTATCATCATTTTCCCCCTCCTCATCGGTATCATTACTGAAACTACGCGTATAAGGCCAGTCCTAATTTAGAGATTATGCTGCAATCAATGTACAATCCACACTGGCGTTAAAACATCATAATAATAGAGCACATATGAACCTTCAGGGCCGGCATTTTCTCAGATAACATTTGCTATCGTGTTTAATCAGTAAGTAAACAGTGTTGGTTATCTTTCTTTCCCTTAGATATAGTTAACACCTGAATACAGCCACTCAGGGCCGCGTGGCCTAATCGGCGCTTGCATAAGAGTGCATATGCGTATACAACTGCAATGTGAGAAAAAAAATTCAGGGACACTTTATTTATTCCTTTATTGATTTTCTTTTTGCATTGGTACTTCTAGAACGCATTTTGAAGGCATTTACAAGTCGCAGATGTGAGGGCGAATTGCAAATGGACAGAGCCCCAGGTATATCCCTGCGGGACCAGATGTTATAGACAGAGGTGAAAGACACAGATGTACTACATCCAACTTAATTCCTTAATCAAGCTTCGTTGCCGTGGTCAGCCGATGGAAGGACAATAATGGCTGTCTGCCTGGCGAGAGCGGTATTTTCCAAACATGTCCGTGGTCGGAGTGAAAAAAAAAAAAAATCAACATTTCCTTGCCTTTGTTTGAAATGTGATGATGATGATGATGATGATGATGATAATGATGATGATTGTTATCATATTTTTTTTATTATTTTGTTGTTGTTAATTGTTATTTTTATAATTGTTATTATTTTTATCTATTATTATTATATTATTATTATTATTATTATTATTATTATTATTATTATTATCATGAGACCGAGCCCTGAACGCCTCACAGTCCACGAATTCTTGGACACAACGGACTACCTACCTGGCCAAAACCCACTGAAGAACTGTGGCGCTACATGCTGTCGTTTCCCGCGTCACTCAGTCTGTCAGTCAATCACTGTTTCATTCATATTGTCATTCTTTCGGTGTGTCATCCATACAAACGGCTAAACTGGCCTTCTCTTCCTAAAAGTTGGTGATGGGATTGTACGTATGTTCAAGATGTTAAGCGTGTGTTCACATAGGGACGCTCGATTTATGGACTGTATGGGAAATGCAGTCAGAACTAATATTAACACCGAGGGGAAAATGCCCCCGTTCCGAAACGCCCCTACGGAGATTCGAACCAGCAACTCCAGGATCACCAGAATCGAGTCTATCAACTGAGCTTTCATCTCTGTGACAGCCGGAGATTTTCGCTTTGAAATACTTCCATTTTAAGAAACTTGCTTATGACATTGACATCATTCTGTATCTTGCCCAGTGATTGGCCGCGTTAGAAGGCATTGGCCAATCAGAAGGGAGCACACAGGTTGTTTTAGCTTTCGCGATTTGCAGACATGCTGACAAAGCATACATTGTTTTCCGGTTTTCTTGTCATTGAGAACTGTATAGCATTGAAGCTACCGCATTTTTAGGGACAGGGGGGGTTTGCAGGAGGGCAGCTAAAAGTTTCGTGAACCTAGGGCAGGCAGGAAAGACATGTTGTCCTTCTATGCATCTACTTAATTGTCAATAAAAACAAGACAAATGGCATCTAAACGGGGGCCGGAATAGCTCAGTTGGTAGAGCGCCGGACTCGTGATCCTGAGGTTACGGGTTCGAA
>CM031620.1:63198381-63220881 GCA_018398815.1 Conus ventricosus | reverse complement strand
TATTTAACAAAAACACTGTCAAACTATCGTACTCATGTTATGCCCAACCTCAAAAACCTAATTGACGCATCCAACAAAATGAAAATCACCACAGCAAAGAAGGGAGAGAAGGTAAATATACGGGTTCAAGCTCACCCATCTTATTTGCACGAAAACCCCCCTTTTCACATACAAATCACTTCCTTCTCATATCATTTTTGGCCAAAATCAACACCTGTTTTTAAACAAAATTAACATGCAAAAACCTCTAAAAATCGACGTAATCGTTACTTTAAAATGGGGGCTTACGTGCAAGATAAGATAGGGTGATCGTGAACCTGCATATTTACCTTCTCTCCATAGCATAAAAATTAAGGGTTTACAGTATGCTCTTCTACTTCCAGCGCTATTAACGTCGCGGGACTGAGAGTGAGGCCTTACTACTTTCTAGTAAGGCTTTGGGGTGACTTGGGGCGACTTGGGGCGATTTTGGGGTGACTTGGGGCGACTTGGGGCGAAAGGTGTCAAGCGTGCTAAAGTGGGTGGAGGTGTCAGAGAATGTCAAGTGGAACTGGTAGGACCACTCTTGACATCTGCTCTGCCAGCCAGTTGCTTTGTGACTGAACAGGATGTGCTCGCGCGCTGAGCAGTGATTAGTTGCCTGGCTGGCCTTCAAGACAACTACCAGTTAAGCGCGATGAAGAACAGAGAAAGAGGCGGCTCTCGCTGTTTATAGCGAGGAACGTGTTAGCACACGCCGCCGTGCGGGCAGACATGTGAATAGTTGGCTTGCCTTCACTGACTGACTCAACTCTTCAAACATTGCTGTTGTGTGTGTGTGTAAATTAAATATGCGGCCTACTTGTAATGGCTCAAAGTACTGAACTATTGCAAGAACTGGAGTGTATAACTATTAGTGACGAGGAGGACATAGAGATTGATGCAGAAGAAGTTTCAAATAGTGCTACTGAAAGAAATAATCAATTAATTCAAAACCAGATAGACTACATTCTGCTTGTGCTCAGTACTGGAAAAATTTTCAAAGCATTTATAACACATCTGGTGAGAGAACAGCAAAAGAATTTGAAAAGAAGAAAAGAAAAAATTACCAAAACACCCAGGTCAGTTTCAATTTAATTAAAAAAAAAAAAGAAACATATAACAATATAAAAGTCTACATTCTTTATCTGGTAAAGATTTATTAAACAGACTGAATATTACAAAACAGAAAAAACGCTTAAGAATTGTTGAACGCGTTATCCCAGACTTTGATGAAAACAAAAATGCTGAAGAAATTGAAAGATTCTAACTGAAGGCCAATCAGCACTTGACTTACTAAATAACCGCCGCGGCCTTCAACAGTATCTAGATTATGGAAAATGGCTGCGAAGGTTGTTTACACTAAACAGAGGAATTTCAAGAAATTTGTTACAAGTCATTTGAAGTACTCCTTCGTTGGATTAATAAACTAAGAAAGACGTCAGAACTCTTTGAGAAATATCCGAACTCTCAAACCTGGCAATTTCTATCACACAAGCCATCGCGTTGACGCCAAAAGATACATGCTGCTCTAAAACCCCACGCTGGTGTGGCAGCTGACTGGATGTGAAGAAGGTATTGTACATTGTTAGCTGCGACGCTATCATTGTGTTGTCTTGGTTTACAGCCAGCAGAGAAATGTTCTAGAACAAGAGAAGCTGAGCCTGCAATTGTTGTATGGTAGCATCGAAGGGTTGATGGCCAGAAGAATAGCTGTGTTTATCTTCCCTAGCAACTGAGCAGTCAAGCGTGCAGTGTGTGGCCCGGTATGGTAACAGAAGCCTCTATTGATTGGTTGGCAGAGTGCATTGCAGAGTGATTCTCGAACATGGCCAAGATTGATGTCATTCTTTGCGTGCCAGGCAATGGAGGAGGATTGATTGTCAGCGTTAAGTGCTGCTATTGATTGGGGGTGGGTGATGAAGTTAACAAAATGAATGTTTTGCAGATTTAATTTTATTTATTTATTTAAAGATTTGGGTTTAAAAATGACGACGAACACAGTGAATCTGATTTAAAGAATGATCTGATTGACTTTAATAAAACATTGTAATGAACTATTTGACGAAACAATGAAAGTGTTAAACATTGATTTTAGTGAATCTGGGTTTGAGAATGATGTAAACAATTTAATAAAAAATCATAGTGAACTATTTAACGAAGCAATCAAAGTGATGAACATTGACTGTAGTAATTCAGAAAAAAGCTAAAATATTAGCAGGTGTTCTTGTAAGGTTAGGGTGTCTTGAAGTGTTTGCAACGCTTGGGCGAAGAATAAAAGCCCGTTTACTTACTTTTATTTACATTTATTTTTTTAATTTACGTAAATATTTGAGTTAAAAAATGAGCCTCACAAGCGTGTCTGAGTTTGAAAATCTGCCAACCAGCGCACTGGTGAAAGGTTAGTGACAAACAATTAAGCAATATGTTTAGTGAAGTATACATGGACATCATTAACCCTTGAACGTTCAGGAAAGCGTAGCACATGCTATCTCTAAAATCCAGAGTCTCTCAACGCGAACCGCCAGTAAAAGTGTTGTTGGCCGTTCTGATTGATTATATAACGCTGATGATAGTAACATGCAAGTTTGGGTTTCAACAAGGCAGAAAGAAGTAATCAGCTATCACAACCTTAATTCTGACTGGGTCGATTACATGCTAACCAGTTCAACCATGTAGTGAGGAGGCAAAGTTAAGGGGTTCTGGCTGGTCTGAAGGAACAGTCCTTCAAATTTAGATTGAGACAAACAAAGTTCTATCCTATAGTTGGCAATTCTTACCTTCCTCTTCCAAGAGAGTTAGTTTTAAACGAGCAGTCTTAAACATACAAAATCCTGCAGCATGTGTTTTATGTGGTGCGTTTTAGCACATTTACATCCTGTTAAAAAGAACGCAGAAAGAGTCTCTAATTATGAAGCATACAAACAAGAGCTGAACTTTGATAACATAACCTTTCCAGTAAGTATAGAAAGTATATCTCAGTTTGAAGAGCAAAACAAACCAATCACCGTAAACGTATACACATGGTCTGTAGAAGACAATCTAGTGCCTCTAAGGATTTCTCCCAATGCCCCTACTTTAGGCGAACTGCTTAACAAACATGTAGACTTGATACTGTTTGCAGATAGTACAAAGAGTCATTATGTATTAATCAGAACAATAAGCAGGCTTATGGCCTATACGTCAAATGATAAATCTAAACAAGGGCTTTGTAGAAGGTGTTTGGTCAGAATCCCTACTATAGAAGCAGCTGCCAGTCATAAGAAACATTGTAAAAGTTTTGTAGACTGTGAAACCGAACTTCTCACACCTAAACCAGGGTCTAAGTTAGTTTTAAGAATGTACGCAAAATGCAAATGAGTCCGTACGTGGTTTATGCTGACTTTGAATCAATCTTGCCGCAGTACTACGGTCCACAACAGCAAGAACAAAAAACAACCTTATTAACCCACCATCAGATCTGTTCTTATGCGTTTATTGTTGTTAGGTCAGATGGGGCACACACACACCCAGAGATTTACAGAGGTCCCAATGCGGCTAGTGATTTTTAGAGCAGATGAAACAACTTTGCAATTACTACTCCAACCAACTAAATCTTTCAGACATTGTTATGACTCCTGAAGACCAAGAACGTTATGACTCAGCCACTCACTGTTGGATATGCAATAAAGAATTATTAGGCGACACTGTAAGAGACCACGATCACATTACTGGAAGTTCAGAGGGGCGCGCACAACAATTGTAATCTTCAACTTAAGGTTGACTCCAAAAAATGGAAACTGCCTATCTTCTTTCATAACTTACGAGGCTACGATTCTCATTTTATCATGCAAGCAGTGACTTCTGAATATAAGAGGGTTACCTGCATTGCACAGTCTTCAGAAAAATACATGACTTTTACTCTTGACTGTTTATCCTTTTATGACTCAGCCCAACATCTGATGGCTAGTTTGGATAAATTAGCAGGATTGCTACAAGACTTTCCAATAACTAAACAATATTTTGATCCATCTTTAGTGTGTAAAGGCGTCTATCCTTATGAATACATGAACTCGTGGGATAGGTTTGACGAAGACTCGCTTCCTCCTAAAGGCGCTTTCTTTTCTAGTCTTAGAGGCAAAGACATAACTGACTCTGATTGAATACGCTCAAAAGGCATGGACAGAATTTACACTGCCAAACAATGGGTGATTATCATGATCAATATTTTCGTCTGACGTGTGTTTATTAGCAGACGTCTTTCAGAATTACAGATCTACATGCATGAAACATTACAGCTTAGACTCATCACATTACATCTCTGCCCCAGGGTTATCTTGGGATGCTTTCTTAAAGTCTACAAACATTCAGATTGACTTAATTTCTGATCTACCCACACTCCAGATGATTGAAGACGGGCTGAGGGGAGGTATTAGCATGGCCTCACATCCTTACTGCAAAGCCAACAACAAATATTTAGACGACTATGATCCCACTAACCCATCCAACTATCTGATGTACTTAGACGCAACAATCTGTATGGATGGGCTATGAGTCAGCCGCTTCCACTGAGAAACTTTACAATGATATAAAGGGCCTCATGACGTCAATACTGTGTTAGGTATGTTGTCACAGCTTCCGCCTTGATAATCCAATAGGGCTAATCTTGGAAGTAGACTTGGAATATCCTTATGAACTACCGATCTCCACAACGATTTACCCCTTAGCCGCAGAAAGATTAAAGATGAGTCCCATCGAATCTCCTAAACTTGTGCCTAATCTTCGACACAAGACTAAATATGTGTGCCATTACAGACTCCTACAGTTTTAATTAAAGCATGGATTAAAGCTGACAGCTGTTCACAGAATAATTATCTGTGATCAAGAGCCCTTTATGAGGCCATACATTAAGAAGAATACTGATCTTAGAACCCAAGCACTGATGCTTCAGAAAAAGACTTCTTTAAACTGATGAACAACAGCTGTTTTGGCAAAACCATGGAAAAATAAAGTGTGAAATTAGTTACAAAAGAAAACCAAGCAATTAAGTTTGCCTCTAAACCTAACTATTCAAGACTTTAGAAGATTTAACAACAGCTTGGTTGGCATTATGATGAAGAAAAAGGATGTTAAGTTGGACAAGCTGGTGTTTATCGGCTTTACTGTATTAGAGTTGTCAAAGTTATTAATGTTAGAATTTCTGTACGACTACTTTAAACCACTGTACCCAGAAGCAAGAGTACTTTACACAGACACTGACTCTTTTATTCTAGACGTCCCCACAGAAGACTTTTACAAAGACTTAGAAACAGAACTAAAGGAGCTGATGGGTGGTACGACACATTGCGACTATCCCAAAGACAGTCTTTGCATTCAACTGTAAACAAGAAAGCGATTGGAAAGATGAAAGATGAACTTAATGGGACAGTTATCAAAGAATATGTTGGTTTGCGGTCAAAGATGTATAGCGTTGCCAGCCAGACTTCTGTAATAAAGAAGGCTAAAGGCATAAGTAAAGAAGTTGTCAAAAAAAATATAACTCACGATAACTACAAGCAAGCTCTCTTTGAAAACAAAGTATTTTTATCACACAAATGTTAATCTGCGCTCTACTCCTCATCAAGTAAACACAACTGCTGTTAACAAGAAATCACTAGTCTCTAAACTATAACAAGAGAACTTACGTCAGTCCTGAGTTTTCATATGCTGTAGGGCATTGGAGAACTTTAAAAGATTAACTTGACTAACTACTTCCAGCACTATTAACGTCCGCGGGACTGAGTCCTTACTACTTTTCTAATATGCTCTTCTACTTCTAGCACTATTAATAAATCAGAATAATCAACTGGCTTTCCGTCTTGATTAGTTATTTTTACATCCAATGAATTTATAAACCCCTCAATTAATTCTTTAAATTCACTGTCTCCACCAAATGTATATAACTGATAATCGCAAAACCCTGCCCCAGTTGCTGGCAGTGCTCGTAGAAGAGTAGATGGATAGCCATTAAACAATTTGCATTTGTTTTTAACTGTTGTAAATGGACATACAACACTGGGTTTACAAGAAAATCAGAGGGGTTATTGCCTTCAAATTGATAAACATCTTCTCTTGTACTAAATTTATAAGCTCTGTCACTACTGTGAAAGCCTAAAATTCGAGCTAGGCCTTTAGGGAAAGTGTAATCTCTTCTTTCTTCTAGTGGGAAATGTTAGTAATTCTGAGGTTTGTTTCGTTGATTGTTAGCAATATACCAAATTTGCTAAGTACCTCTTTTAAAGAACAAAAAGTTGTAATAACCATCAGGTATTTGTATATGAGTTATTTGATTTCCTTGTTCGTCATTAACATTGATCCAGCTATTCTGAGCTCCTTCAGATATGTTAACCATTTTACTTTAAAACCAATTTTTTAAGGGCAACCCTACAATCGCCGCGCCTATTGTCATTGGGTACGTTAAGAACACACGCTCGTTTTGCTTGGTTTATAGATGTACATCCTTTTTATAACTATTTAAAAAAACTAATTTAAAAAAATGGAGCCTTTTAAATATAGCGAAAGTACCACTTACAATGTAGGAGCGTTTTTATAACCCCAAATCTTTGAACTTCAGCAATTTAACCATTGCAGTAGATGGGTCATACGGCTTCCAAGTTAAACTTGTAAACCCGCTAACTAAATATTTAAATCCCCCAATAAAGAGTGATAGAGCGCCATCAGCATGGTCATCTCGACCTATGACGTTTTACCAGAATCAGTTAAATTTTGCCATTTACTGCACAACTACTGGCTGTGGGGTTTCATATGCAAATCATTTAACCACCCTAATCTTTTAGTAAGGTCAGTATATAACTTTCATGTTTATTACCAGTACAGACGAATACTAACTGAACTACAAGTGCCCCTTCCAAGCGACAACGCGTTTAATCCATTTAAAAGCCCAATGGACAATAATGCGTATGAAGAATTTGCATGAATTTACATTAATCTTCAATTGACTTTAGACAAAAGTTAGACCGCAATCATGGTTAGGCACATTATATTTGTGGGGTGTAAAAAGAGAATATACTTATGACTACTGGCCCTGGCCACACCTCTTTCAACCAGACAAACAAGTTCGATTAGGGTCAATTGAACAAAAACATCCTAATGCTTGGGCAACATTTATCTTAGATGAAAGTAAAGGCCTAACAATGCCAGGCGTGCAAAGACTCAATGACTCCATACGGACATACGTTTGGTGTCTATTAGGAGCACAAGCACAGACTAAGTCTAGCATAGTAGATCAGTCTACAGGCTTTGATGCTAGAAAACAATTTCTAGCCAATTTAGAAGATGCTATTAACTCTGCTGTTGATTTGCCTGCCAGCATACAAAGGTACCAAGACGTTCTTGCGCATGCTAGGTCAAAGGTTGACTTTGTTGTAGGCCATGGATTATACATGCTACCCTCTGACTTAGACTACAGATTGGCATGATACAGAATTATAACAATGAAATCCTCATAGCTGGAGACGACCATAACTTAGGACACAATCAAGGTTTAAACACAAGGCCTGCTCCATCCATTTAAAAAAGTACCTAGCCCTGAAGAACGTGATCCAGTTATAAGCGCCCCACAGCCAGGAAAGCAGCCAGAAAGCACGCCGCCTGTTGATCTGCCTCACACTGACAGTCATACTAGCGAAAAGACAGCCTTGTAGTATTTTTAACTTTTACTGGATTGGCCATACTTTATTTCACTAAAAATTAATCCAGCAGCTAGCATCCTAACGTCCACAGATGGTCAGCCATATAACCAGCACTTTGCCTATAGTAGACAAACCCAACTAACACACTGCCTATTATGCCAGGCAGAGCATCAAGCGCTTTGGCAGCTAACTTCTTTAATAGGTTTGCTAGATGATGCAATTGTTTTCTAATCCAACTTTTACCAGGCTGAGGTGTTGGAGGAGCTACTGACCCTGTTGGAGCACCACCGTTAAGGCATAAACGAGTGTAGAGATAGCAAACCCAACAGCCGTTAATATACTAACTATTGTAATCCCCTGTTCCCTGAACAGAGTCCTTATTCTTTCAGCTAGCGTAGTGTTTTCATAAAGTATTCTGTTTATAGTTTCTCTTATTCTGCTTGTTTGTGATGCTAGCTGCGCTCTGTTAGTAAACAGCACTTCTAACCTGGCCGCCCTTTGTAGCCTTAAATCCTGTATTTTCTGCTGTATTCTAGCCTTTTCTTCTCGCCCTAAATTGTTATCGTCTGCATCAGCCAGTTTATTTTTTTCTTCTTCTATCTCTCTATCCAGCTCGCCAAGTTTTGCTAATTGTTTGTTAGTTCACCCTTATTGTCCGTTAGAGCAGCATTAAGCCCCAGGATTTCACGCATTTGGCAATGGGGAATCTTCAATTGTTTTTAGTTGTGTTTCCTCATTAAAACTCGTTTCAATTTCTGCTATTAGTTCTTCAGCCCTTCTAATTGATTCATCTGTTTTGTTAATTGCATCATCTGCTTGTTGACTTAAATCTTGAAGAGGTATGTTTTGTATTTCAGATTGTGTTGGCAACCCCGCTCCAAGTTCTGTAAATGACTAACGGCTTCGGCTCTAAGCTCTAAAAGGTTTAATTGTTCTGCCTTAGCAATAGGGAGTTTTCGCCTAATTGTGCTTAGTTTTAAAAACTTGTTTGGGTTTTGCGTTGAAGTAGCTTTTACACGGCCCCTGCACCAGTTTTTTTTTTCAAATGCCCACCATCTTCCTCAAAATCGTTAGGATCAAGCATGCCTGGTAGCTCTCGTCCTATGCTTCTATAGAATGATTGAATTCTTTCTCGCAATAGTTCTTGACGTTGTATAGGGAGTGAAGAACCCGCTCTTCTAGTTCTTGACGGGCTTTAAGGAGTGAAGAACCTTCTCCTTTAGGCCTTTTACGCATGGACCTGCTGCTTTTTCAAGCTCTTCTTGCATGAGGGGCCTAGTTCTTCATCTTCTTGTTCTTCACCAACAGGATCAATCGGTTCAAAATCTTATCCATATTTTTTATTTATATTCTTTTTTGTTTTATAAAAATGAACTCATATGGTTGTGACCTCGATCCATACAGAAAAGAGAAGGAACCCCGGCGTAAAAGGTATAAGGCAAACTGTAATTAGTGTAAATACTCCATCAACAGTTGAGCCTGGACAAACTTTAATAGTCAAGTTTCCTGATCTTGGCGCTGGCGATGTTATAATGCCAGGAACTGCTAAACTATCATTCAAAATAGATATTAAATCGACAGATCCTAATGCTAGTGTTGTTGCTAATTTAGGCAGGGCTATCGTTAAACATATAGCAATCAAACTGGAGGGCAGCGAAGTCTTTGTACTAGGTGAGGCAGACATTTTTGCCCTCTATTTGACCTATGGCTGCCTAAAAAAGAAAGGAAAGAGAAAGTTTATGAGGGAATACAAAGCCCAAACGGTTCTCAAGCACAGGCTTAAAGCGGGGGATGCAAAGAATGATGTTAAAGATGAGGCAGTAGCAGAAGCATTCGGCAACATATGTTGCATCCCTCTAGATTTTGAGCTGTTAAAGACGCATATGCCATATTACCAAGGAGCACTAAAAGAAAAAACTTACTTATGAACTGACATTTAATCCCAGCGATTCTGTCGTTCTGTCTGAAGACCCTTTAGCTAAATACACAGTTAGTGACATCTCTCTTGAGTTTGATGTTGTTACTAACCCGAACTGGCCAGAACAATCTTAACCCAGTATAAAATATAAAACTGTTATTTATTATGAAAGGGTTATACACTCCATTACAGAAAATAAAAATAAGCGAGACACTCTTTGGAAACATACATCTAAATCAGTCTCTGAAGTCTTTAAAGGAATTTTGTTCTTGTTTACTGAAGGAACAACTCCTTTTCAGAGAGAATCAGAAGCGTTTTATAATCCAAAAATTGAGAAGGTTGACTGTGCAATAAATGGCAAGTCTGATCAGTTGTATTCGGGTCGCGGACTTTGGGGGCGGCCCTTTAGGTCTATTCCCTTAAGGTCTATTCCCTTTAGGTCTATTCCCTTTAGGTCCATTCCTTTAAGTCTCTTCCTTCTAGGAACAAGGTTAGAGTTAGGGTTAGGGTTAGGGTTAGGGTTGGAATAGACTTAAAGGGTTAGGGTTAGGGTTAGGGTTAGGGTTAGGGTTGGAATAGACTTAAAGGGTTAGGGTTAGGGTTGGGGTTAGGGTTAGGGTTAGGGTTGGAATAGACTTAAAGGGAATAGACCTTGAAGGAATAGACCTAAAGGGAATAGACCTAAAGGGAATAGACCTATAGGTACCTCCCAAAGAGGGGCGGCCCTTTAGGTCTATTCCCTTCAAATCTATTCCTTCTAAGGCTATTCCCTGTAAATCTATTCCTTCTAGGGCTATTCCCGTTAGGTCTACTTAAAGTGTACTGATCGATTAATGTCTTAAGGTCTACTTCTTTTTCCCTTAAAGTCTACAAGTTCTGGTGCATTTCCTTTGTTATACAGTAGACCTAGCGGCACCTTTTAGACCTACTAAAAAGCGTTATATCCACCAACAATCAAGCTCCAAAATATTTCTGTAATAAGGTATGACGAAGACAGAGGTCACTGCGCTCTGCAAAAAACACAACATGATTTTTTTTTTATACGTTAACAGCTTTATTATTTTATATAATGCATGCAATTTAAAAACGGTGTAGTCATTGATCACACAGGCTAGGGGTTAAGTCTCTGTGCCCATTCCTGAACTGCTCAAGAGTTCTGGTCTTCTCATTCACTCTGTGGTTTGTTTAGTGCAATTTGACAGTGATGGAAACTGAATCCATGTATGACCAAATGTCCCTGTCCCCATTCCTGAACTGCTCAAGAGTTCTGGTCAAGCGCTCCTCCTTCAGTCTTGTGATTCTCTTTCTAGAAGGAGGAGCGTTCCCAGCTTCCAGCGACCGGACAGTGAGCTCTGTCTCAAGATTGCCTCTGCTTTAGTGCAGTCACGAAAATGTAAATGTTTGGATGTGGGGAACTGAACCGTCGTCTGAATGCGGAATGGAACGATTCCAAATGATTGTTCGTTCTTATCCCGTCATCCTGAAAGTTTCGAAATGATTCCACACATCTCGCGTGAAGACAGGCCGAACGTCATCCAGCCAGGTTGACACCATGTAATCACAGAGCTGGTCAATCCCTGGGACTTCGACAGGAGGTGTTCCATGTAGGTCCATCCAGATATTGTCAATCTCAGCCATGGGGACCAGAGGCAGCACTGCAAGGCGTCGTACAAACTTCCTCACCTCTGGAGAGTCTGTGTACGGTACTGCAAGTCCCCAGCGTCTGGACCTATTAAAATGAATACTCAGCGCGCTCTAAGGAAGTTGCCAATTAAAATTTTAGGGGAGAATAGAAGCTATAGAAGAGAAGAGATAGTCGAGAGAGAGAGAGAGAGAGACAGACAGACAGACAGACAGACAGACAGACAGACAGACAGACATACAGACAGACAGACAGACAGATAGATAGATAGATAGATATTTTATGTAACTTAATTACCTTCCTCCACAAGCTTTGACAATAATGAAAGAAGCATCCTCTGGTACGAGCTCCCATGAATGACATCCTGACGGCTTGCATTGCAGCTATCTCAAAGTCTGTCTGAACGCATTCAGGAGAAAACTGGAAATTTCTTTCACGGCACAATCGGGATACAATGTCAAACAGTCGACTGTACGTGTCACGTTTCTTGTCAGGCAAAAGAGCGTACACCACAGGAATCATCTGTCCAAGGAATCGAATGTGCGTTGTGTACATTTGGGCAAACAGACTGGGGGCGACAGAAAATGTCCCGTCCATGAACACTATTGACTTTGGCATAACTTGGCAAGGTTGTCGTCTGTAGTGAACACCAAGATCTTGTCATCCTCTGCCTCGTTTGCCAATAGAAACGGATTTCCACTCACAGTTTCTGTCCAAGAACCTTCCAACCTGACACTGGCTCGAGAATTTGGCAACGGTGGAACCATCTTTCGACGTTCTTTATAAAGTCTGGATTTCACTGCTGCAAAACTTGGTGTGGCACTCGCCAGTTCCTCGTCACTCTCTCTCTCTCTCGACTATCTCTTCTCTTCTATAGCTTCTATTCTCCCCTAAAATTTTAATTGGCAACTTAAGTTCTCGCTCACTAGGTGACAAACCGAAATTTACCCAAATAACGTAGTAGATTAAACGGTCCGATTTTACTGTACCTCAAAGTCTACTAGTAGACTTCAGAGGAATAGCCTTAAAAGCACCGTAGACGTAAGGGGAATAGTCTTAAAGGGAATTTCAATTTGCGGAACGATCAATGAGTAGATCAACTGGGAATAGACCTAAAGGTACCTCCCCGGCAAAGAGATCCTGCAGTTGATCGTGTATGTAAAAAACTTCGCCTTTATGATGTAAGACTCGAAGACTACTTAATAACCAAATATGGGCTGTGGCTGGATTTTAGATCTACATTTGACAACAGATTGTTTGGAAGTGGAGAAAGGGTAGGGCAAGATGGTATAAAAATAAATATTTACAAGAAAGCAGACGGAAACGCCCCAATACAAATGCATGTTTTTATGGTTTGTGATGCTCAGCTAAACATTGAAGAAAACAGGCTAAAAGACGTGGCTTATTAAAATGCAGAAAAAAATATTCTAATAAAAACAGATGGATAGCTTGAAGTTTCTGCCAAAAGATCCGCACTGCTCTCTTATCTGCGGGATTACTGGGTGTGGGAAAACGGGTCTTCGTACTTGATTTGCTACAAACAATATACAGGTTTCATTACGAGTACATTGTTATATTCTGCACAACCATTAAGCACAACAAGTCTTACAAAGAAAGGAAGTTTATTTGGACAGACAAGAATATATTTCTAGTTGATCCTAGCGACAAGCTGAACGACTGTTTAGAACATTACTATAGACTATTTGAGGGAACTGAAACCCTGTTTATTATTGATGACTGTTTAGCTGAACGGGACATTGTTAAAAAAAGAAAAAATCTGTCAAAGCTAGCCTTTAGTGGACGCCACGCCTTAGTTTCATGTGGCTCTTAACTCAAAAATACAATGCAGTCTTAAAAGACTTTAGATCACAGTTAAAATCGGTTGTATTATTTTACACTAAGGACAAAGATAGTTTTGAAGAATGTTTAAGTGAAAATTATATAATAAGGGACAAAGATGAGCTAAAAAAAAATAAAAGAGCAGTTAGAAAAATCTAAGCATGCTAAGCTATGCTTACGGACTGACCCCCCAGTTCAATACGTTTGTTTATTGTAGATTGTTTATTTTTTAACTGCTTATAACAATTTGTTTATTTTAATTTTAATTTTAAAAAGAATTTTCTCTGGGGCCAGAATCAAAAGCGCAGCTAGCTCCTAATGCACTGCAGTAGAGCTAAAAGACCTAGCAGACACAACTGAGTTTGATCTAATAGGAGTGCGGGAAATGTTTATGGATTGAGTACACGGATGATGGGGCTTACAAACGAACAGAAATTGAAGACAAAAAACGACAGCAATACCCTACCCTAGAAGAGATAAGAAATTTAAGGGCAAACGATTTTGGCAAACATGAATACAAACTTCATAAAAGAGAGAATGCTTGGGCGTTGCTTCCTGGAATTGCTTGGAATTTAAAGTTTGAACTACGAAGCCCTAATGTATACTTTGATAAGGAAAACAATTTTAGAAAGGCTTTGAATGCAGGACCCTTTCTTGTTAGCCTGGTTCCAGGAACACAACAGAAAAAACAGATTGAAATAACTTGGCAGGGTTCTGAATATATGCTACAGAGAAAGAAGTCCTTAGCTGAAGTGGGGGGCGACACCGTTGGCTTAGAATTTACTCCAACACTACAGTCACTACCTAGGCAAATGACAATGATTTTTCGCTTATTTATTACTCCGAGGGAGGGCGATACTAGTTTGCCAGAACATACGTTAATCAGAGGTATGCAAATAAAGGCTGAAAACTTAGATGCCCCTCTTAAGCTCGGTATTGCAATTACTAAAACCGGAGACAAAATAAACCACCATGTATCATCTGACAAGGTTACTGTGATGGTTGACAAAGACAAACTAACAGTACTCGACTTTATTTTCATTAAGTATGTTGATTTTATTGCGTTTTACTCTGTTGATGAAGTGCTGCCAGAAGGATTAATAAGAAAATATGTATAAGATTAATTTTTTAAAGAAAATCTTATTTAAAAATGGAGGTTCAACAGTTTAGATTAAAGCAAATAACTGAACTTCAAAAGGAAATAGAAAGCAACTTAGATAAGTATAGAGTTACTAGAAAGAAATATGCTAAAGCTTTAAATACTCTTTTCTTATGTAATTACTGGTTCATCAACTGTAGCTAGCGTAAGTGCTGGGTCTAGTGTTGCTCTTTTAGCTACTGGGGCTGGGGCGCCAGTCTCTTTAGCATTAGGGAGTCTTGGTTTAGGTTTAGGCGCCATGTCTATGATTGTAAGTGCTGTTTTAAAAAAAATTAACTCCTAAATTACAAAAGCACACTGCCATTGTAGCCCTAGCATCAGCAAAACTTTGTTCATTAAGATTAAGAATAAGCAATCATTACAGGATGAAAACATTACAGACGAAGAATTTCAGAAGCTTATGGCCGATGGTGAGGATTACAGGCGACAAAAAATTGAACTTCAAAAGGAGTGGAGAAAGACTTTTACTTCACAACAGGTAGACACTAATGCAATTAACAGAACATTGAAAAACAAACACATGATCAGTTAAACCCAAAATAGGCCAAAAAAAAAAGTTTAACAAAAGAAGTTTAGCAAAAAATAAACACTATTTTTTTTGTTAACTCACTGTGTTTGGCGGGACAACTTGCAGCTCTTCACGAACAAAGGATCTTTTAGGGGCAGGCTTTTTAGAAGAGAGAGTGTTTCTTAAATAATACACGGGAGGGGATGTGTTCATAATTCGTTCAACTTCATACACGTCTACGCTCCATATAGGGTCTGTGGCTCTAATTCTAACATCACCTTCTGCCTCTCCAGGAACATACAAGTATCTTACTTTTAGTCCAAACGGCAAGAGTTTTGATTACCTTGGATGTCTTCAGTAATGCTAATTTTTTTTTTAATTTGATCGCGTTTACTGGTTTAAGGCCTGTTGCTTTAAATTCTTCATTGTTCATGGCGCGTAAGACTGCTGGCAATCTCCTAACCCATTCTGTGTTACGCGTTCTGTCCATAATTTCTCTGTGATATTGATAGGTAAACAGGCGTTCAGCTAGATTCTTATTAAAGTTTTCTACTAGGGGCCCGTGATCGATGGTTGCCTGGGATCCCTCTCTTAACTGTAACATGATGTTTTAAGAAAAAGCTGGTTTACAGAGCCTTTTTAACGTTTTCCCATCATCAACTTGAACCATCCTAGGATACTTTAATGGGCCTCTCATGTGTATTTGTTGTAAAGCCACAGCCACAGCAGTTGAGCTTTTATCCGTTAAAGGTTCAGCGTCTTTGTATCTTGAAGCCATGTCAACAACTGTCAGAGCATACTTAAACTTTTTTCTTCTAATTTTATCATGTGGAAGATACAACAAGTCCATCTGGTGGGTGTCATTTGGAACTGAGTTAACAAATCTAGGCCTTATTATTCTTTTTGGGGCAGGCAAATATATTTGCCAAATTGCCTGTTTTGAAAGCCAGTCTTTCGCATCTGATTCAGTCACTCTAGCAGCTTTACTCAGTTTTTCAATAGAAGTCTTTCCTTTCCAATACCCTTTAGGAGAATAATATATTTGCACTTCGTATTGTCCATAAGAAGGACTGTATTTTAATTGTATTTTAATTATTTTTTAGATTGTTTGTGCAAGAATATAGACTGCTCCCATAGCACCCACAATAAAACCAATTTCTGCTATTTTCTGTTCTTCTGATGGTTCATAAAAGTCAGACAATTCTGGAGGTGGTGTTGTTAGAAACTTCTTTCCTGTCACTAAGTAATACTCATTAATTGCCTCATCAACGTCTGTAAATGTGTGCTCTGCATGTCCCTGTTCTCTTTACTTTTTATTAATAAGTCTAAGTGAGCAATTCGTCTTTTCTCATAAGCATCTCTTGCCTTAGCTAAATCTTCTATTGCCTTGTTATGTCTTGCTCTTTCTTCATCAGACCACAATTTACTAAACATATAATTGCTTCCAGAGAAGGCCAAGGCATTAACAATAGCTCCTCCTACCATCATAACTACTCCCGCCATCTTTTTATAAATTTTTTCTTATGAATTAATCTTTCTATGCACTAATATTTTCCGGGATAATCCCCTGTGTAACAAGAAAGTCTTTTGATGCAATCCCTGCAGTAATTACAACTATAACCTTAACAACATCCTCAATGTCTAACCTTCCTAGATCAGCCGGCTTCATTTTAAACATGTTTTTTGCTAACACACCATAGCCTATACTAAGACCGCTAATTACAGCAGAGTGGTAAATCGTATTGATAATCTTTTTTCCACTCATCTTTTTATTAACTAAAAAAAATAATTAAAATAATCATAATACGAAAGACTGTCTATGTCCTTTTTAATCAGATAATCTTTTGTTGTTAAAGCTAAAATAAGGCTGCAACTAGTTTTGGCAAATCTTCTATCTTTCCCATGTTGGGCGGTTTTATTCCTAACAAACATTTTACAAGGGTTGAATAAACTATAACACCAACGATAGGCACTGCATAATTAACCAGCGTTAAACTCATGGTTTTAAAAGTATTATATTATTTTTTTTGTTTTTAAAAATGGATTGTGACGAACTATTAAAGTGTGAGGAGCAAGCAGACTACTCTGTAGATCACTGCCATAAAGAAAGATTATACTCTCTAGCCGCGTGTGGAAAAACTAGACAGTATTTAGGCGCTGAACTAAGTGTCGAACAGATTCAGCAATTGTCTACATCAGACGTTGAAAAGTACTACGCTAGATACGAAGCACAGCTAGGGTCAAAAATGGTTAGATCAGTGGGGTCAGACAATGATTTGCCTATATGCTAAGTTAGTAAGTAAGATAGCGCCAGTTGATTCAGAAGAGATTTAAAATATGACTTATCACAAGATCCGGTTTTAAAACAAGTCCCTAGAAACTCTTGCATGTGACATGTATTACAGATTTGGGACGATGTTTCACCCATTCATCATGGGATTAATTACTTTTAATCATATTAATTTTGATCATATTAAATTTAATCGCAATAAAAAAAAAAGAGCGAGAAGACACCGCAGGACCCTCCGCAGGACAGTCCGCAGGAGCAGAATGTACCACAAGTGAATGTACCCCAAGTGAGTAGTGTTACTAAGTCTAAAAATTCTGGACGTGTTGAGGCTGGGCGTAAACTAGCTGAATGGAACAGACTGAGAAAAGCAAACCAATCAGCAAAACAAAAATTGTTAGATAATAATACAACATCTCCACCAACAACAACACAATTAACAACAACACAATCACAATCAAACAATAAGATGTATCATTATGTATTGGGTGCTGCTGCTGTTGTTGGTGTTTTTTTTGCATACAAATACCTAACACCATACCTAACAACAAAGCCGCAAGCCCCCACAGTAAAAGAAGAAGAACCAACTTCTGCAAAAAAAAGTGCAACCTCCTGCAGTAGACCCATTTTCTATGGAATAGTTTTAAGAACTAGATAAAGTACAAGTTAAGAACTAGATAAGTACAAGTTAGGTTAGTTATAGAAAGTACTTTTTAAGTTAAGTGCAAGTAAATTACAAGTTAAGTGCAAAAAAATAAGTTCTAGTTTTAAGTACTAGTTAGGTTCTTAAGTTAGGTTCTTAAGTAAGTACTAGTTAGGTTCTTAAGTAACTACTAGTTAGGCTCTTAAGTTAAGTACAAGCCAAGTCAGTCAGAGCATACTGTAAACCCTTAATTTTTATGCTATGGAGAGAAGGTAAATATACGGGTTCACGATCACCCTATCTTATCTTGCACGTAAGCCCCATTTTAAAGTAACGATTACGTCGATTTTTAGAGGTTTTTGCATGTTAATTTTGTTTAAAAACAGGTGTTGATTTTGGCCAAAAATGATATGAGAAGGACGTGATTTGTATGTGAAAAGGGGGGTTTTCGTGCAAAATAAGATGGGTGAGCTTGAACCCGTATATTTACCTTCTCTAAGGGTGAAGAAGGAAATCTTGCAATTGCACCAGAAAGGAGCAGCGCCACTGAACAATAAATGTCTTCATAACAACATTGTATACCAAGCTACTGTGACATCGGGGAATAAAAGAAACAACATAGGGATCATGAAAACCACTTCAAAACCAGATATGCAAACCAACAAAGTATTTAATAAAGAAAAATATAAAAACCAAACAGAACTGAGCAAATAATCTGGAAACTTAAAGACGAAAACAAGCAAACAAATATCCAAAAATCATACAAAGAGCATACATACAGCAAAGTTCAAAAAGTGCACCTTTTTTAACTGAAAAATGTTAATACTATGCAAACCAAACTTAGCAACTTAAAACACAAAACAAAATAGTAAAAATGCAGCATAAATGGAAATCGTTGTTAGTGAAAAAAACACCCAAAAAAACCTGAAAGCCCCCCAAAAACACTGCCCCCAACCCGCACGTGCAAAAACCGCAAACGGGAGCCCACGCTATATACCATCGGCGGTGGAAAAACCAAAAACCATCCTGTGAAGCGCAACACGCTTGAAACAAATTTGTAGATTTTTAAGATTCCTCTTTTAACTTGTTTAACTATATATATATATATAGAAGAAAAAGAAAAAAAAGAAAAAACCCACCCGAAGGAGCGGGGGGACCAGAAAAGCACTGTCTTCACCTCCCTTTTTAGAGCGTCCTGTACCACCCTTGGAGGCCTGCGCTGTGTTGACGATGGGTACAGGCACGCGCAGGACACTCCATTAAGATATCAAGGGACCATAACTGCTCCTGAACAGAGGAAAATTAGACTACGGGGATGCAGCTCTAACAGCCTTAAAGTAGCATCCCCATGGGGTAACCGGGCCCGTATTTCATGACTGCAGAGCCCACCGGCGAAAAACACCACCCTCCAGCTGCCGAGCACACCCACAGACCCAACCACCCCTCCCCAAACGGACAGATGAAGACAGGCCACCCCCAGACACAGCCAAGCTTTCGCCTTTACGGTCTTATGTGCCCTCAAGAGAGAATCCAAGTTGTAGTCTTTCCCACTGTCAAAGGAACTTTCCCTGTGGTCAGTGGGTCTTTCCTCACCGTCACTGGCCCTTTTCTCCAGGGTCAGGCCTAGTTAAGGCAAAAAAAGAAAAAGAAAACACCCGAAGGTGCGGGGGAGGACCCAGAGAAGCACCGTCTTCACCTGCCTTTAGAGCAGTCCTGTACCACCCTTGGAGGCCTGCGCTGTTTGACGATGGGTACAGGCACGCGCCAGGACACTCCATTAAGAGATATATATATATTACCAGTTTAAAATAAGATTTTAAAATGAAAAAAGTTAAAACCGAAAAAATTGTTTCGAGCTGAATGCTCTCCTCGGGATGTACAATCAGGGCACGCCCACCCGTATTATATAGTGTGTTGTGTGGGTGCGTGAGCTCTGCGCGTGTGGCACGTGGTCGTAGATTTTTCTTTTTTGGGGCGCGTTCAGAGGGGATGTGTTAAGGGAAAGGTGCATTGCAAAGATTTTCCCTTTGTGCCTGCAATTGTTTACCATTTTTTACTTTAGAGTTCAGGGATCTAGATTGGGGTTTACATAATACCAGCCCCTTTTTCCGTAGTGCATAAGTTGCATTTTTTGGAAATGTTGTTGTATTTGGGGTTTGCTCTTTTTATAATTTTCCATGATATGTTGTAATCTATTTTCTTATCTTTAGCTTCCAAATGTTTTACTTAATTCTGTTTGGTTTTTATATTTTTCAATTTTGAAGGACTGTTTATGGTTAGCATATCTGGTTTTAAAGTGGTTTGCCGTGATCCCTATGTATGTTTCTTTAACACTGTCTGTTGTAACCGTAGCTTGGGGGACACAATGTTGTTGTGAGGCATTTTTTATTCAGAGGGCACTGGTCTTTTTTGTGCAATTACAAGATTTCCTTTCGTCACCCTTTTTGGTTGTATTATTTTTGGTTTTATTGGAAGAATCAATTATATTTTTAAAGGTTGGGGCATACATGAGTATGATAGCTTGATGGAGTTTTTATTGAATATTTTAGATAGTACATGTTCTTTTGGGAATGAGTTTTAAGGATTCTGAGGGGAATTTTTTCCTAGTTAGTTTTTGTTCCTCCATCATTGGAGGGTTGTACCATATAATTTTTCTTTTCCTGTTTTTGTTATTGCTGGTTCATGTTATTTCTGGGTTATATTGTAATTTTGAGTTGTAGCCACTTTTTTCAGCGCCTCTTGGGATTTCGGCTGCTGCACTGTTTAAAATTTTTTCTCATTGCATGAATAGTTTAGATAACTTTTGTTTATACCATTTGGTATGGTTTCAAAATGGAGGGTGGATGGTTATTTTGATGTCTACCCTAGACAGGTATGTCGCTCCCTACTTGGTTGAGCACTTTTAGCATTCTGAGTAACATCTTAACTCTAATTTTATATATATTATATATATATATATAATATAAATTATATATATATATATATATATATATATATATATTTTAATATATAGCTGCACAGCCTAAAGGGTTGGGTTATTGAACAGCAGAGCTGACCACTCAGACTGTTCCATTGTTTTGATCTCCCTTGCATCCTTGAATGGATCCTCAAGCATAGGCTCAAAGATTGTCCCCCACTTTTATACTGTTTGAATAATGCTTTTAGTTTTTCAGGAAATTTTTTCCTCTCCACACTTTTGTTTTGTTCCATTATAAATTCCCTTCTCTGGCTGCTTTGAGGCTGCTGTTGGATTCTTTTTTGAACCCTTTGGGGGTGAGAAAAACCACAGAATTATGGACTGTGGTGTGTCCTGGGATTTGACACCAAGAGCACAGCATAATCAGCCGTGTCTCCCAGATGAGTCCGATCCGCGGACAAAAGGCCTAGGAGCAGGCAATACAAAAAAATGTGCCTTCAAAGGGGTTACGATGGTTCCCCCCAGGCAGCTAGTGAAGGGCTTCTCATATTTATAATATATACTCCCTATTTTCTCATCTTCAATTATTTGTTGTGTTCGTTGTTTTTTTTTTTAAAGTTCAAATCTTTGCCAAGTCATTACTATAAAGATTGAAAGAATTTTTAAACCCGCACTTGTTTTCCCCCCTACTTAATTGTTCAGCATTCTATATATATATAGATCAAAGTAGCTGCCACCAAACGATTTATATAAACGCTCAACCCCTTGGGGAGCAACATTTGTTAAAATAAGTATTTAAATACACACACACACACACACACACACACACACAACATATATATATATATGTAATATTATACAACACACACACACACACAGAATGCATACATACCAAAGTGGTCTTTTTCCTCAACAGGTTTAAGACCTGTCAGCTTCCTGTCTCACCTGCCCCGCACCCCCCCCCCCCCCCTCTCTCGCTCTCGCCCTCCCTCCCCACACCCGCAGCAGCCTCCCCCCCCCCCCCCCCATTTTTTTCAGTGTGTGTGTGTGTGTGAGAGAGAGAGAGAGAGAGAGATAGAGGAGAGAGAGAGAGAAAGAGATATAGAAGAGAAAGCAAAGAAAGGGCAGCAAAAATGAGGTGAACACTTGAATTCAAGTCGGCTTACATAAAAAAAAATCTATCGTAGGACTTGCTTCAGCCGGTTCAATAGATTCCCAACAAAGGATGTACGAGAGCTTGCAGAATGTGCACCATGGAACAGATGCTTAATATGAGCTCACTGGCGAGCTTCGTACACATGAGTGGTGTGTGTGTGTGTGTGCTGGGTTGTTGTCGTTGTCACTGTGTTTGGACAGAATGATTTGTCAGCCACTTTTTGTTTGAGATGTGATGGGTTGGGACGTGTTTAGACAGAAAACGAAACAGTCAGTAACGTGTGGGTGCGCAGGCACACACACACACACACACACACACACACACACACACCACGCACGCAGCGCCGCACACGCACACACACGACCCCGCTCGCGGCGCACCCAGCCAGCGCACACACGCACACACACGCTCGCTCGCAGGCACGACACACCAGCACACACACCACCACACACACACACACAAGCCACAAACACACACCTCGTCGCGCGGCGCGTGCATTCGACTAGGACAAGACGTACGTTTAAAGAATAACCTTGTTTAAGAACAAAATTAGAAGGCGACTATGTTGAACAGCCTCAAAGAAAGGCAATATATACGTGAACACACAAAGGAAGATGTAATCTAACGCTTCTTTGATTGTCTTCCCAATATGAAACAGACAAAAGATCTCGGCAAATTTGTCTTTATGCTTATATGTCTTCCGAATATGAAACGGGCAAACAGATTCTCGGCAAACTCATATC
>CM031620.1:63189680-63197180 GCA_018398815.1 Conus ventricosus | reverse complement strand
GAATTTTCATCAATTCGTAAACAGTAACTTTACTGTTCTCCTTCTGAGTTTGACAGAAAAAAAGCGATAATCTCCTGAACGGATTCTGGATCGGTTTTTAGATCCAGATCCGCTATTTACGAATCCATCCACTCTAAACTTAAAAGGGTTGGTCTTTAGCTACAGTCTACCTTTCCATCAAGTAAAGTACATTACATATGTTTCCCCAGCCCACCTCACTCCCTACCCCCACTCTCTCCTTCCCTTCATTATTGTTATTCTCATTTTTAAAAGGGTTGGTCTTTAGGCTACAGTCAAACCTTTCCATCAAGTAAAGTACACTTACATATGTTTCCCCAGCCCACCTCACTCCCTACCCCCACTCTCTCCTTCCCCTTCATTATTGTTATTCTCATTTTTATTTTTATTTTTTTTAATTTTTTATTTTGTTATTATTATTTTTATTGTTGTTTTGTTTGTTATTATTCGTATTTTTTGTTTTGTTTTCATTTATATTCTGTTTTCATTTGATGTTCCTCTATGATTACATGACCGCTTTGCTTGCTTCTTTGATTTCTTACATTAATTGATTTCACTGCATGTTGTAGTCCCTACTCAGGGCGAGGACTGGATGTAAAAAAGCACGTTAGTGCTTATCTATTATCCTCGTTAAATAAAGAATTTGTCTTGTCTTGTCTTGTCTTGTCAAGTTTAGTTAAAAATGGGTTCTCTAGTTTTGGGATATTCGTGATGACAGACGAACATAATGAGCTCGGATAAAAAAAACCAAAACGCCTGACAAAGATCACACTTGCGGATGACACTGTTTTGCACTGTTACTCTAGCTAGGAAAGCTGGTAGCGTCTTGGACGTTTGGCCAGGGCCGCCGCAACTGCTCGGCCCAAGATTGATGGGCTGCTCTGAGAGCTCGACATGACGACGGTAGTGGAGCCAAGGGCGTGTTCTTGCTTCTCCCCATCGTTCATTCCTAGTGGTATGGGAATAAGGAGCGTAAATGACATCTCTTATTGTTCGAGCGCAGTGTGTGTGTGTGTGTGTGTGTGTGGGGTGTGTGTGTGTGTGTGTTGGGGTGTGTGTGACCCTGGTTTTGTAATTTTCTTGTTTTTGTCTCACTGTATTTCTACCCCTCAATCACTCCCTTCTACGCGCACGGACACCTACACAAACACACGCACGTGCGCGCGCGTGCGTGCACACACGCACACACTAGTACTCCAAACTCTCTCTCTCTCTCTCTCTCTCTCTCTCTCTCTCTCTCCTCTCTCTCTCTCTCCTCTCTCTCTCTCTCTCTCTGCCCACTTACGGCACCGCTGTTCCCGCCACGGTGCCTCCCTCCCCCACTAATCCTCTACAGGCCATTGCTGAAGCAGTGCGACTGCTACAGGCAGCCTGTGGCCTTTCTTCAGTGTGAAGAGTCTTTGTAAGAGTCGTCCCTTCCACACCCACCAGCGCCCTCCCCCCCCCCCAAAAAAAAAAAAAAAAACACACACAAAACAATTGAGGAACTAGACGTGTGTTATACGTACAAGTCCTTGATATAAGTGTGTGTGTGTGTGTGTTGGTGTGTGTGCGCGCGCGCGTGCGCGCGTGCGTGCGTGCGTGCGTGCGTGCGTGTTGTGTGTGTGTGTGTGTGTGTGTGTGTGTGTGTGTGTGTGTGTGTGTGTCTTTCATCCTTCCTTGCCAACTGAGAATTAATCCTGGGATACTACTTGTGCGTGTTATTATGTTCTTAGGAATAAAAAACTATCTTTTCACATCGGCATCTATTGTTGACAGTGATCACCGTAGGCTGTGCTGAAACATTTTGTGTTCTACTCATTTACTATCAAGACCACTCGTGTTACTAAAGACATTTCGCCCCATGTTTCAGAAATGACTGAACTGTGTGGCTCATGAATCATATGTGCCTTCACTGAATGTCAGACTACATTTGTGTTTCTAAAAAAAAAACTAAAAAAAACTTTCTTTTACCTGCGTTCGGTGGATGTGACTGATTGGAGAGCGCTCCATAAGTGCAACGCATTTGTGCCAAACAACTTGGACCTATAGACAATTTAATCTGATTATCACATATATATGTGTGTTCAGATACATATGAGTTGGAGATTCTGTGCGTGCAACATACAGGAATTGTGCTTTTTAGTCTTGCAGTACTTCGTCCTGTACAACCTGACAGCAATTAGTTGAGTGCACATTAAATTGTAAGTGCATTCTCAGTCACCTATTTCCGAACCACTGCTGTGGTACCTAATCTACCAGTTTGTTTGATTTATTTTTCTTGTTTGTTGTTGTTGTTGTTATTGTTGCTGTTTTTTGTTTTGTTGTTGTTTTCATTATTTATTTTACTTTTTAATACGTGTCCTTTCTTCCCTTTCTTTTTGTTTTTCCTTTTACTTGTGCACTCAGGACATACAATGACCACAAACCAGAACTCATGGCCATCGAGAGATGGACTGAGAATTTGCCATTTAAATATCATAGTGCAGTCAGCAAGATCTCTGATATCTCGACCCTGATATCAAACCACCAAAAGCCATTCCATGTTCTGGGTCTCTCCGAATCAAGACTAAATACCTACATTAGTGATGAAGATGTAGCAGTCCCAGGTTATAATATCGTTCGAAAAGACCCTACTAAAGACAAAGAGACAGGTCTTCTAGTGTATGTCAGTGAATCTCTCAACTTCAAGAGACTTCCCACCTAGAACAGCATGACGTAGAAGCAGTGTGGATACAAATCACACTGAACAAATCACGATCCATTTTAATGGGGTTTTGCTATCGGAACCCAGCAGAAAGAGTCAGCTGGACTGATAAATTTGTTACTATGAGGGACGCAGTTTCCTTAGAATGTAAAGAGATTGTTTTCTCGGTGACTTCAATGTAGATCTTTTGAAATCAAACAGCCAATGGAGCCAAACGATAAGTGTGTTGAATTTACATCAGATTATCAAAAAACCCACCAGAGTAACACCAACTTCAAAGACAATCATTGACCAAAATCTATATCTCAAATGAAAATAACATACTAGAAGCTTGTGTACCAGTCTTCTCTTCTAGTGATCATTACCCAGTGTGTGTTACATGGTCTAAACTGGAGTGAAAATCCCCAAACCAGGCCACAAAACCCTAACCTATCGTTGCTTCTCAAAATTTAACGAACAAAACTTTTGCTTGATTTAATGAACTCAGAACTTAATACAGTATACAATATTGCTGATCCAGATTCAGCGATTGACTTTTGGATCGAAATTTTTTACAGAAGTCTATAACAGACATGCTCCGTTAAAAACAATCAGAGTAAAGCATATTCCCAAACCACCGTGCTACACGAAAGAATTACAGGAGGCATGCTACCTTAGAGACCTTTTGAAAGAACATGGCTATGAAGAAGAATCAAGATCACTAAGAAATGCAATAAACTCTCAGAAGCGCAGGGAAAAAACTAAATACTATCGCGAGTTATTAACTTCCAAACAAATCCAAAACTGGTTTGGCAAGCAATAAACCAGCTTAACAACAACAGTTCTTCTTCAAAATCAACCGTTATCAAAGGTATTTCTGCTGAACAACTTAACACTCACTTCTCTACCATTCCAGATACAGTTGTTACTACTGATCATTCAAGCTCTAATGAACTTAAAGAACTCCATCAATTTTGTCACGACAAAAAAATCACGTCTGAACTACACATTCCACTCATAACTGTGCACGAGGTGTATCAGTACCTACTTCATCTCAAACAGTCAGGAACACGTGGACTAGATGGCATAGATGGCAAAATTACTGAAACTCTCGGCTCCAGTTATAACTGACACGTTAACGTATATCTTTAATCTGTGCATAGATAAAGTTATTTTCCTAATGCGTTCAAAAAAGCAAAAGTTATACCCATTCATAAATCTGGTGATAATACTGATCCTTCAAACTACAGACCAATATCAATCTTATCTATCCTTTCCAAACCTCTAGAAAAGCATTTAAATAAACACATCCTTCATCACTTCAACAAGTACGATTTGCTCCATCCCGGACAGTCTGGTTTCAGACAGAAACATTCCTGCCATTCTGCATTAATCAATCTTGTAGATGTGTGGCTTAATAATATTAATAACAACAGATATTGTGGTGTCTATTCGTTGATTTTAAAAAAGCATTCTATGTCATTGACCACAATCTCCTTATTCAAAAACTGGAGATATACGGTCTTTCAAAATCCGCCCTTATCCTTCTAAAATCATACATCACAAAACGACAACAATGCGTCTTATCGGGGACGGCTGTCTCTTCTATAACAACTCTTAAGTATGACGTTCCACAAGGCTCCATTTTAGGCCCGCTACTCTTCTCAATCTACATTAATGACCTACCCCTACATGTGAGATCTACATACGACCTATTTGCAGATGACACCACAATTCACACCAGCCATAATGATCCTTCCAGTCTTTCAAAACATTTGCAAGAGAGTACCAACGACCTTGTAAAATGGACCGAACTAAATCATATGTCACTTCACCCTCAAAAAAACAAAACTCATGTACATTACAAACTAGCAAAAAAGACAAAAGCTCACCAATGATTTCCCTCCTATACACCTCAATAATGTACTTGTGGAACAAGTCACTCATAAAGTATTAGGACTAATAATTGACAATAGTCTCAGATGGAATCCCACATAACGTTACTATGCAAAAAGCTCTCCCAGAAAGTCTGTCAGCTCACCAAAATCAAACACTTTCTGGACCTTCATTCACGAAAACTTTTTTTCCATGCTCATATTCAGTCTCAATGTTGATTATGCATCGACTATATGGATTCTGCAAGTGCAAACACACTAAAACCATTGTTCAGCCTACATAAACGACGCTCAAACTAATCCTTCTGAAGAAAACTAGCCCTCGAAAGCTCTGATTATAAACATCTTCACATTCTTCCATTCAGCCAGAGACTCAAATACAACAAAGGGCTAATGATGCACAAGATTCTGACCGGGAATGCTCCAACAACTTTAATGAGACGATTCTCAAAAGTCTCGTCGAGAAACTCCCACAAACCCATATCCCAATCCCCAGAATTGACCTATTTAAATCAAGTCTAACGTACTCGGGAACCTCTTTGTGGAACTCCCTTCCGAAATACATCAAACAAATCCATTGTACCACAACTTTCAAAAACACTTACCTTACCCATCTTCTGCGGTAAAAAAATAATTAAAAAAAACATAAATAAAAATAAAATAAAAAAACCATAAGTAATACCAAGTAATCTCAAAAAACATAAATCATCCCATTTCATGTAGTTAACCAATTTGTCTTTTCTATTTTTTTTCTTCTTTTTTTTTCATGTATCAAGTATTTTGATATATATCACCAGTGTGTGTGTAATGTATGCAGCAGTTTTATGTATGTATGTTATGTATGTGTGTATATATATATGTACGTGTGCGCATGTATGTGTATGTGTGTGCGTGTATGTATGTATGTACATGTATGTGTGTATATGTATATATACTGTATATATGGAGATATATATATTATATATATATATATATATATATAATATATATATATAATATATATATAAAATATATATATATAGATATGTATGTATGTGTGTGTGTATATATGCATATGTGTGTGTGTGTGGGTATATATATGTGTGCATATGGATATAATCTTATGAAAAATGATTATATGTTGTCCCCTTTTTTCACTCTTTCTCTCTCTCTCTCTCTCTCTCTCTCCTCTCTCTCTCTCTCTCTCTCTCTCTCTCTCTCTCTCTCTCTCTCTGCCGCTCTCTCTCTCGCTCTCTCTCTCTCTCTCTCTCTCTCTCTCTCTCTCTCTCTCTCTCACTCTCTCTCTCTCTCTCTGTCTCTGTCTCTCTCATTCTCTCTCTCTCTCTCTCTCTCTCTCTCTTTTCTCTCTCTCTCTCTCTCTCCTCTGTCTCTGTCTGTGCATGTGTTGCGTGTGTATCTTCCGAATTCCGTACATATTTTGTCATGTTCATTTTACTGTCTGATTTTATACAGGCTAATTATTGTACGTTTTAGTACAGTTCCATTTCAAATCATTACATCTCATGCTGTTCCCCCTCTCCCTTCCATCCTCTCTCTCTCTCTCTCTCTTCTCTCTCTCTCTCTCTCTCTCTCTCTCTCTCTCTCTCTCTCTCTCTTCCCCCCCCCCCCCAATGTCATCTCACTTTGCTTAATACGTTCTACGTATTTTCATGCCTTAGGAAAAATGAATGCATGTGGTGCCTTGCTCTCTCTCTCTCTCTCTCTCTCTCTCTCTCTCTCTCTCTCCTCTCTCTCTCTCTCCTCTCTCTCTCTCTCTCTATGCGTGCAAACGTGCGTGTATTTGTGTGTTTTAAAAATATGTACGCACTTTGTCATATTCACTTCACTGTCTGTTTTCATACATGCCAATCTTGTACGTTGTAGTACACTTACATATGTTTCCCCAGCCCACCTCACTCCCTACCCCCGCTCTCCTCCTTCCTCTTCATTATTGTTATTCTCATTTTTATTTTTTTTTTATTTTTTTGTTATTATTATTTTTTGTTGTTGTTTTGTTTATTATTATTCTTATTTTTTGTTTTGTTTTCATTTATCTTCTATTTTCACTTGATGTTCCTCTATGATTACATGACCGCGTGTCTTGCTTCTTTGATTTCTTACATTAATTGATTTCACTGCATGTTGTAGTCCCTACGCAGGGCGAGGACTGGATGTAAAAAAAAGCACGTTAGTGCTTATCTATTATCCTCGTAAATAAAGAATTTTGTCTTGTCTTGTCTTGTCTTCTCTCTCTCTCTTCTCTCCTCTCATCTCATCTCCTCTCCTCTCTCACTCTCTCTCTCTCTCTCTCTTCTCTCTCTCTCTCTCTCTCGTTCACATCATGCACTAGCACATATACACAGGCATGCGTTCAGTACTCAGTAATGGCAGAGAACCAGTCAAATAAGCAAGCAATAAAGTAAAGAAGCAAGAAACCAAACTAATGTGCAAGTATAAAAGCCAACAAAGAAATAAGTAAGTCAGTAAAATACAAGCAGAGTGAGTACTCAAGTAATAAGTTTTTTTTTAAAAAGTTCAAAGTTATTTAACACAGCAGGTGTTGTTTCTTCCTGACCTGGTTCGCACACCTGGGAATGTGCCCGCTGTTGAAACGAAACATGCTGTATTAACTAAACATCGAAATCATTCACCTTGTCCAAATCAGTGAGCGATCTTAAACGGTGTGGAAAAAAAAAACCATTCTACTCATCAAAAGAATAGAGATATTTGATATATTTAAGGATACACCTTATCAGAAACATTCAGCGACGTAAACCAATAAACATTCACCTCATTAACGTGAAATAGGCATTCTCCTCATGAAATGGGAAGAAGAGATTTCATACAATGCAACAAACATTTTTCTCGTAAAAGAGAAGGAATTTTAAAATGTGGAACGAGCATTTTCCCCATGAAAAGACAGGGCTATTTCAAACAGCGGAA
>CM031620.1:63181831-63184580 GCA_018398815.1 Conus ventricosus | reverse complement strand
AGATACTTAATGTTAAGGTAGGCTGTCGAGGACCTAGTGGTAGATACTTAATGTTAAGGTTAGGCTGTCGAGGACCTAGAGGTAATACTTAATGTTAAGGTTAGGCTGTCGAGGACCTAGGGGTAAGATACTTAATGTTAAGGTTAGGCTGTCGAGGACCTAGAGGTAAGATACTTAATGTTAAGGTTAGGCTGTCGAGGACCTAGAGGTAAGATACTTAATGTTAAGGTTAGGCTGTCGAGGGAACCTAGAGTAAGATACTTAATGTTAAGGTTAGGCTGTCGAGGCCCTAGAGGTAAGATACTTAATGTTAAGGTTAGGCTGTCGGGGACCTAGAGGTAAGATACTTAATGTTACGGTTAGGCTGTCGAGGACCTAGAGGTAAGATACTTAATGTTACGGTTAGGCTGTCGAGGACCTAGAGGTAAGATACTCAATGTTACGGTTAGGCTGTCGAGGACCTAGAGGTAAGATACTTAATGTTAAGGTTAGGCTGTCGAGGACCTAGAGGTAAGATACTTAATGTTAAGGTTAGGCTGTCGGGGACCTAGAGGTAAATACTTAATGTTAAGGTTAGGCTGTCGAGGACCTAGAGGTAAGATACTTAATGTTAAGGTTAGGCTGTCGAGGCCCAAGAGGTAAGATACTTAATGTTAAGGTTAGGCTGTCGAGGACCTAGAGGTAAGATACTATAATGTTAAGGTTAGGCTGTCGAGGACCTAGAGGTAAGACACTTAATGTTAAGGTTAGCCTGTCGAGGACCTAGAGGTAAGACACTTAATGTTAAGGTTAGCCTGTCGAGGACCTAGAGGTAAGACACTTAATGTTAAGGTTAGCCTGTCGAGGACCTAGAGGTAAGACACTTAATGTTAAGGTTAGGCTGTCGAGGACCTAGAGGTAAGACACTATAATGTTAAGGTTTAGCCTGTCGAGACCTAGAGGTAAGACACTTAATGTTAAGGTTAGCCTGTCGAGGACCTAGAGGTAAGATACTTAATGTTAAGGTTAGGCTTCGAGACCTAGAGGTAAGATACTTAATGTTAAGGTTAGGCTGTCGAGGACCTAAGAGGTAAGACACTTAATGTTAGGGTTAGCCTGTCGAGGACCTAGAGGTAAGACACTTGCCTCCTCCCAGTTGTCTCCTCCCCTTCCACCCCCCCCCCCCCTGCCACCCCGTGTCTGTCTGTCTGTCTGTCTGCCTCTCTCTCTCTCTCTCTCTCTCTCTCTCACCCTTCTCTCCTCTCTCTCTCTCTCTCTCTCTCGTAGTTTGTGCGTTTTCTCTCTTTTCCCGCCCGTCCTCTCCCTACCACCATCCTTCCCTCTCTCTCTTTCTCTCACTCACTCTCTTATTCACACACACACAAAACACACACACCACACACACACACACACACACACACACACACACACACACACACTCTCTCTCTCTCTCTCTCTCTCTCTCTCATCTCTCTCTCTCCCACACCACACCACGCACACGCACACTCACACCACCACACACACACACACACACACACACACACGCGCAGACACACACACACACACACACACGCACACACACACACACACACACACACACACACACACACACACACACACACACACACACACACACAACATTATTCAGACAGAGAGAAAGAGATGCAGGAGAGGGTGTGTGGAGGAAGAGGGAGAAGAAAAAAAAAAGGGGGTGGTGGGGGGGGGGGTGAGAGACACAATGACCTAATGGGTTTGGCCTTTAGTGGGAGGGAGAAGGCAGGTAAAGCCATTTGGCCTTTAGAGGACGAGCGGCCCGGTGACACGGCCTTCCTTGAACCCTTGATGCACCACGCCGGGCTTTGTGTGCACACGGCCGGCCACCTGGCGCCAGTAGGTAACGGTAGCTCTGTCGTCTCCTTCACACCACTGACACAGCCAGGTTGGAGGGGGGAGGGGGGGGGGGTGGGGTGGGAGGACAGCTACTGTGCACCTGATTTATGAACCCCGCCAAGGTGCAGATCCACGGACATGACTACCGTACAACAGTTTGTTGCCGCGAACAGCGCGTCATTATGAGACTTGTGCCCAAGTACACTTTGATGTCTGCTGCTGCATTCCATGATGTAGAAGAAAAAAAAAGAAGTGTGTGTGTGTGTTTGTCACACACACACACACACACACACACACACACACACACACACACACACACACACACACAACACACATATATATATATATATATAATATATAGAGAGAGAGAGAGAGAGAGAGAGGAGAGAGAGAGAGAGAGAGAGGGAGAGAGAAGGAGAGAGAGAGGGAGAGAGAGAGAAGGAGAGAGGGGGGGGGGGAGAGAGAGAGAGAGAGAGTGAGAGAGAGAGAGAGACAGAGAGAGAGAGCAATGAAGTACACCTAATGTATAAAAAGGTGTTGTACCTGTATATTTCGTCTTCAGAGAAGAAGTCTGCAGCTTTTAGATAACGAAACATTTTTGTAAAGGGAACTGACCAGAGGAAAGTTTTCAAAGTGCGCTTGTTTCCTGGAAATGCTCTTTATTCCTGGTTGAAACGGTACCCCCAGAGCAAGTTCTGGGTACACAAAAGTCTTGTTTTATGAGAGTCTTGAGATGATACAACGGAATCTTCCGGATAAAACTATGTGAAGAAAAACTCAAACCCTGTGCTGTCCAATGACTTTCTTCCTGTCTGTCTCTGGAGATGCTGTTGTGTTCTATTGACGTCCCAATTGAGAGAGCTTCCTTTTGTGTTCTAGA
>CM031620.1:63139331-63166831 GCA_018398815.1 Conus ventricosus | reverse complement strand
TTGTTGCAGTGTGTGTGTGTGTGTGTGTGTGTGTGCTAGCAAGTGCGTGTGCTTGTGTGTTATGTGTGTGTGAGCGTGTGCATGCATGCAAGCGCGCACAAGCATGCGTGCATGTGCGCGCACGTGCATGTGTAAAGCTATATCTGTTTTGCATTCACTATTCAAAATTGTTATAGCTCAGCGAGTACTTCCTACTCACCTGGAAAACACCATGAGGTCAAATTGTATCCGCCTGTTGCATCAAAGATTATCGGAAAAAAAATGTTTTGGATCATTCTCTTTGATCTTCACATTATCACCCTCCAAACAATTAAGCAAGTAAAACTTTTTCCTCCAGTGAAACACTTAAGATACTATGTGTTTCCCTACTGAAACAGTGGCAGACACTTGACGGTTTACGGTGCATGTGAACTGTTTCCCTGGGCAAAACAAAGTGCATCTTGTCTGCTGTGATGAAACAATTAAAATCACTTTTTTTTTCTGTAATGAAATAGTCACAAGCACATAAAAAATTTTGTTTCCATAGTGAAATGATGATAGGCATACGAAAATGTTTATTTTTTTAAATTTAGAAGGAAAAAACAACATTTAAATGTGCATGTATGTTTCTCCCATGGTGAAACAAAGATACGTTATTTTTTTTTTATTTTTTTTTTTTGCCTGGATGAAAAGATTAAAGGATTTTATTCTGTTGTTTTTGTACTGAAACAATGGGAATCTAATAAAACTTTTGTTCTCATAGTGAACAGTTAAAGACGCACAAAATATTTTTCCATTTGTTGAAACAGTAGGCACATTATAACCTTTTTTCTCCTGTGTTGAAACGGGTAAGGGAACAGGAAATGTAGCTCCCATTGTGAAACAGTTAAATGCACATACACCTTTTGTTCTTACAGGGCCAAAATTAGTCATGGTTTTTGTTCCTATCAGCGACGCATGAAAGTCATTGAAAATTTTGTTTCCATTGTGAAGAACAGTTTTTCTTGTAGTGAAGCAAAATGTTTGTTTCCATGGTCTGACTAGGCAAATAAACTTTTGTTGTAGCAAAACAGTTACAATGCCACATATAACTTTTGTTCCCACATTGAAACAGTTCAAAGGCACATGAAAATCTAATTTGCTTGCTGAAACAGTTCAAGTCATTCATACAGATTAATCCTACATTGAGACACCTCTCTTTCTCTCTCTCTCTCTCTCTCTCTCTCTCTCTCTCTCTCTCTCTCTCTCTCTCTCTCTCATATATATATATATATATATATATATATATCTATCTATCTAGATATATATATATATATCTATCTATATATATATATATATATATATATATATATATATATATATATATATATTATATGAGAGAGAGAGAGAGAGAGAGAGAGAGAATGGTACTGAGGATCAGCGCAATCTTAAAAACAGTGCTCAACCACAGTGGGAGCGACATTTGTTATATTAAAAGCAAGTTAAAATCAATATATATATATATATGTGTGTGTGTGTGTGTGTGTGTGTGTGTGTGTGTGTGTGTGTGTGTGTGAGTGCACCTTTGTTTCACTCTACAAACAGATGTTAACCTACGTTGCAGATCATGCATGCGAAACAAAGTGAACAGACAAGCAGTCAGACTCATAATGAAATGAATACCCAGAGAACAGACAGGTAGTCAGACCCCTAATGAAATGAATACCCAGAGAACAGACAAGCGGTCAGACCCCTAATGAAATGAATAGCCAGAGAACAGACAAGCGGTCAGACCCCTAATGAAATGAATGCCAAGTGTTGTGTGGTGGGCAGGGGCCGCCGGGAGGGGCGGTCAACGGCTGCAGTCCCATGCTGATGGGAGGTCCAGGGGACATGGGCATGCAGGCGCCGCTACATGTCATGACCTCCATGGGGCCAGGCCCGCCCGGCCAGGTCATGGTCGCTCTGGTAAGTGCACAGGTCGGTCTCCTTTG
Source organism: Conus ventricosus (assembly GCA_018398815.1). Lineage (NCBI taxonomy): Eukaryota > Metazoa > Mollusca > Gastropoda > Neogastropoda > Conidae > Conus > Conus ventricosus. The sequence continues at coordinate 63,164,879 of CM031620.1, read as the reverse complement.
ACTGGGGCTGTGGGGACTTGCATTCAGGATTTTGTTTGTGCGTGTGTGTGTATGTATGTATATGTGTATACATACTGAGTGACTGACTGAAACCATTTACTGTCAGATAATGACAGTAATATGCATACGTACATACACACATATATGTATGCATGTATAGATAGATAGATATGTGTGTGTGTGTATATGTTTCCCAGCATCGTATTTCCTCACCTCATTTTCTTTTCGTTTTACTTTTCTACCCTTTGCCGGCTGTTTTGGAGTGCTGTTGGATTCTAGTTTTGAACCCTTGATTGTGAGACCACCACAGAATTATACACTGTGCTAAATCTCCATTTGGTGCCAAGGGAGCACAGAAGCGATCAACCGTGCCTCCCTGATGAGTCTGATCCAGCGGATGAAAGGCCTCGGAGCAAGCGGTAGGAATGGTTCTGCTCCCAGGAAGGGCTTGGTATTCATCTTTCCCTGTTTAGTAATAGTCTGTGCAGAATGCAACTTCTTTGTCATGCTGTGAGGGTTGTTTCACTACTACATTGTAGCACTTCACTTCCTTGAGTCAGAAGTGTGGTGCTGTCACGAGGGGACATGGGTGGACGGTTCCTTGAGTTCTGTTTTGAAACGTTTATAAGAACTTTTCACAGGTGCTAAGCGTATGTCATGTTTGCAAAGGTTTCACACACCAACCGGCTTTGGCTTACTGCCATTCAGTGTCTTGTAATCTGAACCTAACGTGTCTTATCCAGACCTGTGAAATTGAAAGGGCAAGACAAAAAAAAAAAAAGAAGAAAAATAGAGAAAAAAAAAGAGTAGAATTAAGTAAAGAAGTAGAAAATACATTAAAAAAAAGGCCGTTCACCAACTGGCATTGGGTTGGTTGTTGGGTATCCCGTATTGTTTCTCAGTATCTATTGTAATCGGAGCACACTCCTGGCAAAGCCTGTAGAAAGAAGCACCACTACTACCATTGCCACCATCATTGATTTAAAGCTATTCTGTGTTTTCCAATCTGAGGACAGTATTTTCTGTGCCCGCATACTGGCTGTTCCAGTATTGCAATGATTTTCAAGGGAGACTCTTTTGTTCCTTGCTCGCCCTTTCCCGTCTCCACTTACACACCCTCCACCCCCATCCCCGCAAGACTCTTCAGAGTAAGGGAAGCAATTGATAAGCGCAAGCCAATGAGTTCTTGATTTGCGTCCTTTAATAGAGGTCTTACTGTTTCATTTTACGTCGGAAAGGAGCTTTAGCTCTCATTGTGAGGCAGGTTGATACGGTTTTCTTTCCAGTTTACACACACACACACACCACACACACACACACACACACACGCGTGCCAAAAAGTTAACAAGAACCATAGCAAGAAAAGAAAACTGCTAGCATGGCACGGTACCTTCTGCTCATGTTCTCGTACTCTAACATACCGAAGCACTGACTAGATGACAACGATGTATGTGTGTGTGTGTGTCAGAACCATCTGCTCATGTTCTCTTGCTCTAAAGAACCAAAGCACTGACTAGGTGATAACGGTGTGTGTGTGTGTGTGTGTGTGTGTGTGTGTGTGTGTGTGTGTGTGTGTGTGTCAGAACCATCTGCTCATGTTCTCTTGCTCTAAAGAACCAAAGCACTGACTAGGTGATAACGGTGTGTGTGTGTGTGTGTGTCAGAACCATCTGCTCATGTTCTGTGTGTGTGTGTGTGTGTGTCAGAACCATCTGCTCATGTTCTCTTGCTCTAAAGAACCAAAGCACTGACTAGATGATAACGGTGTGTGTGTGTGTGTGTGTGTGTGTGTGTCAGAACCATCTGCTCCTGTTCTCTTGCTCTAAAGAACCAAAGCACTGACTAGATGATAACGATGTGTGTGTGTGTGTGTGTGTGTCAGAACCAGGCAGGCTTCGTCAGCCCTATGGGGTTCCGGCCGATGAAGGACGGGCAGGACCTGATGGGCGTGGTGGACAGCAGCGTGGGTGCGGGGCCCACCGCACAGAAAACGGAGTCCAAGAAGCACCCCAGTCTACCCAAAGAAGTGAGTGGGATCAGAAGAACATTCTCCTTACCTATGTTTTTGCTTTTTATTGATTGCCGTCTCCTTTTCCCAGTCTCGCTCTGTTGCGTTACTGCTTTTGCAGTCATTCCAGCCGCGCTAAGGATGGTCCTGTCACACTCCCAACAGAAGCACACACACACACACACACACACACACACACACACACACACACACACACACACACACAACACACACAGAATGAGATATATAGTCTGCAAACATACTATTCACAAGATGAAACGAAAAATGGAGGAAATTGATGATTTTTACTGCTAACAGCTGGTTCAAACTGCAGGAGAGCTCCGGGGTAGTGATCTTGAACGTTTGTTTGATGCTTTTGGTTTTTGTCCCCTCACTTTAAGCTTCCAGGGGACGTGTCTCATGGTGACCGGGGGGGGGTGGGATCTGAAGTTCTGGAGATTTTGCTCTCAGATCATTGTGATACATAAGTGTGTGTATGTGCATATTCTCTCTCTCTCTCTCTCTCTCTCTCTCTCTCTCTCTCTCTCTCTCTCTCTCTCTCTGTGTGCCTCTCTCTGTCTGTATATCAATCAATCTACATATCAGTCACGTCTATATCTATCTGTCTGTCACTCTCTCTCTTTTCCTACCTACCTGAGTATCTATGTATGTGCAAGTGTATGTTGACTGGAATCAAACCTGCTACCTGTACATTCCTCCGGAATCCTATGTGACCCAACAGCTGTTGTATGTAACCCGTGGTGTGTTCCTTCCAGGCCGTGTCACTGATGATGGAATGGCTACGAGGTCACAAGGACAACCCCTACCCCAACGACGACGAGAAAGCAATGCTAATCAAACAAACTGGACTGACCATCAACCAAATCAACTACTGGTTCACCAACGCCCGACGACGAATCTTGCCCAAGTGGGCGCAGTGCAAGTGACCTTTCCCCTTTTCTGTGACCGTGGACGTTGGGAGTCCCGAGCTAGACGTTGGGTTCCCTCCCCCTCCCCAAGGTCAAGGCTGTCGCATTTCTGTTTTGTCTTGATCAACGAAGGCATTTACCTGGGCTGGAAGGGAGTGAATGCGGGGGTGTGGATGGACGTGCACGACGACAGCGCTGTGTTAGTCAATGTATCCAGCTCTTCTTTCCGCTCTCCTCACCTTCATAAGGTCATCAATTCTACTACTAACGAAGGAAGACTGGTAATCAATAACGCAGACCTCGTTGGTGTGACGTCTTCGCCACAGTCTGATTTGGCATAGCAGCATTTCTGTACATGTAGCAAACATGATCACTGGCTTGACTTTGAAAAGAGAAAAAAACGAACAAACGAACAACAGGAAAAAAAAGACATTCAGATGTGTGTGTGTGTGTGTGTGTGTGTGTGTGTGTGTGTGTGTGTGTGTGTGTGTGTGTATGTGATGCAAGCGGGGGGGTGGGGGGGTGGTGTGAGTACGTGGGGGGGGGGGGGGGGGGGGGGGGATGGGGGCAGGGATTGGAGGGTGGGGGGCATGAGTTCTTGTGAATGTGATATTCATCCCTGTGGTTACTATGCACAATGCTGTAGATCACCGACGTTCTGAACCGTGCCTGTTGGCCTGTGTTCGTAGTGCCTGTTGTGTGTTTGGCTGGTCAGCTCGTGGTACTCACAACACTGGTGTCAGCCTGGTGATTTGCTCTGTTGTTGAAGCTCGCTCTTTGTTTCTCAGCCTGGCTTCAAGAGAATCCCGCCCCCCGTTACGTTACATGCATTCGCAGGCAGTCCAAAGGTCATGTAGAAGAGAGAGAGAGAGAGAGAGAGAGAGAGAACTGATTTATGAAGAAAATCTTACTGCTCTCTTGTGGGTTTTTTTTTGTTAGTTCCTCATCTCTCAAGTCTCCTTGCTTTCCACTTCTTTCTTTTCCATTACTCCCTCCCCTTATCGCCTCCTGCTCTCTCTCCTTCCATACCACTGTTGTCAAGAAGAGAGAGAAGAGAGAGAGAGAGAGAGAGAGAGAGAGAGAGAGAGAGAGAGAGAGAGAGAGAGAAATGGTTCAGGTTTTCATGTGTATGCATGTATGGGTGCACATTTGTTTGTTGTTGCAGGTTATCGTCTGCGTTCTGAAAGTGATATGTCGAAGGAAACAAAAATCAAAGAATAGGAAGAGACTGTAGTGTTGTGTGTGTGTGTGTGTGTGTGTGTGCGTGCGTGTGCGTGTGCGTATGTGTGTGTGTGTGTGTGTGTGTGAGAAAAGACAAGACAAAGATGTTCTGAGGGACTACACTGAAAATGTAATATACAAAAGAAGAGAGCATGTGGCACAGCGTCAAAATCATATAGACAGTACAAAATCCTGACGGACATCAGTCCGCCGAGATGTCAGGAGTCGTCTTTTCCTGTGTGGTTGTTTAGAGACAAGTGGATGGTGATCATCAGTAATTGTCACAAAAGAGAACTGATGTGAAGACAGACTCTGCAAGCAAGGAAGAGTAAGGGCTGTGAACTTGTTTGAGCAACACAATCATCCGCAAAGAATGGTAGAGTAAGAGCTGTGAACTCTTTTTTTATTTGTTTGTTTTTATTTGAATAGTGGTTTCCTCTGTGACAATTGTGAAGATGTATGCAGCATGCAAGAAGGTACCGTATGGGATATACAGAATTAAAGTGTCAGGGGCAGAAGAAAATATCAGTGTTTCTTTGCCACGATTTGATTAATTTATTCATTTATTACTTATTTTGATTTGCTTGTTTAGTTGGTTTATGAATTACTGAGGCAGAATGATAGTGTTCTATGAAAAGATGGAGGAATGGGAATGGGGGTTCTCGGTTTTAAACTGACATATCAGGATAGCCATTTGAAAAAAACAACAACAAAAAACATGGCATTAGAAGCTTAAGTGAAGGTTCTTGTCTTCATCAGCCTGAATCGTCATACCACAGTAAGTACTGACTATGTTTTGAAACTATAGCCCAAACAGCTGGCGTCCTTGGTATGTTTTCTGTGTGGTTCATTTTTGCCGGTCTGAAGGGTGTAGTTGAACTGCGGCAGAATTCATACATGTGAACATTTGGTTTTGTTTCTCTGTCAGTTCTACTTCTTGTACCAGCTGCATATGTGAACTGTTATGAACTTTATCAAGTGCTGCTCCTTTGATCTAGTTAATCCCCTATCCCATGGTTCTTTACTTTTATTTATTTATTATTATCTTCTTTTTTTTTTGCTGTCTCCATCTTCTATGCTTTGTCAGTGGTGTTGCTCCCATGTCGCTGATCACGGACCCCTCACACACAGCTACACCCAAGCTCGAGTAGTCGCAGTATCAGCATCAGCTGTTCACAGTGAGCAGTCAGTGTCGGGTCATGATGAGGCAGCCCAGTGCAGGACGCGCTGAACTTCTGCTGGGTGGTTTGGGTGGTGTTCAGCGGTGCCTGTTGTGAGCCAGTACACATGCCACACATCGTGTGCCCCCTACTGACGACAGTAATTGCTTTAATGTGAATCTCATGTGAACGGAAGTCCCAGCCTGGAGGGCGCCACTGGTGATAAGACCCTGTGAACATGCTGACTCAAACGTAGTCATGAGCCTGCAGCCAGAAATGAAGAAAGGACATCAGACTTAAGGTCACCACACCCTCTGATTTCAAAGCATGTAACTTGTATGTGTGCAGAAGGTTTTCTCATTTGTTTCACTTTCTTTCTTCAAAATTAAAAATACAGACATCAAAATTGTCAAAATAAGCGTATGGGAAGGCAAAGGGATGGTTTTTTTGGGAGCGTGACAGAATCAAAACATGAAAATCTATGCAAAGTTATGGCTTAAAAGTTATGGCTTAAAAGTATGCAATTGTATTGGGAAGTTTCACAGTTTGTTGTCATGGATGTTGATTTATTTCTTTGTTGATTTTTTTTAATTATTGCATGTTAACAGTTGGTGATGAACTGAAAGGGGGTTTGTTTTTAGTTATGCAGTAAAGTCGATCTTCTCATGGACAGGCCTAGTACTTACATTTCTCGTTGTCCGTTTGGTACAAAGCACATTTCATACGCTGTTTTGTGTTAGTGGTCACATGTTTTGCACGAGAATGTGTGTTCATATGTATGTATGTATGTGGCGAATGACATGGGTGCCTGGTGGGTTTTGATCTTGATCACCTCTGTAGCAAGTAAACAGACCTTTTAGAAAATTCAACTTTTAATTCAGATCGGACTAAATATTTTCAAGCAGTTGGCTGTCTTTTCAGCTTTGGTACGTTTTAGATTAATGCAGTTTATCAAGTGTATGAAAAGACAGCCAACTTGCCTAGTTGGATCAAATTATAAAATTTGAGCAGATGAACTCAAATATTTGTCTTCAGTTTTAATTTTTTTTACATGAAAATGTTGTTTTTTGTTAAGTAATAGAAAGTTTCTCCACTATGAAGAATTGTTTGTCACAGACGGTTGAAAATCAGGATGATGTGGTGAAGTTACCATGGAATGAAATTATTTGTAAGAAATTAAGCGTAACTGGACTGTCCATCCACGACATTGATGTGTTATCTGGTCATCTTTTTGTCGTTCAAAGGTCAGTGTAGTTGCCTCTGTAATGTTGAATGACAGAAATGGACTGGACGCACCAAGGCCTCAGCTTTTGTGCTGATAAATTTTTCCAGTTTAGTGAACACTCTGTGCATTTCAGTTCATATTTGGACACGCAGAAAGAATGAAGCTTTGACTCGTGCCCCTCTTTCATTACCCCACTCCATCTCCACCCACAAACTTGATATTATCGACCCCAAACAAAATATTAAGAAGTTCCTGGGGGGGGGGGGGGGGGGGGGGGGGGCAATAAACAACAGTATCAGAGAAAAGTGGGTCAGAATTGAACGTGAAAGTTGTTGGCAGCAGAGCGCGAAGTAGGAAAGAGGGAATGTGAACATTTTTAGGATCAAAGAAATATTCACTGAACAGGCTTGAGGGAGAGTGAAAATTAGTATTGATAATGAAAATATTAAATTACTTATATTTCCCACGATAGGCCAGGGTTAGCTGGAGCTCAATGCACAGTACCCCCACCCCACCCCATCCTCAAAGTAGAAAAAAAAGTTACATGGTAACCGATAGATTTTCCTGTTTAGTAACCACTTAATGCATTTCAATTCATATTTGGACACGCAGAAAGAATGAAGCTCACAGTACCAAAAAAGCAAAAAAAATTCTACTTCAGAGAAAAACCCACCAAGCAGGTCACAAGGAGAGCGTACAAACTTCTTATCACTTGAAGGAGAACACACACAAGAGCTCGTGTATCTGATGAATCAATGGTTAAGTGGCACACACCACAAGGTCAGAGGCTTGTAACAAGTGGTTATGAAGTGGCGGTTTCCTTCATTCTTCTCGCCTTCACACAAGCCCTTGCAGCTAGCTAACAACTGCTTGGTGTTGCCCTCTTGAGTTCGAGAGAGAAAAGACTTATCAAATATTTTACAGAGTCCGTTGTTCTGGGAATTTTACTGAGAAAGGGTGACATAAGAAGTATTTAATGAACAATTAAAATTAACCTTCGTTTTTTTTTAATCATTTGTATTTCTTACTTCATGCAACACAAAACAAGTATTTTATTGAATGGAAAGAGTTACATGGAAGAAGGTACCTTACCAGTTTAAAACAAAGAGGTATTTGTTAGGAGTGTTACTTGGTGTGTCGTGTCCAGAATAACCATTCTCAGCTACTCGCCCTTTTTGATATGCATTTTGTTGTTGTTGCTCTTTTGACTGAAATACAAAAAAAAAAGAAGAAGAAAATGTTATATTGTTATAAAAAGGAAACGAGACAGCAGCTAACTGATTGTGAGAGTATGTTTGAGTTCTGTTTGTAATAAATGTTTGATTTTTGATGCATGGTTTTCATTTTTGCTATACATTATTCTGTGCCTTACTTTTTTTTATAGAGCGATGCAAGGGTTCGTTGGAAATAACCACATTTGGTAAAGTTTTCTTTGGGAAGCTTTTTTTTTCTTGGCTTTGATTTTACTTTGTTAGAACCGGAAAGCAGCAGTTAGGAGCGATAAAGATGTTTTATTTTCCATATTAACTTAGGTTTGGGCAGGGAGGAGGTGGGTGGGAGGAGAGAGGGAGGGGGCAGATCTGAAAATAAAAGGTTTTGGTTGGTAGAGGGGTGACGGTTGGCTGGAGGTGTGATGAAAGAAATTTGACAGTTTATTGAATAGTTTGTGTGTCCATACGTATTTCTCTTGATTTATTTGGAGGGGAGGAGGGGGGGGGGGGTAAAGTCAGATTGATTGATTGTAAAAATAGAAAACGAAAAGCAAGGAAAAAGCAAGATGAAATTTTGGAACGTAGTTTAAATGTTTGTTTTTTAGAGAGGAAAGCAACCAACCGCTCAGAGATGAAGTTTAATGAGCAGGTTGAGATTGTGATGTTCAAGAAAGAACGACCACCACAGAGCTTTCCATGATTATACTCTTTATGGGAAATAATTATTTATCTGTCGCTTACATTTTGGAGAAAGGACTTACTGGTGTTCTTGCTGGTCTCATGGAAAATAAGATCTGATCACTTTGGGAAGGTGGGGGGAGAATGGAGGGGGGGGGGGGGGGGTTCAACAAATTGATGGCCTCTGTGATGTCATTAGAATCAAAGTATTCAATAGAGTATGATGGAGTGAATGTTGGTTGTTAACAAAAAACCAAAAACTTTCAAAATAGCTTTGCCTGTATCAGTATCATGTACGCATGTCAACCTTTACAAAAACCCAAAACCAAACAAAGAAATAAAATGCAAAGAAAAGAAAACACCCTTATGATTTTCAAAAAGTTATTTGGGAAGTAAGCAAAATGTGGGGAAAAAAGGTTGTGAGAGCTCCATTATAGATGAAAACAGGCTGTTGTACTTGAGATCACTAAGTTTGAATTAGAAACCACTTATGCTTTATATTGTTTTTCCACCCTCTGTAAGGTCATTTCAAAATCCAACCTTGCTGGTGCTAGACCTCCTCATAATTCAGGTTGATTTTTATGCACTTTCATGTATTTCTTAGAATGTGTGCTTTCTCTTTTCCTACCTTCCATGTTACTCTGTTTCACTTCATCCACCTCTCTCTCTCTCTCTCAAAGTTGCCCTCTCCCACCCCTCCACAAATACCCCATCTGTCTTTTGTATGTTTTTACTAAATTTTAGGTTTTTGTTATGTTAAATCATTTTCAGATGAATTTTTTTAATGTTTTATTGTTTTCTTTTTTTTCTGTTAGTAAAGCTGCCTTTCTTAAAATACAACTTGTTCACGATCATGCTGAACAAGAATTACCGTCCTTGCTGTTAAATATCGAACAAATCTGTTGTTTCTCAATAATACAAAAGATGTGTGTGAATGTGGTCTTTGACATTTTTACTGTGCTGTGAAGACGTTATTTTGCTACAGGTATATTTTTGGCTGAAGACTTCGTGAAGAACACTTTTCAGAGGAAAACTACTACTACACCTTGCTACATAACCTTTGCTCAGTAATCTTGCATGGTTTTGTTCAGAAACCCGTTGTGTACTATTGTTTGTGCTTTGGTTTGTTTTGTTTTGTAAGTACCAAGAGTTGCACTGTACAGACAAAAATCTAAATAAAGACATGTAAAGAAAGAGCCTATGATTATCAGTGGCGTTTCATTGTGTGACAACTTCGGGTTGAAGCCTGCCTGCTTCAGTAGTTGGAAACTTTGAGGTGAAGATAACAGGATCAGGGTTCCACATCAAACGGAGGTTTCACATACACACACACACACACACACACACACAGTCACACCCCACACACACACACACACACACACACACACACACACACACACACACACACACACACACACACACTAAATAAATTAAATAAATAAATAAATAAATAGAGGTGTCATATTCGAGTATTTTATCTATTTGTATGATTAATAAACATTCGGCACACTCAATGTAAGACTTTTTTCATGTGACTGTTTTGGCTGTTTTTTCTAAAAAAAAAAAAAAAAAATTGCCAAGTTATCCATTAAGGAAGAGAGTTAAGCTTCTGTGCCTCTGTATTTGTTATCTATCGGCAAAAGGGTTTTAAGAAAAATATAGTCACATCATTGGAAAATCAGGATAATGAAAATTTTTGACAACGCTGTGTTAAAGTTCAGACTCCATGGGCAATTTCTGGATACCACTTCAAGGGATAATTTTGTAGGACTCGTAGATGTTTGTAACCTGTTTGAAGGAGAAAAGTCATTGTAGCTTTGATTTTAATGATTCCTTTTGGTTTCCTTTATTGAATCGTTTCAAAAGTGATGAAATTTTAAGAACTTACAAACAGTGACGAAAATAAGAAAGAAAGAAAGAAAACTGAGTGTCGCTGGGAAACACAACCTCAGCATATCTGTCATCTGTCGGCAAAAGGGTGAAAGAAAAAACAGTTACATCATTGGAAAATCAGGAGAATGAAAATTCCGACAAATATCTCTACCAATAAGAGGAAGTTACTATTTATGATGTTGTTGGGGGAAAAGAGTAGCATAAAATTAGAACAAGATTTCCCTTCTGATCTGTTGGGCTCGTGAAAGACATAAATTTATTGTGTTTGATTGTGTTTGAAACGAAGTTAAAGTAGACTTTGAACTGGAAGGAGCAGAACTAGAGATCAGATTGTTTAGATTTTCTGTTCATTTTTTCTGTCTGTTTCTATATTTGAGGGAATGACATGATCGGCCAAATGCAACAAAGGTTCTTGCGATTGACAGGACATGTCTACCTGTTCCAATTAAGCCAAAAGCTCCGCCATTTTCTTATTTTGTCTTTCTCGTGTCGTCAGCTAGCCACTCCCAACTCTTACTCAGTTACTGAGAGTATTTTCTGTTATGACACTGCTACAGCTGTATTTCATATTGATATCGCGATTTCATTTCAAAATATGTGTGTGAATTTTCACGTCTCTCACATTTTTTTTATAACTGTGTGTGACCATAGCAACCATATTCTGTCAACGAAATTTGTGCATGAAATGTGGAATGTGGATGGTACTTTCAGTTGTTTAACTTATCACACTTAATGTGTAAACCAGTGGTGAGAAAATGTCTCTCTTGGTACCCTCCTTTCTTAGCAGATCGTTGCTTACCTGTGTATGTCATAATGTTTGCCAGACATGGACTGAATTCCAAGTCCTTTAGACTGTATTATCCAGATAATTCTATTGGTTTCTACTTTTTTACAGATTGTGTTGAGTAGAAATGGCAGCCCTGAGGGCTATTTTCCAGAAACAGGCTGGTATGTAATCCTTTAGAGTTTATTTCCAGGAGATTTCGGCTGGTTCCTTATTTCACAGATTTTATTTTCCCGAAATTGCAATTGGGTCCTATCTTTTCAGTGTCGGTCTGGTCCTAATCCTCCCAATGTCTGCTGGCTTCTTATCCTATGCATCGTAAACACCGCATTAAAAAAAAACCCAGCGAGATCCATCTCCTACGTATACAGAGTGTATTTTCCAGAAATTTCTGTTGATTTGGAATTTTACACACTGTTTTATCTCGGTGTATGTAAACTTGTAGTATCACGAATTGGAAGGAAATGAACGATACTTCGGTAGTTTGATGGGTGTCATTGTCTAGGAGCGAATGTACTCGGTCCCAAGCGAAAGATGACGAAACAGATACTGGTTCTTGGTGACCATCCATCACAAGGATGTTACAGTCTTTCCCTGATGAGCGAGTACAAGGCGTCAGGAACAGTCAGCAAGTAAAAGATGCATGGAGATGCCGCTGCTGTGGAAAGCCGGCTTTCAGTTAGTTCATCATCAATACAACAACTGTTACTAAGCTTGTTAGTAAAAATACAAATAAACGCTAGACAGTGAGCGACAGACAGCGACCTGAATAAGAGCAAAAGTAGAATTACGAGGCCGCTTCTACTCTTGCGTGTTACGTTTCCAGTTCCGTCTACTGTCACCCCACTTTGAGACTAATTTCAGTAAGGTAAAGTGCTACCATTATCGTGTCTTGAAGACAACATTTTGACGTTTTCAGAGATGCAGTCCCTTTAAGTATGAACGACTTTCTGTTTGGAGGAGCGTTTCTCCAATTTTCAAGTGATTTTTGTTTGTTTGTTTGGGGTTTTTTTGGTGACCCTTTTTATCAGCCCCCCCCCCCCCCCCCCCCCCCCCCCCCCCCTCGGTACGCCTGAGGTCAAAGCTTTGCTTTATTCAATGGAGAGACGACCCGCACACGCTAAAGAAATTAATGGTATTCGGCCAGTGTTGCAAACATAGCACCCCAAAGACATGGACAGCCGCATGACAGACACACTATGAAGTCATTGGCGTACCTCGTCTTTCACATTGTTTGACAGACTCACTATGACGTCATTGACGTACCTCGCCTTTCACATTGTTTGACAGACACACTATGATGTCATTGGCGTACCTCGCCTTTCACTTTGTTTGACAGACTCACTATGACGTCATTGGCGTACCTCGTCTTTCACTTTGTTTGACAGACTCACCATGACGTCATTTGCGTACCTGGCCTTTCACATTGTTTGACAGACTCACTATGACGTCATTTGCGTACCTGGCCTTTCACATTGTTTGACAGACTCACTATGACGTCATTGGCGTACCTCGCCTTTCACATTGTTTGACAGACACACTATGACGTCATTGGCGTACCTCGCCTTTCACATTGTTTGACAGACTCACTATAAAATCATGTGCGTACCTGGCCTTTCACATTGTTTGACAGACTCACTATGACGTCATTTGCGTACCTGGCCTTTCACATTGTTTGACAGACTCACTATGACGTCATTTGCGTACCTGGCCTTTCACATTGTTTGACAGACTCACTATGACGTCATTTGCGTACCTGGCCTTTCACATTGTTTGACAGACTCACTATGACGTGATTGGCGTACCTCGCCTTTCACATTGTTTTATGTACGTCTACTCTGCCGTGGAGGCACGAATGCCTACTGTTTGAACATAGTATTGACGTCATTGCAGATTATTCGAAAAGGAAACTTTGGCAGAGGTGAGACGTAAACAGTTAGGCAATAATTCTTTAATATTGACATAAACACCTGCAGCAACTTTAAGTATTCAACCTTGCTGACATACATGTACCGTTTTGGATCGTCGCCGTACGGCGATGGCTGATCTCATAGTGTGGCGCTCGTTTGCTGCACCTGACAACACTTTTTTTTCACATTTTTTTTTAACCTCAACTAATTCTAAGTAGTCGGATGCGTTTCTGCGTTGCATGCTTCATGGCTCTGCTTTTCTTTTTTTCTTTTTTTTTTTTTCTCAAATACGCTACATGACCGCATTGATAACTGAATTGAAAACGGGCGCCATTTTGGAAGGGAAGTAAAGCTACACATGGTTTATATATAATATACTCCTGATCTCAGAAAGCGATTCTGATTGGACATTGTAAGCAACACTGACAAGGAATGATAATCAAAGAGAACATGGTTCTTGTTCGCCAACTGGCAGATTGATGCGCGCGACCAATGATTGAATCGAGTGTCTCGACCTGTCAAGCCCGAAACTTGCTCCGTTTGCGGTCTCCTTTAGGAAACATTCAACAGACTGTAACTATCAGCTGGGAGGAGGAATAAATGTCAACGATGTAATGACTACATGGAGTCAACAAAAGAAGAACAGTGTGTAAGGTTCACAAGAGTATAGATTGTCGTGTGTTCAGTAAACCCAATAACCACAACGTGTTTACCTACAACAACAAAGAATGTGATTGTGTGAAATGAAACATCCAGTTTCTGCTAAAAAAAAAAAAAAGGCATAAAAATCACACTGTAGACTGTAGGATATTTTTTTTTTAAACAAGAAGTAGTGTCATTTGTGCTCACTATTTCATAAGTCAAACATGCAGGATAAGGAATGATGAAAGAATTTATTTTCTCTTAGTTGCTCATTTGGTCCACGTCCTTTTTGCTTCAACATGGTCGGATTTTACATCAGTAGGCAGAGAAATCTGAAAATTACATTTGCTCTATGGGGCTTCATTTCTTGAATAGTGACCCCCCCCCCCTCCCCACACACACACACACACACACAGACCCACACACACACAGACCCACACACACACCCCCACACACACACACCCCCACACAACACACACCCTCCCAACATTCTTTCCCTCTCCCTCTTCTACCATAAGTTTCAATCACTGATTTACTCGCATGCATACTGCCAGTCTAAGTTCCTGTCATTCCTGATAAACATGGGTTTTCAACTGGCAATGCATGTATAGCTTCTATTTTTTCTTCTTTCTTTTTTCTTTCTTTCCCCCTTTTTGTAGACTTCTTTTTCTGCATACGCAAGCTGATACTCCTGCGGACACTCCCTGTATAGACAGGCAAGTATTAAACCCATCTGTCCAACAAAGGGAGTGGAGTTTTGTGTATATGACCGTTTTTTTTTTTCTTATCTCGCCATTAAGGCAGCCATACTCCAACTTCAGGGAAGGTGCATACTATGTGTAACGTGTCATCCATACCAACGGCCAAACTGGCCTTCTCTTCCGAAAGTTGGGTGATGGATTTGACGTGTGTGCAAGATGTTATGCGTGCGTTCACACGCGGAACCTCGGTTTATGGTCTCATTCGAAGGACTGTATGGCAAATGGCGTCAGAACCAATGTTACTCCGTGGGAAAAATTCCCCCGTACCGAAACGGCTCGGCGGAGATTCGAACCCGCAACCCTAGGATTACGAGTCCGGTGCTCTACCACTGAGCTACTCCGGCCCCCTTTTTTGTATGCGAACCATTTTTTTTTTTTTTTTTAATACATATTCCCACATTTTTGTGCGCGTCTTAGACTGTAGCTGCTTGATAAAAAAAAAAAAAAAAAAAAAAAAAAGCAGACTTGACATGAAGCATGTTTTTTCATTGTATATAATTTTTTAATCTGCAGACGTTACTTGTGAGTCACAGAAGTATGTTTGCAGAATAAGAATTTGAAAGAGTGATAATATGCAACAACGAAACAAAACAGAACAAAGGAAAAGAAGGAAAGAAAGAAAAAGGCATCTCGATTTTGGAAGAAAACAAAAATTCAATGCTATTCTCATCTGTTTTCAGTTCATGATGATGGTACATATAATTATCTAGAAAGTTTGAAATGCCTCAGATTGTAGCAAACATGCATGTGTGCTGCCTCTTTGTGTGTGTGTGTGTGTGTGTGTGTGTGTGTGTGTGTGTGTGTGTGGTGTTGTGTGTGTGTTTTGTCCGACTTGACTACACTTCCTTTAGATGATCTATTTGTACAACCATCTTATCGCAACTCATTTTAATTATTGAAATATATGATTATATTTGCGAAGCTGTGTTCCAAATTTCAAGTTTTTCTTCCCCTTCCTCGCCCCTTTTGTAATGATGACAATTTAAAAATACAAAAAGAGAGCTGAAAATGGGAAAAGCACATTCAAAACAACATAAGAGGAAGCAAAAAAAAAAAAAAAAAAAAAAGAAGATAAATAGGATTGCGTGCATCCAGAGTTTTTGATGCAAGAATAAACACACACACACACACACACACACGCGCACACACACACACACACACACACACACACACACACACACACACACACACACACACACATCGCACACACACACACACACACATTCGCGCGCGCGCACACACACACACACACACACACACACACACACACACACACACACACACACACACACAGACTGACTGAAACCAATTTATTGTCAGATTAACTCAAGGTTGTACTGACCCACCCACCCACACACACACACACACACACACACACACACAACACACACACACACACACACACATACATACACAAGTGGTCACTGTCATGAGATGTAGGACATCCATCAACACGCTCATTCAAAAAAAAAAAAAAACTTTTCTGGAGAGGGAAACCTCCCCCCTCCCCCCCCCCACCTCCCACCCATCCCCCGTAAAAAAGCAAGGGGGAGATGGGTTAGAAAAAGTCCAAATAAACCAGCAAAACCAACTTTCATTTTCTTCGATCCTGAAATTGTTCAACTGGATAGAAACAGTACGGGATGGATTCAAAGGCTGACGAGACTGAGAGAACCAAACGCTGCCAGAAAATGTTTTCTGTCCTTTGACCAACTCTGGGCAAAGTAAGGACACCCCCCCCCCCCCCCCCCACCTGCTCCTACAGTATTTCTGATAACTATACATGATACTGTTGATAACATGAACTGGGTGTGTAACGGGGTTAGAAGTTAAGTGTCTGGATCTTCAGTTCCAGACTTCGGACTGTCCCACTCGATATTTTTTTTATTACAGAAATAAATGAACGAGCTCTGATGTTAGCTCTCTGGGTTTTCAGTTCCACAGTCTTTGAACTGTTTTTGCTTTTGTTTTTTTTTTCTTCAGTGCATGAACATGACATCGTACCCCCTTCACATAAAGGCTGTTTATTAGCTAATGTCACTAAAGGCTGTTTATTAGCTAATGTCACTAAAGGCTGTTTATTAGCTAATGTCACTAAAGGCTGTTTATTAGCTAATGTCACTAAAGGCTGTTTATTAGCTAATGTCACTAACAGATGTCAGTGTCGGTGTCAGTCTTCCAACTGTCCCGCTCAATTGAAAAATAATCCGTTTTCTGAAATGTGGTTATTCAAACAGCAAGAAGACGCTGTGCTTCTACACTGTCGAGGTATTAGAGAGACTGCTCTCTTATAGAATTGTTTTCAGGGAGGATGGAAAAGGGTTACCAAAGAGACCAGAACTATGCTTCCTGTTCATTCTGCCTCATGCTAATGGGAAATCTTCAGTATTTTGATTTTTGATCTATTTTCTCTCTTTCGGGGTGTGGAGGGGGTGGGGGTATTAAGACTTAGTTCGTATAGATCGCCATGCGTGTGTACGACTCGGCACTCTCCTATATAGTTAAAAGTACAGCAGATGTTATGTCAATATTAACAATCCACAACAAAATGAAAGAATAAAGACCCACAGTAACAACCAAACTCTGTCGTGTCGCATTTTTCACCGTCTGTTCAGGCGTCATTTTATGAGCGAGGATAATTGTCCAAACAAACTGTAACCGTTACTCGGCTCACACATCGGTGGCATGAATAAGCTTCTACGCAAAGCTTTCTGAGCATGTAGAAGTCTTACACTTGAGCGTTCGAGACCAATTGCGTGTTTAATTCAGATTGTGATTCACTGTTTGGAAAGAGCGTGTCTCGCCGTCAGTAACGGTGGTAAGGAAACACAAGTCCTTCGTCTCCCCCCCACCTCTCAGTGCATGACACGTTCCACTGACATTGTCAGTGCATTCTTGATATTTTATTTTTTGAGTCGGTTAACTTTAGTATTTGATTTGAATGAAGATGGAGTGTGTGTGTGTGTGTGTGTGTGTAAGGGTGAGAGTGAGTGAGTGTTTGATTTATAAAAAAGAAAGAAAAAACAACCCACCTTGCAGCACTCATACTTGCTCGTGACTGTTTCAGTGGTTACCTCATTCTTTAGCCCACCTAGATGTACATAGATCTCGCGCACCTGCTGGCGCGCTCGCGTTTGTGCGTAGGTGTATGTATGAGAGAGAGAGAGAGAGAGAGAGAGAGAGAGAGAGAGAGAGAGAGCACTGAACTGTGCATTTTGTTGATTTTAAATCTTGATTTTTTTTCTTCTGAACCGTTAATTCCAGTACTGTGGAAATCTCTCTCTGTCAGTCTCCCCCCCCCCCTCTCTCTCTCTCTCTCTCTCTCTCTCTCTCTCTCTCTCTCTCTCTCTCTCTCTCTCTCTCTCTCATTCATGGACTGAAGTTGATCAGTTACACAAAAATGTAGCAGATATCCACCGGAACTTTTTGTACTTCAGTTCAGTTCTTTTCAGTGAATCCAAAAATAAATAAATTGAAAATAGATAAATACATAAGAATAAATGAATTAAAATTCAGTTAAATCAATCGAATTAGATTAAAAGAAATTGAATTAGAATATTTTTGTCTATATTGTCATTAATGTTTCTGTTGGATCCTGATAGAAACCGTTTGATAATAAACGTTTTGAAATATAAGTTTGTGCCTCACCTGACTGTATAGCATGAAGTCTCAGTTTTCATAACCCAAAGGAATTAACATTTTGGGGGCTCAAGACCTTTTCTTGTATGAAAAAAGAACAGAACATTGTAATATCCGACTAGGTTAAAAAAAAAAAAGAAGAAGAAGAGAACATTGGTATATCCGGTAAGTTGCAAGTAAAAGAAAAAGTCTTAAAAGTCTGGTTCTACGCCTTTTTTTTTTTTAATTTGCCCATTGTCCTGTCTTTTTCTTTTTCTTCTTCTTTTTTTTTTAAACATTAAAAACGTTTTCCTTTCCTGTACCAATCGACTTATCGTCAAGAGATTGTTGCTGTGTCTAATAAGTGTTGATCTGGTTACTTTTTCGACACCCGTTTTCATTTTTTAATACTTTCTGTGTTGATGATGCTGATGTATTTTGCAGATTTCTTTACGGCTTTGTGTTTTCTCAAATTGAAGCGAAACAACAGCCCCTGTCTGAGGATTCCGGAGGCTTTTTTTTCCAGTAAGAATTGTTTCTGCATTAAGGAAATTGTGTACCTGAAAGTTGCTCTCTTCTGCTGCTCTCTTCGACTTCGCGTTTCACGCCCCTCCCCCCCCCCCCCCCCCTTTCCTCCTCCCCCCCCCCCTCCCGTAAATTATATCTGTTTACTCTTGACTGCTTCTTCTTGTTCTGCCTTTCTTTCGTTTCTTACTTCTTTCTTTCTTTGTGTCTTTGTGTCTTTCTGTCTTTGTGTCTTTCTGTCTTTTTGTCTTTCTGTCTTTGTGTCTTTCTGTCTTTGTGTCTTTCTGTCTTTGTGTCTTTCTGTCTTTGTGTCTTTCTGTCTTTGCGTCTTTCTGTCTTTGTGTCTTTCTTTCTTTGTGTCTTTCTGTCTTTGTGTCTTTCTGTCTTTCTGTCTTTGTGTCTTTTCTGTCTTTGTGTCTTTCTGTCTTTTTGTCTTTCTGTCTTTCTGTCTTTCTGTCTTCTGTCTTGTGTCTTTCTGTCTTTCTGTCTTTCTGTCTTTCTGTCTTTGTGTTTAATCTGTTGGAACTAATTATCTTTGCTTTGGACAATTTCTTTTTTTGTGTTTTGTTTTGACTTTGATTACACATTTACAACATGCCTTTTTTCTCTGCGATCTGACGACTGGGCAGTGAGGCTGTACTGGCTGTCCACAAAGGATACTAGCTGTCCACAAAGGATACTTGCTGTCCACAAAGGATACTAGCTGTCCACAAAGGATACTTGCTGTCCACAAAGGATACTTGCTGTCCACAAAGGATACTAGCTGCCCACAAAGGATACTAGCTGTCCACAAAGGATACTAGCTGTCCACTAAGCAGTGTCTGTTTGCCCTACATGGCTTTTTTCACATGTTTTGTGCGGCACTCCTGCATCTTTTATGTTATTTCATTCGTTGTTGTTATTGTTGTTTATTCTCACATTTGTTTGTAACCTGAAAGTAATGTAATAGATAACACGGAATGGCTGATAGCTGTGGGCAGGAGGACCTACTTAGATTTACAATGCAGCTGTCATGTGTTTAGTGGAAGTATGGCTGGTTGCCTCCCTTTGTTTTTGCCTTTTTTTTTCTCTGCACAATTCTTTTAAGTAATGACAGTCCCGACATGGCCCAGCGTGTTTGGCTTCCCTATGTAGCAAAAAGCAAAAAAAAAAATAAATAAAAAATTAAAAAAAAACCTGAAAAAAAAACCTGTAGAAATGTACCCTCCCACCCCCACTCAAAAAAAAAAAAAGGAAAAAAAAAATCTATACAAAAAAAAAAGAAGAAAAATACCTGAGACTGAACAGAGCAAAAGGACAAATAAGGCACACAGATTGTAGGAACACGTGTTTTATTTTCATTTTATTTTCTTTAAATATAGCGTTGTTCCTGATAAAGGGGAAATTGTTCACAGTTCAACGGCGAAAGCACTAATGACGCATACTAAGGGAAGAGAAGATACGTCCAATTTAAGTTTTGTTGAACAAAAAAAAAAAAAAAAAAAGAAAGAAAAGAAAATTTTTTAATGTGCGTTGTTTCAAAGGGATGTGTGTTATATTACAGCTTGCGGCGATGAATGGAATAAGAATGGAAGAGATCACCTCCTCATGCGCTTGTAAAGCTCCGTGTCTTGAACACACTGTGAATAATCTCCACCCCCCTTACCCTTTTCCCGTGTTTGTGTAAAGTCTAGAGAGATGCACAGAATCTGCCTGGTGTAATGATGTTGTGGCATCCATGTATCACTTGCTAGATATGTGTACAGATATATTAGAGTTGATGTGGATGTGTGTGTGTGTGTGTGTGTGTGTGTGTGTGTGTGTTATGGGATGCTATCTAACTAGCAAACTGCATACTATATAATAATGCTTTTGAAAAAGTGTGTATGTGTGTGTGAGGGGGTGGGGTGGGGTGGGGGGTGCGTGCGTGAGAGAGAGAGGGAGGGGATCAACATTTGTGTGAAGTTTCGGACAGCTTTATTCCTTCGCCTTCTTCAGTCAATAGTGTATATGCAGTTCATCGGAAATTAAATTGTTATGCAACTGTTAAAACACGATTGAATCTGACTGCTATCTTGATTTTTTTAGTCTCCATACCAATTTAAGATATATATATATATATATATATATATATATATATATATATATAATATATATATTCTTTGCCAACCAAAACACCAAATCGAGATTATGAAATGTTTCAGTTGTTATTTGGTGGACATACAACATCAGACAGAGGGAAAGAAAATCAACTCGGCGATGTTCATGATTTTTTTTGTAAACGAATGAAATGTGTGGCCGGTTTTCAATTGTTTGCTGTTCAGCTGGAGCTGTTCAGCTAGAGATCATGTTTGTCGCGTTTTGTTCTCATGACTAGCAGCTCAAGAGGCGGAATGAAGGATTTCATGAATCAAGCTGCTGATCCAGATTTTGGGTTGTGATTCTGTACAGACAGATCTGTACATACAACGACGTAGTGTACAGACCAAGAGAGAGAGAGAGAGAGAGAAGAGAGAGAACAACTTTACGGACAACAGTACGTACAGATCAAGCTGTTTTTAAGCTGAAGTGATGTTATGGGTTATGCACTGAAATTCATAATGGTGGAAAACAACGGTAGAATTACATCTTCGGTGAAAATTCGGTTGTGCAGAGAGGAGTTGACAACAAAAGCAAAACGTCCAGTGTGGTAATCGCGTTAAAACGTTGATGCATCGAATGGGTGGAAAACCATGTTTGTGTGGAGAAGGACTGTTTACAAGAACGTCCAAACAAATTTTTTTTTTCTAATTCTTCATGTCTCTCTTCAACCCCCCTCCCCCCCCCCCCCCCCTCTCTCTCTCTCTCTCTCATATATTGCCACGCATACACAGTCTTGCTCTTTCTGCTTCCTCTTTTATCTCCAACTTCACTCCGTCTCTTTTCAAGCACACGCACACACACACACACACCACCACCACCACCACCACCACCACCACCAAAGGGGAAACAGTGTGCCATGTAGCAAAAAGTCGACGGTTTTTTTTGTTTGTGAATTAACCCAAGAGATTTTTGTGTTGATGATTTCTACTTGAGAGGTACACCAACATCACCAAGTCCACAGTGTGTGCCTTCAGTGTTGCTAATTCTGCCTTTTATCATGTGAGAGATGTGTGTGTGTGTGTGTGTGTGTGTGTGAAAGAACTTTGGTGTTTATGATATGAAAAGTGAAAGATTGTTGGTGAGAAGTAACGAACTTACCAACCCGATAGCCTGTGACGTGTGTGTGTGTGTGTGTGTGTGTGTGTGTGTGTATGTGTGTGTGTGTGTGTGTGTGCTGTTTGTTTTTAAGGCCGGGGGAGGGAACGGAGGACTCTTTTGGACTATGTGTGGAGGGGGAGGGTGGGGCACTGTTGTTTTTGTCTTTGTGTGCTGGCTTGTGGAGAACTTTGAAAGGAAAGGAAGTTTCGTTTGTTTGTTTTTAACATGTGTGTACGGATTGGATTTTGACGAGATGACAACCACGGTGTCCTGGCAGTCGGCCGTGCTGCAAACAACATGAACTGAGTTTAACCGAGTCGGATTGAATGAGCTCTCACAGGAATTTGCAATGAATTGAACTGAATCGAATGGAATGACCTCTCACAGGAATTTGTTTTGCATATCGGTCGCCTGTTAGTTGACTGATGTATATTATTGTCATAATTCTCTCTCTCTCTCTCTCTCTCTCTGATTCAAAGGCAGGAGTGGAAATGGGAAGTCTTCTACTTAATTCTATTGTTCTTTGTCAAGATACAATGTTGTGTTACTGTACACTATGTATTTACACTGCCCCCTCCCCCCCCCCCACCCCCCTCCTCCTTTCCCCCTGTGCCTCACCCCCATCCACCACCTCGTCACCTTTGTCCCTTATGGAAGTTTTCAGAGAGAGAGAGAGAGAGAGAGAGAGAGAGAATGAATGTAATCCCAGTACGTATTAAATAGCAAACAAGAAGGATAACTGTTGCTGCCATTGTGAGACAATTGCATGCCCGTTACTGATCGAAAATAAGCTTATGCCACAAACTCGCTCAGCAAGAGTTATCCTTCTTGTTTGTTTGTTTTTGGGTTTTTTTTTTTCTATACGGTTACTCTCCCCTGCCGTATGTAACATTTCATGTGAGTCTCTTTATAGCCATGCTGATCTTAGACCAAACTGTGAACAGGAACAGTAAAACTGCAACTATTTGCCTCCCTGTGGTTATTACAGTTCGAACACGATGAAACCACCCTCGTAACTTCTCCGCTCCTCACCCCCACCCCCTCCCTAACCCCCCCCCCCTCCCCCTCCATCCACACCCGCTTTTCGTTCCTTCTTTTGAAGATCACGAGATGGTACAAGCAAAAGGAACCGTCAGTACCTCGTTTGGTGTTCAAGTAACAAGGTCGTGTTAGGTAAGAGAGAGAGAGAGAGAGAGAGAGAGAGAGAGAGAGAGAGAGAGAGAGAGAGAGAAAACGCACGAACGAATGAAAAGAATTTTATTCTAAGATGGTAATGGAATAAGCATAACTACTTTTTTTACGCCCAGCCCGGAGAGAGGAAGGGAGGGGGGGGGGGGGGGGGGGGGGGGGGGGGGGGGGGGGGGGGGGGGGGGGGGGGGGGGGGGGGGGGGGGGGGGGGGGGGGGGAGGATCGCACTCGCTCTTTTTCAGGTGAACTTTTTTTTTTTTTTTTTTAGAACACAGAAATCAAGCCATTTGAATTTCTGTGAGAGACCCAAATCTTTTGTTTGTTTGCTTTGGAGGAGGTGTGTGTGCGTCAGGCATGGGGAATGAGTGATCGGTTTTTTTTGGGGGGGGGGGGGGGGGGGGGGGGGGGGGGGGGGGGGGGGGGGGGGGGGGGGTAGAGAGAAAAGGGATGGAATTCCTGCCATTTTGCAAGATGTGCTCTCGCATTATGTCCCCGTGTGGTGATTTGGTGTGAGGTTTAATGTGGTGGTGGTGTGGATGTACCAGACAAAAGTCTGAACATTTCTGTTTCGTTCGCAGCTTTTTTTGTTGGTTCGTTTATTTTTTTTTTTAAGTTTTATTTTTTCCATATCGCGTGGCATTGTACAGATTGTGTGGCTCCCGTTGTAAGACTTCATAACCTATATTTCTTTTGAAGTCGTATGTGTATATTTTGTTGCTTTTTTTTTTTTTTTTGCTAACAGAGGAAAACCAAAAAAAAGAGGTATAAATCGCATTTACTGATTTAAGAAAAAATGTGATGGTAGCGTGCAATTTTTTATGGCTGGTGTGGAGTAGTATGTACCCGTTGATTGTTTTGTGTTGTGAGAAAGAAGGAATATTCTAGGATCATGAACACATATTTTCATGAACTGGGAAAGAGAAGCGAGATGAGGATGGCACACAACTAACAACTATGTCAATACCGTATCACACCAAACAGCTGCTCTATGTTCAGGTTTTGCGAATGTGTATTGTGCATGCCCAGTGTTGGATTTGAAAAAAAAATGTATATTTGTTTTCAAACAAAGAGAAAACGAAGACAAAGAAAATACATCAAACATCAGAATAACGCATGTGTAATGCTTTGTCACGGGCCTTTCTCGCCTGCTCCTTTAGCTCTCTGTCTCTGTCTGTCTGTTTCTCTTTCTCTCTCTTTCTGTCTGTCTGTCTGTCTGTCTGTCTCTCTCTCTCTCTCTGTCTGTCTGTCTGTCTCTCTCTGTGTGTTTGAGTAGGTAAATGTAATTCTTTCCTAAAATTCTGCTATAGATTTGTGCCTTGTCGAGTGTTGATGATTGCGTGATACACAAACTGAAGTCGATGCATCCTTGTACCATTGTGACAAAAGAACATCTGAAAACTTGGTTTGTTTGTAAACGTTTACTCTATTGATGTCATTAAAAAAAAATCGAAATCTGGACAGTAAAAAGGCCAGAAAGTGAAGGGTAGTGTTCTGTGGTCATGTATAATGTGTGTGTGTGTGTGTGTGTGTGTGTGTGTGTGTGTGTGTGTGTGTGTGTGACCAGTATCTCTTATGCTTGCTTTTGGACACTTACTCTTATCAAACAGAACTCTCTCTCTCTCTCTCTTTCATGCATACAAAGCACGCACACTTTCGTCTGGATCCGTCTCTGTCCGCCTGCCTGCCTGCCTCACACACACACACACACACACACACACACACACACACACACACACACACACACACACATATTAAACACACACACACACATACACACAACACACACACACACACACACACACACACACACACACAACACACACACACACGAGCAAGTGCGCACGTTTTCAAACTTAACTAAAACCATTCTACAAGCCGTTTTCCGCACAAATGGGCTGATGTCAGTCGTTCTTAACATCAAAGTGAAAGCCTCGAATGTCTACAGTAGGCACAACTGAATTGTTTTCTGAATTTTTATCCGTATTTTCTTCCATAAAATTATAAGCACCTGGGTACATGCTGGGTGGATCCAAGCCGACAGATTAAAGCAAAAGGAACGGCACTATCCGGGGAGGGCCAGCAGACAAAAAGACAGGGTAGCAGGTGAGCTTTAAGGCCAGAATTCTGACGGTCAAGTATGGGGTGGTTCTCGTGGTCGAAGATCGCCAGTAATGTCATTGACAGGGATCCTTGAAAAAAAAAGTGAAAGGATTATTTGGTCTTGTTCAGTGTGAGCTATATCCAGTTTAATTGTATTCTTTCTCAAAATGCTGACACGGATTTGACAGTATTTCTGGTCCTGATCGTAGCGTGTGGCCGATTTAAACACTTTGAGGTCAGCTGTCTTCAGGTCAGAACATTCTTTAATTAAAGGGGAGAAAACTCGGAACTTAGGATCGTACTGTACATTCTCTTTTGGCCGCAATACATGCAAATGACAGGCTAAAACGTCTTTTTGCCGCAATACATGCAAATGACAGGCTAAAACGTCTTTTTGCCGCAATACATGCAACTGACAGGTTAAAAACGGGAGGGGCTAGAGGAGTAAGACAAAGGGTTTTGAAAAAGTAATTTTT
>CM031620.1:63124331-63134331 GCA_018398815.1 Conus ventricosus | reverse complement strand
CTCCCCGCTCCCACGCTTCCAACTCACCCAGCAGTCTGTCCAGCAGTGCAGCACAGTTCAGGGACATGAAGTCAGGAGTGGACGTGCAGTGACGCCGACCAGCCGGGCGTCAGTTGTGTCGTCCACCTCTGGTCCCTCTAGTTGTCCTCCTCGGCCACACTCCGTGCCAGCGGCTGCCCAGCCATTAGAAGCTCTCGTTACACACCAATTCATACTGCTTAATGGACATGCGAATTATACTCATCTTAATTCTCCCGCCCCATCACCCCTATCCCTCACCGTCCCTCCTTAAAATATTACGGACGACGACGATGATGATGATATGGAGGAGAGAGAGAGAGAGAGAGAGAGAGAGAGAGGGGGGGGGGCGGAGAGGGGGAGGGGGAGAGTTCTCTTTGGGAACAGAGAGAGAGAGAGAGAGAGAGAGAGAGAGAGAGAGAGAGAGAGAGAGAGAGAGGAGAGAGAAGGGGGGAGAGTTCTCTTTGGGAACAGAGAGAGAGAGAGAGAGAGAGAGAGAGAGAGAGAGAGAGAGAGAGGTTTAGGATAACTATACAGAATCTGAAAAGTGTGTGCGTTTACAGGAGCATTGTATGCACTAAGTTCTACGTGTGACATCGCCACTACAAGTCTGAACATCCTTTGTGGGGGGCGGGGGCGAGGTAAGGGGGGAGGGGGAAATGGTCGGAAGGGCAGGATCCTTCTGATTCAGCACTCCTTCTGCCCCTCCATTAGAGGTTTGGGTTCAATTCTTTCAGATAAAACGATAAACGAGGTCCCCAGAGGGCAGGTTTGGTGATCTGCCAATAACCTCACTAGATGCTCCGGTGGAACATCAGACACTTGGCCTTACCATTCATTCAGCACAGTGTCGACACTCACAGCGTCGACAGTTCACCTGAGCTCTCCTCTCGGCACGATAACGTGCCACGAAACCAAAGGGTTCTTTGTGGAGTGGTTATAAACCAAATCATTCATTGTGAAAATCATGAATTCGGGTCCGTGTTTTTAAGTGACAACCACTTGACGATTATAATTATAATCTTTCCGTTTGTCACGAGTTTGTCACGAGGCCTATGACGATTGGCCCATCTAGGGTGGTGGAATTATTCATTTATTTATTGTCGTTGTTGTTGTCGTGTATCCGTCCCTTGAGGTGGCTTGTGGTGCGGTTGCACCTTAATGTCGTTCAGCTCAGGTTAGGTTTACTTTCTCTCTCTCTCTCTCTCTCTCTCTCTCTCTAATTCCACTGCCCGTGCAATTCATCCTGCAAGTTCACGGGTGGCTGGTACCTTTCGCTTGAACTGGCTGTCTCTATCGGCCCTCGTCTGTCTTTTTACCTGCCGCACGTGCATTATTCCTCTTAGGCTTGAGGTATTCTCACTGTGACGTAGCGTGGCATGTTGGCTGCCATCGTTTAAGCAGGTTTTCTCTGCACTCGAGCGGAAGATGTCTCTGGGAGCGCCTGCTCCGGTTTTGGTTCTGCACCACTTCGTCGAAGGTACGGTCGGTACCTTCATTCCTACAGTCGGCCTGTAGGGGAGGGACATCACGTCATCTCTTTTCCGCATCTGCCCTGCTGTCCTCTCGACCGGACAGAGGGTTAGAGAGTCGCTTGACCCGCCACTGGGGTCAACCACGGGTAGCTGTCCCCTTCCTTCTTTCCTTCCAGTTCCTTCCGTGTCCTCTCCTCCCGGGGGGATTCACCCGAAGCTTGCGCTGTTGGGGGCCACGCACTGGTTGAGGAGCCCCAGGACTTTGCTGGAGGATCCGACCCCTGTCCGGGACTTCAGCGACAACGCCTCGTCCCAGGGGACGCGTTCTCCGCGGTCTTGGGGACCTCTACAGCCCGTGTCACCAGTGTGGTTCGTTGTGCGTCGTGCAATTCGGGTGTGTGTGTGTCAATGGTGTCGGCGTTGAAAGACACTTTGTTCAGGAACCGACCCGGTTTGGGGCACTTGGTGCTCACAGTGGACTTTGGGGAGGCAGGGATGTGGGGGAACCACATGAAGCACGGAGGGGAATGCGTGCTGGAAATCCTTATTTAAGATTATAGTTTTTTTTTTGTGCTTTTGAAATGTTTGTTTGCGACTATGGGTATGTCGTGTGTGTTGAAATGCTTAATTGTGTGTATGTCGTGAGTGTTAAAAATGCTTGAGTGTGATTGTGCATGTTGTGTGTGTTGGAATGCTTATTTGTGTGTGTTGGTGTGAATAAATGGGGTGTTGTATCGTAATCTTTCTTGTGTGGTCTCTTGCGGGGCGTGTGAGTTCAGTCACTCCCTTCACTCCCATCTAGACCGATCCTGTCAGGGCAGACCTCCAGGGGTCGGTCGTGACATTTGTGGGGGCTCGTCCGGGATGTGAAGGGCTCTGGGCTGTCTCTCGCGTTTCGCGAAGTACCTGTCCAATTCTGTCTGTTCTGTATACGTTTAGTTAGTTTGTCATGTTTGTTTGTGGGTGGTTGGCTGGGTGACTCTAGCGTGTAGGGGTCTTGGTGGCCGAGGGAAATCTGGTGTGGCCGGCTGGGGAGTCGAGGTGAGACCAAGGGGGATCGACCGCGACCAGACCTCCTCCTTCCGCCGGGTGCCTCACGCAGATACGGCCGTAAGACACGGTTCACACGAGAGCAACTTTTACTGCCAACAAATAGACCCCAAAGTTGCCAATCGATGTGCAACAAATCAAAAATAGATTTTGGCCAAAGTTGCTTCGTCATATGTGAACGCAAGAGGCAACTATATGGCATCTCCGTAGCATGCGTGTGGAAAAAAGCGAGAAAAGCGTGGCGGCACGTGCCGCTTTTTGTCGCACGCATGCACTTCGCTCCGCCCCTTTTTTGTTGCCTACCGGATATACTTGTGTTGCCAAGCTGTTCACACAAAAGCAACTTGAAGTTGTCATGCAAAAGTTGCCAACCCCACCAAATGTTATATCTCCCGACGTTCAACTTTTGGCTGTGACAACTTCATAGGCAACTTTTATTGGGAAAATCCAATGGGGTCTAATTGGTTTATAATGAGTTGCGTGTAGTGACAACTTTTGAATAGCAACAATGTAGCAACACATAGGCAACTTGGGTTGCCACCCATTGTTGCCTCATTGTTGCACTCGTGTGAACCAGGCATAAGACTTTCCTTTCTGTTGCCACTCAGTCTGTCATTCCTGTTTTATAGTTAACAGTTTTTTTTTACCGGGTGGTTATTGAGTACAGGTGGGTGTATCGGACGTTAGTGTCACTTTTTCCTCTCTCCGGATTCCGTCTGCCATTTTTTTTTTTTTTTTTTTTTTTTTTGTCGGTTGAGCCCCACCGCACTGTTGTCGTGCTGTGGGAGCGCGGTTGTTGCCAGAGTGGGAGCAGCCTGGACATATTTTTTTTATTTTTATTTTTGTCGGTGAGCCCCACGCACTGTTGCTCGTGCTGTGGAGCGCGGTGTTGCCAGATGTGGGAGCAGCCGAACATTGTACGTTGCCGTTTTTTTTTTATTTGCTGTTTCTCAGTCAGTCACCAAGAGACGTGACATATTCGAGCGGTATTTGTTTCTTCCTAGTGGAATTGTCTTTCCCTGTATTTGAGAACCGTAGGATATAGTTGTCATGGCAACGTCTGGTGTGGTGGTATGGCGACGCGTGCGTCAAAGAAGAAGGGTCTTCAGGGTGTAGTCCCTACTATTAGTACCAGCACTTCGACTAACAGTGACTTATACTTATTCCAGTGCTGTAGCCGTAGTCCGGCGCATACTTTCACTACTTCTTCGCTAGGGATCTTCCTGCTGAGACCCGACTGGCACTTCCGCTCGGAAGCGTCAGAGTATAGTGAAGCAACTGTGGGCTTCTGTTGAGTCGCAGAATCCGAAACCCTCTCTTCTCCATGCTTCCCCTCGTAAGGAGCATGCCCCGGGGGACTTTCCTCATGGGAAAAGTCGAGACCCAAGGGAGGGGCCAGACGGGTCACCCCCCCGGGGGAAAGGGGGTAAATCTGCTAGGAAAACCCCCTTTTCCCTGATTTTTTTTGGACGCAGCGACGTGGGGGAAATGGGGCTTGCGTGGGGAAGGGCCCAGAGAGGGGGGCCCTGATAGGCAGGAACCCCTGCGTGGGGGAAAGGGGTTTTGGGGAGGAGGCTGATTGGGGGGAAAAGGGGACGGTTTCTGCGGGGGAAGGGTTGGGCTGCGTGGGGAAGGGTGCTAGGCAGGAAGTTTGCGTGGGGAAAACAGGTAGCTGCGTGGGGAAAGAGGCGGTCAGACAGGAAGCCCCGTAGGGAAAAAAGAACTGGACAGGATGGAGGCTTGTGTAGGAGGGAGATGGAACAACTTCTTTCGCGGTTTTCCCGAATCTGTAAATCGGGGGGTTTGATCGAAAAAGGCAAGTGATAGGGTTGGGAGGGCCCAAGTTAAAGCTCCCGGGATTTTCAGCCTTTTAAAGTGAGGACTTGATATGTTTTTAGAGCATTTTGACAAGGTTGCTGTTTTCCCCAAATTGTTGGGAAACAAAAGGCCATGAACCTTTTTTCTGGTTATCGGGTATGAAAGGGAGTGTGTGCTCCTCTAAATAAAAGGCGCTTTCTTATGCGGGACATGCATTTGGGCTTTGCGAAAAAGGTTTCCCCCCTTATTTCCCGAGATGACAGGGGGAAAAATTTCGGGGCCATGAAAAAAAAAATTTAGCGATAAACCCTCCGTGATTTTGGAGTTTGGGGTGGTAAAACGTAGGGTACTGGCGCCCAGTTAGCTAAGCGGGGCTGGAGGATCTGATTCTCATCGAACAGCCTGACCAAAATTTGTCCCCAGATTGGGATCCGTATAGGCGACCCAGCACCTCAGGATTTCCCCGGTGCGATTCATCCCGCTGAGGTGTTTGTTTTAAAAACCCGAGGGGCGTAGGGGCATCCCCCAGTAGGCCCGGAAAGACCCCCCCCGGTTTTTTTAGTGGAAATTTAAAGGCCCCGGACGACGGTTTGGGGGTTTCGGAAGGCAGGCGGGTTTCCCGGGGGCCCTTTAAGCACCCCGACTGTGTTTTCTTTGGGGTCGTCCGGCCACTTTTTAGGAAAAAATTGCCTAAAGCCGTGGTAGTCAGGGGGTTGTCCTTTCCAGCGTCCTGTCCCTCAGCTAACGGGGGAGGTCCACCCCGCTTCGGGTGTTTCAAATGCCCAGTATTTCTTTCGGTTGTTGGTTCTTTTTGGGTCGACCCCAAAGGGGGCGGATTGGGAGCATAAAAGCTTTTGCGTTAAGGTTTTGGGGTTTCTCCTGGGCTCGGCGGGGGCCCCATTTATGATGTGTGGGGTTTGGGAGGTTTTTTTTAAATCCTACCCTTTCCTTCTGTACTCATTCCTATCTCCCCCCTACTTCTGTGGCGAAGTTGGGGCCATCGGGGTTTGGAGCGCCTCGGTTTTCCCTTCTTTTGGGGAAATTACTATCACCTTTGCAGACGGGGGGCGTCAGTCGGTGTCTACGGATCGGGCCCAAACAGGCGGGGTGGGATTTTACCACGCACCCCCAAACCCAAGAAGCAGGACCCGGAATTCCCGTCCCGGGTTCTCCCGCGATTCTGACAAAGGGTTTGGCTGGGGATTGTTTCCATGGTCCGTTTTTGGCCCGGGGTTTGGTTTGCCCAAGGGCCTTTGCAAAAAAAGGTGGATCGTCCGGCCCCGTCTGCCCGACAGGGCCAAAGGTGAGCTTCAAGCTTTTAAAAGGGGACCCCTTTTAGGGTTTCACTCAGGCAGATAGGGTGGCCAAGCAGCTTGGGCGTTCCCCCAAAACTTGAGAGAATTTGTTTTCCGCAGGCCCCTGATTCACCCATGGGGGGTCTTTTGGGGTCAAAGGGGGGCTCTCGGGGGTTAGGACAGGATTTTTTTTCTGGGGATTAAAATTTTCAGGTCGGCAGTACTGCCGCAGTTGGGGATTTTTGCCAAGGCCCAACCCAAGGGGCGCCCTTTAGGGGGGGTTCCCCCCCGGGGTCAGTGCCATGGTTGGGGAGCCCTTCAGGGAAGGTTGGGGTCGAAAATTGGGGGGACCCATTAATCCACCCTTTCCGGGTCCGGTCAACCCCTTCTTTTGGTAGTGGGGATTTGCGTTTGGTATCCCGAGGCTTTCCCGCTTTGGGACTATCGATTTTCCCCTTTTTTGGGTTTCTGAAGCTCCCCTGGCAGAAATTTTGGGGCGCATGGCGTGCCCAAGAAGAACCTTTCCCGGGCCAGGGAACCCGTTTTTGTCCCAAACCTTTCAGGAAGGAAAATGAACACTTGCTCAATTTTTCACAAGGGGACAAAAAGTCACCCTTTTCATTTCGCAGGCCTTTGGCCCTTTTCGGCGCTTTAAAGGGCGGGTTGGGAAAAAGATGTTGCCCTGCCTGTGTGCAGAGGAAAATTCCCTGGTGGGATTGTTTCTTCCCGCCGGTGTTCCCCCTGCAGGGAGGTTCCCCAGGGGAAAGGGATGCGCTTTTTTCCCCCTTCGAAAATCCTTATGGAGAACCCCTACGAGGACCCCCCAAAAGTCTTGAAGGTTTTGGACTCACGACGTATGGAAACCCCCTTTTAAGGGGGAGAGTGATATGTGGTGGGGTTTGCGCAAACCGCCCTCGCGGGCACTTGCCAGCTTGCTCGGGAAAATTTTTCAGTCGGGAAAAAACCAAAATACAAGGCTTTGTTACGGGCCCGGGCAGTGTTTAACGGTTTGGTTTTAGGGGGCCCGGTGATGAGGTGGGTTTCTTTCCTTCCAAAAAAAGAAGAACAAATTGCAGCTTGGGTTGGGAGGGGGCCCTTTTTGTGGTCTGCAGTCGGGTGGGTGAATGGGGGCTATGGATTGCGTGGAGGCAAGGAACGCCTGTATCATGCCCAACCCTTTTTAAGGCATTGGGGCGAGAAAATCAGTGCCAGGCAGGATTCACCCCTGCGTTGGGGGGAGAGTAGCCCATGAGCACGCCCCTTTTCGGTGGCTCAGGACATCCCCACTGGGTTCCTTTTCGTCGGGGAGGAAATCGTGGAGGATGTTCGCTTTGGGACAAACCTCCTCAGCTCAGGGCGAAAAAATGCGCAGGTTTTTTGGGCCCGGAGTTCCAGGACGTGTAAAAGATCGGCCCCGGGACAGTACCCTCGGTGAGTTTTACATGGGTTTTAACCGAGACCCCCAAATTTGGGGTCAAACAGTACCCTTGCCCCACTCCCCGGCGTCTGCCCTCCAACGGAGGTGGGGGGCCCTGTTTAAAGGGTTTGGGGTCATTGAACGTGCGAGTTCTTCCCTACTTTTTCCCTTTCCTTTGGTTAAAGGGAAAAAGGAATGGAAAAAAGGGTTTGCGTCGTTTTTTGTCGGCTGAATTAAGGTTCTCCCGGTTTTTACGCTGAAACCCATTTCCCGGGTGTCGACAAAATCTTCGCCCAGTTGAGTCCCGGGGCCCGGAAATTTTTCCCAAATTCGATCTCGCGAAGGGGTACTGGGGGATTCCAAAGGCGGGGGGAAAGGGTAAGCCCAAAACGGCCCTTTTACGACGCCTGAGGGGGCAGTTCCCGTGGGAAAGTGATGCCTTTTGGGCCTCAAAAAATGCCGGAGCAATTTTTTAGTCCCTCAGGGAAAAATTTTCCCCCCTTAAAAACCCAGATTGAACAACTTATGGATTTACCCGTTACTCAGTCGGGGTTTGATTGGGAACTCGCCGTTTCGTTCCCCCGCGCCCCTTTTTCTTCGTCCCGCGCGTGGGGTTTAGTTTTCGCCCCTCCTTCCAAATGTCGCTTGGGCAGGCGGGATTTCCTTTTGGGGCTCATCCCGAGCGGGGTTTTTTATTGCCCCTGAGGAAGACAAAGGGAAACCCCAAAATTGCAGGGGCCCGGCCCCTTGACCAAAAGGGAATTTCCCGGGCATTCCCTTGGGGCTTGCAGGGTACATCGCAAGTTCATCCCTGAATTCGCGAGATTTCCCCACCTCCTGACTTGAAAAAAGGGGAAAAAACCTGAAAGTTGGTTTGGGGGAGAAACCCTTCCCAGCAGGGTTTGAGGCCCTTGGGGAAAAAGGGCCCCGACTAAATCGCCCCAGTCCTGGTTTCCCAGACCCCGTCTTCCTTTTGTCCTGCGAACTGATTTCTTTTGCGTGGGGGGGGGTTTTTGGGGTGTGCTTCTACAAGATCAGGGGAAGGGGGCTCCAACGCTTGGGTTACCCCGAGGGAAAAAAAATCACTGATGCCGAGGGCTAGATACCCCCGATTGAAAAAGAGTGTCTGCAGTGTGTGGGGGGAACAGGAAGTTTTACCCCTACCCTTTTATGGCCGGGGAAATTTGTACTGGAGAGGTTTATCTCCTCTCCCGTAATGGGGCCCAATCCCGGCCCCTCGTCGTTTGACTATGGGGGTTTGGGGGGGGGGAATTCAGAGTCATGGTTTTACTTTTCGCCATTTTCAAGGGTTCCAAACAATTGGATGCTGGGGCTATCTCAGCCCAGCTCCGAAATCCGACAAATTGGGAAAAAAACGTAAAAGGGACATTCCCCCCCAACCGAGAAAGAAAACCCTGGAGAGCGTGGGGAGCAGAGAGTCCTCAGAAGAGAAGCCCCCCCTTTGCAAGTGTTCGGCCCTTTAAACTCCTGAACTTAAAGGGGGGGTTTGGGCCCCCCCCGGGGTTAAAGACTCCCGGGGTGTCCCCCTTTCTGCCCCCTTTTTTTTCCCCCCTTTTTGGGCGGCCATGGCTGGGATTTGAACCCCTGACCCTTTGGGCATGCTCATTTTTTGCAATTTACTCGCGGTTTAAAAAAACCCCCTGAGCCCCAGGGACACCCGAATTTTTTAGGGAAAAATTTAAGCCCTTATGGGAAATTCCTTTTGGGTTCCCCCCCTTCCCCGATATCCAGCTTTTTAAAAACCTCTCTGGCTTAACCCTTGCTTTCAGGGGCTTGGTTTTTTCCTTCCCCGCAATGAGAGCTGTTTCTTTAGTGTTACACTGTACTTTTTCCGCGGGGATTAAAGACAGAATTTTTCCATACGCACACGCCAAAACCTTCCAATCAACCAAAAGGGGGCCCCTACCCAAAAGTTTTTTCTTCTTCCCCCCCTCCTTCGGGAAAACACTTTTCTAAATCACATTTAAACCCCGTTATAAACAAATTTTATACAGGTAGCACTCTTTCCACTGAGAGGCAAACTAACTCACTCAAGACTTCATAAGTCACGGCCTCCACACAACATTGGCCCACAAACTCAGACCAGGAAAATAAATGATTCTCTCACTCCTTGATGCTATGCCTGCATCCGAATTACGACTCGCCTCATCCTTTCAGGATTCCCTGTCTCTCTCAGACATCGTCTCGCCCCTCGATTTCTCCCGTCCTGGAGATATGACTTCCGATCCTCTCCCTCGACTCTTCTTGTCACTGGAGAGATGAGTTCCAACTCCTCTCCCTCGTCTTCTCCTGTCCCTGGAGAGATGACGAGCTCCCGACTCCTCTCCCTGGAGTCCTTAATTCCTGGGGCTGCCTACCGGTGTGTTCCTCACACCATGGCCATCTTCAACCACCTCACGGGGTGAAAGGTGAAGGGTGAAGGGCGAAGGGTAAAAGGGGTGAAGGGCTGAAACACGAATAAGGTTCGTGTAAGTAACCTTCTTAATTCAACATATGACTTCTTTCTTTCTCTTTTCTTTAAGTTCCCCTGTAGCTTTCCCCAACTATCTATCGCTCACCTGGTAATGACTAGTCAGCAGAGAGGACCACCGTCCTGACAGGTTCGAGTCTCTAGGCCATCTGCTGGGTTTAAACTGATTCTTTCCTCCTTCCTCCTAGTGAGTGCATACTCAGTGTTCAAAACACATGACCAGCACCTTACCAGCCCTTGTTAAACTATCACTCAGTGGTCACTTTCACCCAATGACCACCCTTGTTTCTTGAATGAGTATAACTCACAATTATTTTGGGGACGCCCGCTACACTAGTCAAGCCACACGAATATTCTTCCTTTTCCGTTGTGGCATGGGGAAATGATTATATTACTAACTGCATGTGATGGAGCGTCACATGCCTTGATGTGAGGC
>CM031620.1:63107938-63110438 GCA_018398815.1 Conus ventricosus | reverse complement strand
GTTGTAATGAACCAAAACAGATATTAATTTACGTCATCCAGTGCAAAACGTGCATCGCGGACTGTAAGGAACCGGTTGGAGACGGTGTGCATGTTGGCCCTCTCCGAAAGACTGGTCAAGTAAAGCAATATTGACTGACCTTTTGTACACAGAAAAGCAAAGACTGGTCAAGTAATGCAACATTGACTGACCTTTTTGTACACAGAAAAGCAAAGACTGGTCAAGTAAAGCAACATTGACTGACCTTTTGTACATAGAAAAGCAAAGACTGGTCAAGTAAAGCAACATTGACTGACCCTTTTGTACACAGAAAAGCAAAGACTGGTCAAGTAAAGCAACATTGACTGACCTTTTGTACACAGAAAAGCAAAGACTGGTCAAGTAATGCAACATTGACTGACCTTTTGTACACAGAAAAGCAAAGACTGGTCAAGTAATGCAACATTGACTGACCTTTTGTACACAGAAAAGCAAAGACTGGTCAAGTAAAGCAACACTGACTGACCTTTTGTACGCAGAAAAGCAAAGACTGGTCAAGTAAAGCAACATTGACTGACCTTTTGTACACAGAAAAGCAAAGACTGGTCAAGTAAAGCAACATTGACTGACCTTTTGTACACAGAAAAGCAAAGACTGGTCAAGTAAAGCAACATTGACTGACCTTTTGTACACAGAAAAGCAAAGACTGGTCAAGTAATGCAACATTGACTGACCTTTTTGTACACAGAAAAGCAAAGACTGGTCAAGTAATGCAACATTGACTGACCCTTTTGTACACAGAAAAGCAAAGACTGGTCAAGTAATGCAACATTGACTGACATTTTGTACACAGAAAAGCAAAGACTGGTCAAGTAATGCAACATTGACTGACCTTTTTGTACACAGAAAAGCAAAGACTGGTCAAGTAAAGCAACATTGACTGACCTTTTGTACACAGAAAAGCAAAGACTGGTCAAGTAAAGCAACATTGACTGACCTTTTGTACACAGAAAAGCAAAGACTGGTCAAGTAAAGCAACATTGACTGACCTTTTGTACACAGAAAAGCAAAGACTGGTCAAGTAAAGCAACATTGACTGACCTTTTGTACACAGAAAAGCAAAGACTGGTCAAGTAAAGCAACATTGACTGACCTTTTGTACTCAGAAAAGCAAAGACTGGTCAAGTAAAGCAACATTGACTGACCTTTTGTACACAGAAAAGCAAAGACTGGTCAAGTAAAGCAACATTGACTGACCTTTTGTACACAGAAAAGCAAAGACTGGTCAAGTAATGCAACATTGACTGACCTTTTGTACACAGAAAAGCAAAGACTGGTCAAGTAATGCAACATTGACTGACCTTTTTGTACACAGAAAAGCAAAGACTGGTCAAGTAAAGCAACATTGACTGACCTTTTGTACACAGAAAAGCAAAGACTGGTCAAGTAAAGCAACATTGACTGACCTTTTGTACACAGAAAAGCAAAGACTGGTCAAGTAATGCAACATTGACTGACCTTTTTGTACACAGAAAAGCAAAGACTGGTCAAGTAATGCAACATTGACTGACCTTTTTGTACACAGAAAAGCAAAGACTGGTCAAGTAATGCAACATTGACTGACCTTTTGTACACAAAAAAGCAAAGACTGGTCAAGTAATGCAACATTGACTGACCTTTTGTACACAGAAAAGCAAAGACTGGTCAAGTAATGCAACATTGACTGACCTTTTGTACACAGAAAAGCATGTCTTTTTGTATCCTCGAGCGAAGAAAAGAAAACTTCACTGTGAAAAAACGTCCCTATCCTGCATTCGTTCTGCAGAAACCCAGTAAGAAATCAGATAAGACTGCATTACATCAGTAACCATGAATTAAGTTTTATTATATGATTATGTCGTATGCTGCAAGTATTCACAGTCTAGGGGGAAATAAATCATCGCCCACTTTTACTTCACTGTTCCCGCCCTTCCAAAGGGGCTTTGACCTTTAAGAATTAACACCTCTCTCTCTCTCTCTCTCTCTCTCTCTCTCTCTCTCTCTCTCTCTCTCTCTCTCTGCGCCATCCCTGTCAGTCTCTGTGCCCTCATTGTCTCTGTCTGTCTGTCTGTCTTGTCTTGCTCTTCTCTCTCTCTCTACTCTCCTCTCTCTCTCTCTCTCTCTCTCTCTCTCTCTCCTCTTCTTCTCTCTCTCTCTCTCTCTCTCTGTTATAGATCAATTATCCAAACTCCTCTCAATCCAGATGTCGCGTTTCTTGTATGACAATGAGCCCAGATAGAAATGCACGCCATGAAGAGCAAATTGTACAATACTGACCGCATAAGGAGGAATCAGTTGAAGATGAACAAAACGGTTTGTCATCATCTGATGTGTCACACTGAAAGACTGGGCATGCATTCTGTTATGACCTTTTCACTATGCGAATCGTGCATATAAAATGAAGTCTCTTTAAGCTTTCACGAACAAAAATACTTCACAGGTAAAGCCTTGCAGCTGTTATTCTGTATAACTTAACGCTAAG
>CM031620.1:63077938-63082938 GCA_018398815.1 Conus ventricosus | reverse complement strand
AAGATGTGACTTTGAAGAAGAAGAAGAAGAAGAAGAAGAAGAAGGAAAAGAAGAAGGAGGAGAAGAAGAAGAAGGAAAAGAAGAAAGAGAAAAAAAAAGAAGATGAAGGAGAAGAAGGAAAAGAAGAAGAAGAAAAGAAGAAGAAGAAGAAGAAGGAAGAAAAAGAAGAAGAAGAAGAAGAAGAAAAAGAAGGAAAAAAAGAAGAAGAAGAAGGAAAAGAAGAAGAAGAAGAAGAAGAAGAAAAGAAGAAGAAGAAGCAGAAGAAGAGAAGAGGAAGAAGAAGAAAAGAAGAAGAACAAGAACAAGAACAAGAAGAAGAACAACAACAACGACGACGACGACGACACGTTTCAGTTGGTATAAGAGTCCACTGCCCATTGTCATGCAAACAAACTGAAAGAGACTTTTTTACGATGTTTCAGTTCATCTTCAAAACCGCTTCCAATGACTCTGTCAGTCTTTCTTTCTGTCTGCAAACTGGTTTCAATCCTGACTTTCAGACTTTAATGCAACTCATTTCGGACCAAGCATTGCCCCAATATCAAGTGTGTGTGTCTGATGGATGTTACTGCTTAGCGTTTGATTTTGGGGCTGGAAGTTAGTGAGGCGTTTCTAACAGGAAATTGCCCCATCTACAGACACTAGGAATGCTTGTGTGTGTGTGTGTGTGTGAGTGTGTGTGTGTGTGTGTGTGTGTGTGTGTGTGTGTGTGTGTGCGCGCGCGCGCGCGCGTGTGTGTGTGTGTGTGTGTGTGTGTGTGTGTGTGTGTGTGTGTGTGTGTGTGTGTGCGGACCATTCAGATTGATTATCATTTGTTTCCCTTATTAGATTAACGACTAAACTTTTACAAAGCCCATTAATTAAACAATTTTTCTTTATTGTTCATTATATCACCGCAGATGTTCATATTCACTTATTTTTATCCCTCCCTCTATCATTTTCCTTCTGTACACTATCCAGTTGTCCCCTCCCTCTCAACCCTTCCTCCTTCCCCACTTTTCTTTCTGAGAACTTCGAACATTTTGAACGTCATCTTAATCAGATATTTACAAACATTTACATATGTGTAAAGGGACATTAAGCAGAATTCCTACGTTCCACTATAAACTATATCACATCTGTGTGTGCGTGTGGAATAGAATGGACACATTAGTTTTGGACATTAAACAGAATTCCTACGTTCCACTATAAACTGTATCACATCTGTGTGTACGTGTGGAATAGAATGGACACATAAGTTTTCTTTTCAGTGATCATGAGAGAAAACGAACCAAAAGAAAACAAAATCTTAAAAACAAAATATCTTTATATAATTGATCAGCGTAAACTGTATCATACCGATGTACACGTATTGCGGGGGGGGGGGGGGGGGGGGGGGGGGGGGGGACGCGTTTGAAAAAAAAATCCATTGATAATCATAAAGGACAGACAAAAATGAATCTGAGTGATTGACACCGACACGTCACTTCTTTTCGTCTTCTTTTTCTCGAACGCCGTCAAACTATGGTCCCCAAGTTGACTTGTGTAGCCCTCCTCAAAGTCT
Source organism: Conus ventricosus (assembly GCA_018398815.1). Taxonomy (NCBI): domain Eukaryota; kingdom Metazoa; phylum Mollusca; class Gastropoda; order Neogastropoda; family Conidae; genus Conus; species Conus ventricosus. The sequence goes on along the minus strand of CM031620.1, from coordinate 63,081,395 downwards.
CCACCAACCAGTACAAGTTGTAGTGCAGAGTGGCCAGTTGGGCATGTATGTCCTTGAATCAATGACAGGAGGCAAATTACACTCCACCTGCAAAGAGACACGTCTGTTACTGACACGGAAAATCGATCTAAATAATGTCCACTAGGCTGCGTTCAAGAGGTTAGATAGAGTCACAGTGAGACGTACATCTTGATATTATACGTATTTCTGGGTTGTCAGGAATATGCGCAATGTGTGTGTGTGTGTGTGTGTGTGTGTGTGTGTGTGTGTGTGTGTGTGTGTGTGTGTGTGTGTGCGAGCGCGCGCGCGCGCGCGTACACACACACACACACAACACACACACACACACACACACACACACACACAACACACTCAGACTAAGTGTACACTTATAAGTATGTGTGTGTGTGTGTGTGTGTGTGTGTGTGTGTGTGTGTGTGTGCGCGCGCGCGCGCGCGCACATGCTTAAGTCCTTACATTATGTATGTAGGGTGTGGGGAGGGGTGGAGAGGGAGAGGGGGGGGGGGGGGGCGTGGGAGTGAGGTCGGGTGGTGGTAGTTAGGATGTGCGTTTGTGATCAGAGTGGGGAGGAAACTGGGCAAAGGTGGGGTAGCGGTTTGGCTGGCGAAGATGAAGATGTGACTGGAATGGAGATACAGATGAATTAATGATGGTTGTGTGGTCGTGAGTGTGTGACTGGAATGAAAGTGGACGGACATTTGCATGCTGATGCCTTCTGTTTGTCTTTCTAAGCGTCCCCGATCGAGATGGGGCGCATATAAAATATCATCATCATCATCATCATCATCATTATCATCATCATCATTATCACCACCATCATCATTATCATCATCATCATTATCACCATCATCATCATTATCATCATCATCATTTGTCATCATCATCATTTGCCATCGTCATTATCATCATCATCATTCATCATCATCATTCATCATCATCATCATCATCATCATCATCATCATCATCATCTTCATCATCATCAACAGCAGCAGCAGCAGCATTATCATCATCATCATCATCATCATCATCATCATCATCATTATTATCATCATCACCACCAACAATAGTAGCAGTGGTGGTATTAGCAGTAGTAGTAATAGTTGCAGTAGTAGCAGTAGTAATAGTATAACTAGAGGTGGTGGTGGTGTGTGGTGGTAGTGGTAGTAGCAGCAGTAGTGGTCGTAGTAATAGTATAACTAGGGTGGTGGTGGTGTGTGGTGGTAGTGGTAGTAGCAGCAGTAGTGGTCGTAGTAATAGTATAACTAGAGGTGGTGGTGGTGTGTGGTGGTAGTGGTAGTAGCAGCAGTAGTGGTCGTAGTAATAGTATAACTAGAGGTGGTGGTGGTGTGTGGTGGTAGTGGTAGTAGCAGCAGTAGTGGTCGTAGTAATAGTATAACTAGAGGTGGTGGTGGTGTGTGGTGGTAGTGGTAGTAGCAGCAGTAGTGGTCGTAGTAATAGTATAACTAGAGGTGGTGGTGGTGTGTGGTGGTAGTGGTAGTAGCAGCAGTAGTGGTCGTAGTAATAGTTCAACCATCGGACTACGCACTTTCAGAACCATGAGGTGTCAGAGACTCGAAGGCGTTTGTCGTTGTTGTTATTGTTGTTCCCCATCAACTGAACACGTGCGTGATACATGATTAATCATGAACGCATGTATCCTTTGCCATCATTTACTTATCACAACTTTCCGGTATAACCCCTGAAGATTATTATAGAGTGCACACTTTAATGTTGAAATAAGCACGAGCGCGCGCGCGTGTATGTACAAGTGGGGGCGGGGGAGGGGGGGGGGGGGAGGGGGGTAGTCTAAATTTTCTGATCACCCTTAATGGTATCTTCCTCACAATGCTCATTCCGACTCCTTCCCAGGCAGCCACACCCAAGCCCTCCCATTGTACAGCCAGGTACATGTTTTTTGCTCAGCGGAGTTGTAAGATAGCACCGTGTTGATTTACATTGTAGCGTTGCGTTTTCCCGAAGATGGAGTATGGCTGCCTTAATGGCGGGATAAAAAACGGTCATACACACAAAACTCCACTCCCTTTGCTGGTCAGATGGGATTGATCCTTGCCTGTCTATATAGGGAGTGTCCGCAGGAGTATCAGCCTGCGTACGCGGAAGAAGAAGAAGAAGAGGAAGAAGAAGTTGCGTTTTCGCTTGCTCGAGAGGTAGAATCACAATTTGTCGTCTCCATCTTTCTCTGCAGTCATCATCAGTTTGAAGTTACCCTCTTCCCCCGCCCCCTTCCTCCCCCCCCCCCCCCCTCTCCTCCCGTCCCCCTTTTTTTGTAGGGTGCGGTGGAGTGGGGAGGGGGGGGGGGGGGCTTTCAGAATTTAATTGAAGTACGTCTTAGGGAAATTCTGGGCTTATAATTTCCCCTCTCACTCACTGTGAGGTTACTTTTTTTGTTTATTCATTTACTATTATTATTATTATTATTATTATTATTATTATTATTATTATTATTGTTCTACATTTCTTTGGTGTGGACCTCTGTTTTTCTGCCTTTATGATCTGTTTTGTTTCTGTTGTTCTCTCTCTCTCTCTCTCTCTCTCTCTCTCTCTCTCTCTCTCTCTCTCTCATTTATCTATTGTTGCAATTTAGAACATGCAAGTGTATGTCAAGATGTAGTCAAGCGACTAGTTAGTCTGAGTTTATATTCAGGAATGAAGTCTGGCAGTCGAATCTGAAGTGCTACAATGGCTCATTCTTTCTTCCTTTCTTTTCTTTCTTTCTTTCTTTTTTTTCTTCTTTTTTTTTGTTTGAATTACAGCGTACTTCGTACTGGTCCTATTTACAATTAATGAACAGCTCACTGCGATAAAATGAGTAGATTGGCACCGCACACATAGCTTAGTCTTATACGCACCTGAAGCCGTAAGCATCATGTTTGAAAGGGTTTTTTTTCTTTTTTTTTAATGATCGTTGCATATACCGATAGTACATCTGTTCATTTGTTCCTTTTATTAAGTGGTGGCTCTGAAAGGGGCCTATGTGGTCGGCTAGATTATATATATATATATATATCTTTGTGTGTGTGTGTGTGTGTGTGTGTGTGTGTGTGTGTGTGTGGTTGTAGACGGCGGATTTTCAAGTTTCTGCATGGAACACAGGGTCTTGAACCTGCGTATCTGATCATGAAAGTGTGGTGTTTACACACGGAGGAGACTGGCCCAACACTATATTTTGAAGAAAATTATACCGTTCTACGGAAACCCCAAAACTATTGCTCTAAACTGACAACCAGCGACGAAGTCGGAACTGAGGAAGAAAATGAAGTGGTAACTAACTGAAAACTATTTATTACTGATCTTGATCAGCATGTTTCAACAGCAGCATGTTTCAACAGCAGCAATGACTCAAAACACCAGATCATCCATTATAGAGCACCAAATGGCGAACGAAAAATGGGGGAACAACCGTTTTCTTCCTTAA
>CM031620.1:63065438-63072938 GCA_018398815.1 Conus ventricosus | reverse complement strand
AGTGAAGGGACACAGCAGTCTTTCCTATAGGGACACAGTGAAGGGACAATATAAGTCTTTCCTATGGGGACACACAGTGAAGGGACACAGCAGTCTTTCCTATAGGGACACAGTGAAGGGACACAGCAGTCTTTCCCATAGGGACACAGTGAAGGGACAACATCAGTCTTTCCTATGGGGACACACAGTGAAGGGACACAGCAGTCTTTCCTATAGGGACACAGTGAAGGGACACAGAAGTCTTTCCTATAGGGACACAGTGAAGGGACAACATCAGTCTTTCCTATGGGGACACACAGTGAAGGGACACAGCAGTCTTTCCTATAGGGACACAGTGAAGGGACAATATAAGTCTTTCCTATGGGGACACACTGTGCAGGGACAACATCAGTCTTTCCTATGGGGACACACAGTGAAGGGACACAGCAGTCTTTCCTATAGGGACACAGTGAAGGGACAATATAAGTCTTTCCTATGGGGACAGTGAAGGGACAATATAAGTCTTTCCTATAGGGACACACTGTGCAGGGACAATATAAGTCTTTCCTATGGGGACACACAGTGAAGGGACAATATAAGTCTTTCCTATGGGGACACGCTGTGCAGGGACAACATCAGTCTTTCCTATAGGGACACAGTGAAGGGACAACATCAGTCTTTCCTGTGGGACACACAGTGCCTGGACACTCGAGTCATCCTTCAGGGAGCACGTCAGTAGAATTGTGTCAACAGACTGTAAGATGAAGCAACAACAAACGTTCTTCCCGGCAGTGCCATGGGGGGTAACTGGGGAAATACAGGAAGCCACTTCACGCAAACAGACCCGGTGTCACACAGACCACCTTTGGAGAGCGACGTCACAGCTGAGAGCTAGAGAGAGAGAGAGAGAGAGAGAGAGAGGAGAGAGGAGAGAGAGAGAGAGGAAACATACACATACACACAAACGCACCTGCGCGCACGCGCAAACACACACACACACACACACACACACACACACACGATCAACAGGTAGGCCACAGACGAAATTAATTGAGGACGTGACGCTTTCAAGTGCATAAACAGCTTTCTTTTTTTTATTTATATATTTTTTTTTTACTTTCACCTTCATCACATCTTCTTTCCTTTCCTTTCCTTGTTTTATTTTCTCTCTTTATTTCCCCCTCCCGTTTTGACACTTATTGGTTTTCGAAACGGAATAGTTTGTTGATTTTGTTGTGACAGCAATCTCTACCATACGTTCCAGGAATCTATAGCCCTGATCGGTTGGGCGTGCGAAGTGGTGTCAGAGCTGCAATGCCTCTTCGTTTTCTCCTCCCTCCCCTCCTATAAATGAACTGTTCATTAGTCGAGGCAGACATCATTTTGCAGCTGTGAATGCAGTCTCCATACTCCCCCGGCAACTGACAGCGAGGTGCCACACGTGGCACTGCATCTAACAGGTTGCAGACTTTTCACCTGCTCGGATTCCGCTGAAGCGAGAACCGGCTGAGTTCAGCCACAACGAATTTGTAGGTCACGTTTTCCCGACTGTGGCGTGCTTACCTGTGCTGTGAGCGAGGAGGTCCGTGGTCACAGAGGTTAGAACTTTTGCCTGCAGGGATGACGATTCGAACCACTCATGGGGTCGGATTTTGACGGGTTGAAACTGGCTCTGAACCCAGAGTACTGGCTGATTTAGGTCTGGGACGGTTAGGGCGAGGGAAGGAAAAGGATGGGCCCTGCATTCTATAATGCTGTGCTCCAGACATGTTGAACGTCTAACTGCTCACCAACACTGCCAGTAGGCTATGGAATTTTAAAACAACAACAAAACCTGTAGTGACCACGACTGGGGCACTAATTCCTTCTGATTTTTTTAAAACTCCATTTCTAAAAAGTCTAAATGTATTCTACCGTTTTTTTCCCCCCATACTCCCCTCCCCGCTCCTCTCCGCCTATTTGTCCCCGAGCGGCAAGGCGGCGGCCTTTCCGTACAAATCTTGTTCCCGCCTTCTGGAATATGTGCCAGTAGTTTCTGCTGTGTCCAGTGTTACTTTGCTTCTGTGGCCCATAGACCTATCATTGTTCTAGAAAGTTCTACACTTTCGCTCTTTTTTTCATTCTGTTACATGCCATTTTTTAAGGGGCGGAGAGGAGGTGGTGAGGAGGGGGGGGGGGGGGGGTCCTTGTTTTCTTTCGTTGTATATGTGCCTTTTTTGTTGGGGGCGAGGGGTGGGGGTGGGGACCTCCCCTCCCCCCTCTTTTCATTTGTTGTGGTTCTGTTGGAATATGGCGATTAGGCGTTGAAAACGCAAACTCTGTCCAGAATGAGCACTATCCAATCTTCATGGTCTTAGTTGTGCATAATGCGTTTTGAAGGTAACTGTCGCACATTTGAGCACTATCCAATCTTCATGGTCTTAGTTGTGCATAATGCGTTTTGAAGGTAACTGTCGCACATTTTGGCTTACTCCCCATTTCATTTCTTTTCTTCTTCTTCTTTAAATACCCTTTAAAAAAATTTCAGAATGAAAACCGAGCGGAATGGCAGGCCTCCTCCACACGGCCAAGTCCTGTCCGCCTCTGGGACGTCGTCGCTGACTTCGCTGTCACGTAGTTCACAAGTTGCAAACAGCTGTTGTGTTTGTGGCTTCGGTCGTTGACAGGCCGTTTCGTTCACAGGCTTGGACACTGTCCAGCATTGTTTTTCCCTTCTGTTTGCAAGCAGGCCTGACCGGGCTGTGCTGCTACTACTACCACTGCTGTTCCTACTACGCCTGCTCCTCCTACTACTGTTCCCACTGCTCCTTCTCCTCCTGCTGCTCCTTCTTCTTCTTCTCTTCCACCTACTACTACTGCTGCTGGGCTATAATTACATTGAAAGTGAAAACTACGTTAGAAGTGATAAAGAAACTTGAATGTTTTGCATCCATTTCGTTTATCTAATTTCTTATTTCCTCTATGGTGATTTGCGAAGCTTGAATGTATTACATGGCGCCACAGATGTTTTACTGCGTAATTAGCCTGAAGCAATGTATAACAGAGTGCTGTTCGTTATATTATTATTATATTGGGTATTTATATAGCGCCTATCCTCGGTCACAGACCAAGCTCTAAGCGCTTTACAATAAACACACTACCTCACTCACTCAACGGGCTGCCTACCCAGGTAGAGCCGGCCGAAGAGCAGCCTACTGGCGCTCATTCAGTCGTTTCCCATACCGTTCAAATATCAGTCACTCATTTTCATTTATCTCATTTATTCCTCCAGTTTTTCACATAGGATGCATGCGATGTTTATACGTGTCCTCTATTTCCACCGGTACACGATGGCATACGATAACAGTAAGTGACAATTTTTGTGGCTTGGTAAGAAATACCAGGCTGCTATCTTCAATCTACATCAATTTTGCCAGGGCAGCGGGGAACCCCCTGCTCTTTTCGATTTTCAACTGCCGTGGGTTTGTTAACGTGTGCAGTGGCCAGGAAGGCACACGGGTCCGACTCGCTTATAGTCCCCATCCGATGGACTTGACGTTCAGTTCGATTTGTCATTCAAACTGGGAAAGAAAGGGCGGGCTCGAACCCACGCACTTCTCACACGTTGGATTGGCAGGCGAACGTCTTAACCACTCTGCCACCTTTCTTCCTTGTTTGTTTGTGTTGTCAGTGCTGATATAACATGGAAACATTAATCAGCGCCACTTTCTCTTCATGTTCACACGCTTTTTATACTCTTTGAGCAGATTGTTACCAATAAATTATAATGTTTTGCACAAGCGTTCCTTTGTCATACCTTTTTATATCTATTAGTAGGCCTAGTAGTAGTAGTAGTAGTAGTAGTAGTAGTAGTAGTAGTAGTAGTAGTAGTAGTAGTAGTAGTAGTTGTTGTTGTTGTTGTTGTAGCAGTAGTAGTTGTAGTAGTAGCAGTGGTGGTGGTGGCAGCAGCAGCAATCACAGCAACAGCAGCGGCGGCGGCAACAGCAACAGTAGCAGTAGATGTAATAATAGGAGTAGGAGTAGTAGGTGTAACAGAGGTTGTGGTGTAGCCAAGCCGACGACACGGATCCTTTGAAGAGCTGTTTTTCTGTCTTAAGTGGTTACTACAAACTTTGAATTCATCATATAGCCGTACCTTTTTCTTTCCAACTTGATGTATTTCATGAGTGCTTAGTGCAAAACTTGAATGCATTAAACAGCACTACTTTCGCCTTACGTTTTCCTGTTCATTTTCTTTCCAAAGTATTTACTGCCAGATTTGAATGTTTTCTACAGCACTATACTGTTCCCATATTTTCCAGTTTTCGTCTATTTAGTGACAGCAACATTTTACAGCACTGTTTTCCATATTTCATAAAAGAAAACACTGTTTTCCCACTTAATTTTGACGTGTTTCCTATGGCTCTAATTTCCTACATCTGCCTAACTTTCAGCATCTTAAATCTGCAAGATTTGAATGAATTACGCCTTCTTCGTTTCAAGTAGCGCTGCGAAATTTGGAATGACAACACAACATTGCGTTTGATGAAGTTTTTTTTTTTTTTTTTTTTTTTTTTTTAAACCTGTTTTCTCTGTTCTGAAATATTCTGCAGTGAAATTTGAACGTGTTATATAGCACTGCTCCCTCCCCCCACTCCCCCCCCCTTCCTTCGCCCCTTGGTTATCACTCTTGCTTCCTATCTGAAATATTTACAATGAAATTTGAATGTCTTACACGGTGCTCTTTCACTCAAAGTTTTCATATTTTGACTTACTCGAGTGCATAGCAATACTGTTTACGACGTGTTTCTGATTTGATCTCTGGAAGTCGTAAATATGAAGCATGAATGTATAGCAGCAGTGCATTTCTGTTTGAACCATATCCTTCGCCCCGCCCCCCCCCCCCCCCCCCCCCCCCCCCCCTTACAATCATACTCTGAAATCTGAATGCGCGAGACACCCCCATTTGTTCTCATCATGTCATGCTTTGTCTCTTTCTTAAGTGGTGAATATGGAGCTTGAATGTGTTGTATCACTCTGCTTTGTCTGTTCCTTTTCTTACTGTTCTCCGGCGACTAACCTGTGAGACTGTACACACAGTCTACAGTGGAAACTAGTTGTCCATTCTGCATTGTCTGTTTGCTCACATGTAATGGATTTCTTGTGGCATCGTATTTGTAAACCTGATTATGTCAACTGGGGGTGATTAATCAAAGGGGATAACCGTGGTATTCATCACTCCTAGCTTTGTCTGCTTCGAAGATATCAGTAGTATGGCTTTCGTGTTGTGAATTGTGCAAGTAGTGTAGACAGTAGTACATGTGTTTGTTAGTTTGTTGACTGTTTATTTTCTTTAACTACGCACATAGACAAGTGCATAAAGTCAGTAGAAAATTCAATGCAAAATGATTATGCATACACACATACATACGTACCTACGCATGTACGTACTTTCGTACGTACGTATACATGCATAAATACATACATAACACATACACACATGCGCACGTACGTACATACATACATACGTACATGCATGCATGCATCCATTCATCCACTCATATATACATACAAACATACAAGTATGCATGCATCCATGCGTACATACATGCATGCATGCTTACATATATGCACGAATGAGCGCGCGCGCGCGCACGCACGCACGCACGCACGCACGCACGCACGCACACACACACACACACACACACACACACACATGGCTTAACAGGATAGCCCTATATTTCTTTTTTTTTTCTTCTCATCCCGTAACTCAGTTCACAAGGTTCCTGCAGTTCCGTGGTTCGTGTTCCAGTACCTGGGTCTCTGCAGATGGTTTCCTTGTCCATTCTGCAATGTTGTCAGCACAGGCTTTTTCTGTCTTCCCGGTCGTCTCCCTCCTTCCACAGTTCCCAAGAGGGTTATTTCAGCAAGGCCATTGGATCTTGTTATAGGGACACACCAACATGATTTGTTTCCCTGACTGTTGTCAGCAGATCTTTGTTTGGCCTTATGTGCTGTCAGCAGATCTTTGTATGGCCTTATGTGCTGTCAGCAGATCTTTGTTTGGCCTTATGTGCTGTCAGCAGATCTTTGTATGGCCTTATGTGCTGTCAGCAGATCTTTTGGCCTTATGTGCTGTCAGCAGATCTTTGTATGGCCTTATGTGCTGTCAGCAGATCTTTGTATGGCCTTATGTGCTGTCAGCAAATCTTTGTATGGCCTTATGTGCTGTCAGCAGATCTTTGTATGGCCTTATGTGCTGTCAGCAGATCTTTTGGCCTTATGTGCTGTCAGCAGATCTTTGTATGGCCTTATGTGCTGTCAGCAGATCTTTTGGCCTTATGTGCTGTCAGCAGATCTTTGTATGGCCTTATGTGCTGTCAGCAGATCTTTTGGCCTTATGTGCTGTCAGCAGATCTTTGTATGGCCTTATGTGCTGTCAGCAGATCTTTGTATGGCCTTATGTGCTGTCAGCAGATCTTTGTATGGCCTTATGTGCTGTCAGCAAATCTTTGTATGGCCTTATGTGCTGCTTGACGGTTTGACGCACGCGGTGATTGGTAATGTGATCAGCGTATCTGATGTTCGGTTTCTTGTAGTAACATCTCATTTCTTTGGTTTGGATTCTTCCTTCCAGATCCACCATGAGAGTCGATGTCCTGCAGCACAAGAAACATCGTGTACCTGCTCAGCTGCACCAAATGCTAGGGGGCTCAGTACGTAGGAGAAACACTACGCTCACTTAAACAGCTCTTCTACTTACATCGGATCAGACATCCAGAACAATATTGGCACCCATGTCACCCATCATTTCAATAAGCACAACCACTCGTCTCGAGACATGCGTCGTATGCCCATTGATATAAAACAGCATGTAGACAGCGACGCTCGTAGAGATCTAAGAGATACATTCTGGATTCGTAAGTTGCAAACAAAGCATCCACAAGGCCTGAACACACCTGACTGATCATCAGTTACATGTCCTGAGGTCCTTTGCATTTGATAGCCACTCAGTTGTTCCCCCTGGTACAGCTACCATGATGGTTGCCAGAGAGAGAGAGAGAGAGAGAGAGAGAGAGAGAGAGGTGAGGTGGGGATGGGTGAGAAAGATGATGAGGTGGGGTGGTGTGTGTTGGTATATTGGTTGGGGCGTGGGTGATGATTTAGAGTTTACATCACTCGGGCGATGACATGAATGTTATGACACAATTCCTCTTTTAGCATCGTTCCTATGATGTCACTCCAGTTTTGACATACCCTCTACAGGACTGTCGTTCACTGACAAAGTAAAGAGCAGACTGTCGAAAAATCGGAATAGATTTAAAAACAAAAATGTTTTTTTTTTTTACATTCCTCGTTTTGACTTTTCACTTCAATTCTCTCTCTCTCTCTCTCTCTCTCTCTCTCTCTCTCTCTCTACATTCCTCGTTTTGACTTTTCACTTCAATTCTCTCTCTCTCTCTCTCTCTCTCTCTCTCTCTCTCTCTCTCTCTCTCTCTCTCTCTCTGATAGCGTCGCCGTCTTTGCACTGTTTTTCAATGG
>CM031620.1:63047938-63060438 GCA_018398815.1 Conus ventricosus | reverse complement strand
ATGACACAGTGTGACACACTACAACACCACTTCACTGCGCATTGACCATACAACAGCATTTACACAACACAACGTGATTCAACACAACAAGATACACAACACAACACATCACAGCTGCGCACTAACATAAACAACAGCATTGACACGACACGAGGTTATGACACAACAAGACACAATACAACTCGACTATTTAACACTGACACATTCTAGTACAATGCATCAAAACGCTATGCCCAGCAATACAACACGCTACTACATACACCAGCATGATTCAATACAAGTCAATACGACGCAACATTACACAACACATTACATCTGTACATTGACACATACAAACTTATTATGGCGGAGTCGGTGAGTAACACTCGTGGCGTGCGGTCACGAATTTGTTTGCTCTTCGCCGTGCCGTTCGATCTAAGCCTACGCGAGTTTCCAACTTAGTGCTTTTCTTGTTCGCTTTTCAGTCTCAGTTTTTTTCCCTTTCCCTTTTTTTTTTTCTCTCTCTCTCTTCGTGACCGTTTAACGCGGATAAGAGCAAATGTCTTCCGTCCAGCCCGTTTTTCTTAAAAATCGGGACATTCCGGACTCGGCGGAAAACGCGTAACAGGACTGGAGTTGTGTCTGGCTGCGGAGCGTACGGCAGGCAGTGGCCAGCATCGTTGGTGCTCAGGACATCAGGGGCCCTTTGGAGGATCTACCGGCTACCAGACAGGCAAGGAATGATCTTTGGTCAAAGGTATGACTGTCCGGAATACTCTGATCCATTAGCCAACACCAATCCGTTTATTCTGAGAGAGGATTCCCGGGGAAGAAAAACCTGCTACGAAGGTGTGGGTTGCAGACATCCCTATGTCGGTAGCCAATAGTGAAATAGACACTCCTTAACTAAAATTGGATGTGAACTCCGATCTGATATAAAAATGGAACGATACAGGGATGCAGACAATAAACTTACTCGTTTCGAAACGGGGAGAAGATTCGTCTTCATAACCCTCCCGCTAACCCTCTCGAAAAAAAACATTAAAAGTAGGTCCATTCACTGCCAAAATTTTCCCACAAAGAACAGAAAAATGTAATGAAATCCGTTGTTTGCTCAAACTGTCTACAGCCTAGCCACCATGTGTCTGTGTGTGTGAATGAGGTTGTGTTGTTGAGTGCAAGGAACCAGGGCATAAGAGAGGAGATGTCCGCTGTAAAGGCCGGCCAGATTGTCAGGTCAGGGACAAGGAGAGTTCACCTCCCACTGGTTCTCAGATTCTTCAACCAGGCCACTCCGGTAGCAAGATTTCCGAGCCATCCTCCACCTCTCCCGCCTCCAAATCAATTGGTAAGGGAGAAAACACGCGGCGGGAAAGGTAAGCCCGTTGCCACCGACAAAAAAGTCAACGAGAAAGTCTGATCGAGGGCGGGCGGTTTCTAAACGCCAAACAACCCTGCATTCTAGTATGGGCCCCACTCGGGACAATAGGAACCGCTCAGAAACTCCAAAGCGCCAGCGATGTCGTGAGCAGGACAGCCCTTCAGCACCAAGAGAAAAACAGGCTAAATGTGATGCAGACACTGAAGAGGAAAGATCAGATGTTTCCGATCACGAAAATAACCTGCTTGAATGTCAGTGTCATTTTTGATTATGTGTCGGCGTTTAGGCTTACTGTGTATTTTGGTCTTTTGTCTGTCCATTTGTATGCCTGCCTGTTTACTGCCTGTCTGTCAACACCCACGCCCCAACAATCCTCCATCCAGCCCCCCCCCCCCACCCCCCCCCTTTTTTTTTTTTTTTTTTTTTTTAAAGATAGTAATGCCTATGCTGACTTTTGGGGGAGCTCAGTGCTTCGTTTTAGTCATCCATGTTCTTTCTGGGTAGATAATGGAAACGTTTAGAATTTGTTCTTTGAACTGCAGGGGATTAAAAATAAATGAAGTGTAATAGTTTGTTCAAATACTTTAAAAATCAAAAGTTTGATGTGTCATATGTTTGCAAGAAACTCATTTTGTAGAAAAGGAAAAATCGCAATGGGAAAAAGAATGGGGTGGAAGGATTTTTGCAAAAGAGGGTACGTCCGAAGAAAGGGTGAAGTTATATGGTCTCCAAGTATGTTAATGATGACATTGAACTTGTTTTAGCAGAGGATCGCACTGTTGCAATTTTAATATTAATTTGAGCAAATTCGATCACCATTGTAAATGTGTATGCGCCTAACGATTCTATGGACAAAGGTGTTTCTTCCACAACCTGTATGTGAAACTGCAAGATTTGGAAGCTGAAATATCATTTTATGTGGTGATTTCAACTGTGTCTTAAACAACAAGCATGATGTTATATCCGGAAATCCTTTCAATGAGGTAGAAGTTGAAGCTTTCAAGACCTGTGTACGTGAGCTCTCTTTGACAGATATTGGAGGGTCTTCCATGAGAATGATAAAGAATATACCTGGAACCGCTTTCATCCTTTTATTGCTCGTCGTTTAGATTATTGCTTTGCTTCAGAAGATATTATTTCCTTTATTGCGTCATGCGAACATTTATACAGTCTCTAATTCGGATCTAAAGCTGTAGTCACAGAATTAAAAAACAGTAAGTTCATAAGAGGTCCAGGGTATTGGAGATTTAATAATAGCTACCTCAGACATGAAAGTTTTGTAAAAAATGTGAATGCGTTAATTGATCATTGTGTAAATAATAAGGAACTTATAAATTCTGTTGATAAATGGGAACTTACGAAACCCGAAATACGTAATTATTGTGTTGATTTTGGCAAACGATTAGCTTGCTGTCGAAGAAACGAACAGTTAGACCTGCGAAAACAACTTCACGACATCGAATTTTGCATAACAAAAAGACCCTGGAAATGCACGCTTACAGAATGATTTATTAAGTACTAAACATAAACTAGAACTGCTAGACATGCAAAAAACGAGAGGAGCCCAAATTAGATCAAGAGTGAAATGGATTGAGGAAGGAGAAAAAAACACCAAATATTTTTGTAACCTTGAAAAAGTAGGAAAAGAAAAATGTGATTACTCGTCTTGTATCAGATTCTGGGTTTACTACCACTGACCAGACACAATAATGAAAGAAGAGGTTACGTTCTATAGAAATCTATACAATCAAAAGACTGACGTTGCAAATGTGACTGAAGCTACGCACGACTTTATTGCTGGGGAAGATATTCTCGCCTTAGTGACACTGACTCCAACTCATGTGAAGGTCTTGTTACTGTCAGTGAAACATCGTGCGCTTTACAAAGCATGAAAAATGGATCAGCGCCAGGTATGGACGGAATTACTGTTGAATTCATGAAATTTTTCTGGCCTAAATTAAAAGATATTGTAACCGCCTCTTTCAATGAATCATTTCAGAAAGATGAGCTGTCTTATACTCAATCCCAAGGTGGGGATAACATTTAATTCATAAAGGCAAAGAACTGGATAAAGAACATTCTAACAAATGGAGACCTATTACCTTAACAAATACTGATTATAAAATTCTAGTTTAAAGTTATGGCACAGAGACTTAGTGGTGTTATACAACATCTGGTCAGCGAGACCAGGTTGGTTACATTAAAGGTCGAAATATATCTACAGTCATTCGTACAATTGACGATGCAATCAATTACGTAAACAAAACAGGTAAATCAGGTTTTGTATTAGCGCTTGATTATCAAAAGCATTTGATTCCATATCAAAAACGTACTTATTGAAAGCATTCGATGTTTTGGATTTGGTCCCGATTTTAAGAAATGGATTCGAATTATGTTAAAAAAGGCTGTGAATCACATAAATCATGGGGGTTGGATATCGGAGAGTTTTGATGTTAATTGTGGTATTAGACAAGGATGTCCGTTTTCCCTTTAGCCTTCATTTTGGCTGTAGAACTGCTAGCTATTAAGATTAGAAATAGTGGCATTGAAGGAATTACAGATGCGAAATGAAACAAACGCATGCATCAAAATTCAACAGATGGCTGACGACACAACTCTTTTTTTAAAACACCAGAATGATATAACAACGGCAACAACTATTCTCAGACAATTTGCATGTTTCTCTGGCTTGAAAACTAAACATACGCAAAACTAAAGTCTTGGCAAAAGGTGATGGTTGATGAAAGAGTTCTTAACATACCTTTGAATAGTGGACAAAATAAAAATCCTAGGAATATCCTTTGCAAAAGACAAAATGGCCAAAGAAATAGAAGACAACTGGAAAAGTAGGCTGAAAACTTTAACCGTATGATAAAAGAATGGAGTAAGAGAGACCTTAGCATACATGGTAAAATAGTGATCATAAAGACATTTTTGACCAGCAATTTATTTATGTTATGCAGTCGGTTGGACTGCCAAGGGAAATACTGATTAAAGTTAATACAAATTTTATATAAATTTCTTTGGCAAAGGAAACACAGTAACAGAAAAGCCTTTGAAAAGATCAAAAGAAAGGTCATGAAAGCAGATTTAAAGAAGGAGGGTTAAGAATGGTTGACATGATTGAATTGCAAAATACCTTCAACCTACAGTGGATTGGACGATTATACAACAAAAGAACTGAGACATGGTGCCTCATTCCTTTTTGGCACTTGAAAAGAATAGCCTCAGCTGAGGAAATATTTGAAATAAACTGTTCTCCTAAAGATATACCAGGGATCTCTACAATCGAAAATAATTTTTGGAAAGAGTTCTATTAACTTACCTAGATAACAAAACGGATGTAGAAAGCGATAGTGTGCTTGCAAAATATATTGGTACACAATGTCTCTTTTATAATAAATTAATCAAATATAAAAGTAAGGTCCTCAATTTTGAAAAATGGCGAGAGAAAGGCCTTATCACAATAAACAATATTATTAAACGCAGGAAAGGCGTTTTTTATTTAGTGGAAGTACAAGACTTACTTAACCAATACAGGGCAATAACCATGTTTCAATACAATGCTCTACTAAATGCCATACCTACAAACCTGGATTGACTGGATAAAAGATAGGAATAGTCGATTTGAAATGGGGAATCATGGTACCTCTGATGCAAATCATTTCTATGCTAAAACAAAACAAATCAAAGAATATCTGTTGAAAAAGAGTAACAACAAACCCTTAACTCCCCACGCCGTAGATTTTTGGAGCAGAAAAACTGAACATTGAATTGAGTGAAAAGATGTGGCTTACGCCAAGACTGGCACAAAAGAAGTACGCTTACGTGAGCTGCAATGGAAGTTGTTACATAATATCTATCCACAAATATTATGCTGCAAAAAAATGGGCGTGTGCCAGTCTATTTCATGTGATTATTGTCCGGACAATGTGGATACATTGAGCACTTTTTTTTTTAATGTCCATCAGTGAGACAATTTTGGTTAGAAATTGAAAATATTATTCTCTCAAAGGTAGGCATGAAATTGCATTTGTCTGTAACAATGTGCTGTTCGGGCTATATGAGAAGAAATCTTCACATAATTATGTGTGCATCAATAACATTTTACTGGTGGGTAAATGTGCATAAGCAAGATTAAAAAGACAAAGTCATCGATACCATATAAGGTGGTTTTTGAGCAGGAGGCACAGTTAAGGAAGTTAATATAACACGCACGCAGGCAGGCACGCTCGCACAATACGCGCGCACAAAGACACACAAAATGCGCGCGCGCGCCACTCACACACACACAACACACACACACACACACACACACACACACACACACACACACACACAAAAGCATAAATATCGCGCCGCTCCAGCTCTCCTTTTCACACTAACAATAGCAGGCACTGTAAAAAGCAGGCACCCACACACTATTTTGTGCTCATATTGTGCATGTTCTGTCTTTTTAGTTAACGAATTATTCATGTTCATGAGCGCTTTATAATGTTTCTAACGGCTGTGTTAGAAAACGCTAACTTTATCTTTTACAAATATTGTTATCACACATGCACGCGCAAGCACACACAAATAGTGGATGTGGGATGTGAGGGAAGGGAGGGAGGGGAGGGCAAGTGTGTGTTTAATTCAAGTAAAAGTATACTCTGCAGCAAACATAGCAGAATGAAAATGTCAATGCACCACACATCAGTACATGAATAAACCCCGACGCTTTGTATCAAACGCCAAAACATTAAGATCTGCAATGGAATGTCCATTACTTTAAAAAAGCACACTCACACATGGGGCGATGCATGGTGAGCATGAGTCAGTATATCAGAGGGGAAAAAAAAAATGAATGACAGCAGGAAAAAAATAGGACAGAAATTCTCTCTCTCTCTCTCTCTCTCTCTCTCTTCTCTGTCTGTCTGTCTGTCTGTCTCTGTCTGTCTGTCTGTCTGTTCTCTCTCTCTCTCTCTCTCTCTCTCTCTCTCTCTCATTGATACTGATTGTCTCGCTGCAAGGATTTCCTCGTGTCTCCCTTGTGGTCTCTCTTTTTTTTCACTATAGGGGGGGGGGGGGGGGGGGGGGGGGGGGAATAGGCCGGTTTGCGAGACGGGCTGTGCGCTCTCTCTCTCTCTCTCTCTCTCTCTCTCTCTCTCTCTCTCTTTTCATCCTTGCATACTTATTTTTTGTCTTTCGTTTCAAGGATGGTTCCCAGAAGATGTCCGGGCCTCTCTTTCTTCTTCTTTTTTTTTTCTTCTTTTTTATTATTATTATTGTTTATATATGTATATATGTATATATGTATGTATATATGTGTATATATATATACATATAACCTTTGTACCTTTTTGTGAAACACAGTGTGAGAGTGTCACTGCACCAAACATTAGAACAAAAATAAACCCTGACGCGCTGTAACAAACGCCAAAACATTAAAACCAGCAAATTAATGTCCATTTATAGCAATACAACATACAGACCCGCACGCTGCGTGAGAGTTGAAGGAGGAAAAAAAAAACAAAAACGGACCGCCTTTACAAAAAAAAAAAATTAAAAAAAAGCCAAAAATAAAGGAAGAAAGTGAAAAGAAAAAGAAAAAAAAAACTAAAAAAAAACAAAGAAGGAAAAAATAAAAGACAAAAAAAAGAGTAAAGGCGTGGGGGAAAAAAAAAAAAAAAGAAAAAAAAAACTCTATTAATGGCACTCAGGACAAAGCAACACAAATCGGTGCATCACAGCATGGGCACAGCACGCCAGCACAGCACAGCACAACTGCACACTCACGCATACAACATCGCCGACGCAACGCACCACGCTACCACACAACACTACTAAGTACATCACGCGACGGCACATTGACACATAAAAGCACCAACATCACGACACGATACGACACAAAACGAAACAACACAGCACGACATAAATGCACACTGACACGCACAACAACACTGGCACAGCACAATACTGTGTAACATGACACAATACACAAATCAGTGCAATACACAACAATGCACACTAGCACGTAAACCACACTGACGTTTCAAATTTTCGGTACTGTATAGTCCAGCTGACCACACACAGGTGCCCGGCAAGCTCACACAGAAAAGAAAAGAAAGAAAAGAAGAGAAACATCCTCGACAGGTCGTATAATCAAAACGACTATGTCTAGATGAATAAACAAACAACAAAAGCAAATCTGGTCATAGCAGCCCCACTGTTAACGTCCGTATGGAAAAAGAGTCAAGCTGTACTGAGAGGACAGGCATTCCTCTTGATGGATTATAAAACATTTAAATCCCACAAAATGCGTTTGAAAAAAAAACAAATGGGCACCTAGACTTTGGACAGCTAGGTCCACTTTGGAGAGTGTACACTTTTCACTACTTAGTCGCCAGATTTAAAGAAAAAATCTGGCTGGTCATCATTTAGGGTTAAGAGAAAAAAAGTGACAGAATTTCCCAAACGGCAGGAGAATGGCCACAAGGCCGAAAACAGTACACGATAATACAGAAAGGCCAATCAACCAACCAAAAAGCAGGCAGAAGGAAAAGAAAGAAAGAAAAAAAAAAGAAAAAAAAAAAGGACAAACATCACAACACGAAATAAGGCAACGCAGTAGACTACAGCTCGACACAGTTTGACACGGCAAGACACAGGGCACCTCGTTGCAACACAACTCAATACGACACAAACAGGCTCGGCACGACATAACACGTGTCGTGTTATGTCGTGCCGAGCCTGTTTGTGTCCGATGTACACGCGAGACAACACAGCACGGTCGCAGCACAACGGTGAGAATACTTCTACAAGGTGTGGCACAGTATACTACAACACAGCACGACTCTACACAACAAGACACGACACAGTATGAAAACACGATATGGATCAGCATGATGCAATACATCATAAAACATCGTTACAGTATGCGACAGAGAGTAATACAACACAACACAATTTACCAAAAAACGACACGACATGATGTAGCAGAGCGTAACAAAACCTAACAGGATATCTTACGACACAACACGACACGTATCGCCGATATGACGGAACAAAACGTGCACAAGATATGACTGACCCTTTGCTCATCACTCGTCATAGCAACACAACGCTAAATGACAAAGCAAAGCTGAAAACAGCAAAACACAGTAGACAAAATCAAATTACTCATATTTACATAATCAGAACTGGTTGGACCACACCATCATCAATACTAAACGATCCACATGAGAAAGCCCGATCGCTGCTCGACTCACTAAACCACCACTCCACACACCTTTGCCGAATTTTTTCTTCTTTTCTTTTTTCTTTTGGCGGGCTATTGTGGCCTGAGGGGGGTGCAGCACGCGACGTCCGGACTGCTTCGGCAGAGCTCGGAACTGCCGGCAACTCTCGCGTTTCACCGCCATCTTTGAACGAGGGCCCGAAATGCGAAGAAACTAAGGAGGAATTTGCACCATTTCGAGTTTGTTTCGAACGGATTATGGGATCATAACTTTCTTTGAAGCTAAGGTAAGTCTTGCACTTTGATGCTATGCCTCGATCGCTCCATTTGTTGTGTGATTGCGCCACATTCCTTCACATCAAAGTGTTGCTCATGCGAAGCAGGGTCCCACTCACACTTAGTCTCACTTAACCTGCCGTCGGTGAAGGAATTTCTTCAATCGCTTCTTTGTCAAAGAGTAAAAATAGCACAGAAATCTTGCCGGCTCGCCAGGTAGCATCCTCGTCTCATCTGTGCTCTTGTCGTTGTTTTTCTTGCCGAAATAGGTCGTGATGACGATCACGGAATCATTTGAGAAAACTTTCTATGAGGACTCGGCGTTTGTTTATCGGACCAACGAGAATTGATGCAGAACATGTGTGTGTAGCAGACTGTGTATGTGTGTGCAGTCGACTGTACATGTGTGTGTGTGTGTGTGTGTGTGTGTGCTGATTTCAAGTGCCTTGGTAGATAGATGCAGGTCGGGTGAGCTCAGCCTTGCATACATAACAAACAACGTGCTTCGTATTCTGCTACCGGTTGCTAGATTTTAAAAACCCTCGTTTCAGCCTCCAAAGCCTTGTTCCACTTTCTTGTCGGATCGAGGGCAGTTTTGAACTTAGATCACGTTCAGTTGGGGCACACCGCATTTCTGCCGAGCTGAATCCTGTTTGCTCACTCAGTCAACTGGCAGTTTTCCTGGCGTGCGCCTCTGTTTGACTTCTGGGATTTGGAAACTATGGGGGACAGCTTACTTTACGAGTTGAAATATCAAGGCCACTTATTTCCCTCCAGAGGCACGGGGAACTCAGCGTGATGTTAGTGGGGGTGCTTTTATTAAACAAATATGCTTGGCCAAAACTGCACACAGAGTGATACGGAATTTTAAGTGCATCAGTTAAACTTGACTTGTATACATTATATGAAAACTGTAGAGTGAATGCCATTTACAGTGTTTAGAGTGTGAAGAAAATGGGTATGATAGAAAGGGATTGGGACTGGGAGGCTGAATTCTTCACGGGCAAGTACAGCTAGTATTGTTGCACATTTAGTGTAAAGTGTAATGTATCATTTGTTACTGTCATTACAATTAAGGTTTTTTGGTCATGATCGTCATTTGAGTCAATCACATTCTTTCCTTTGCATTTTTGTTTTGCTTTTGGAATTGTTTCCTTCTGCTTTTGGTTTTCCTGATGGAAAGTGTCAGTGCCTTTGCTGTTTAATCTTTCATTATCGTTTGGAGGCTTATCAAAACTACCTCTTTCTTCTTCTTCTTTCTTTGAGTGTCCACCTTCATCGAGTTGAAGATTCTGACACATTTGTGTGTATGACTGTTTTTTATCCCGCCATTAAGGTAGCCATACTCCAACTTTGGGGAAGGTGCATGCTATGTGTAACATGTCATCCATACCAATGGCCAAACTGGCCTTCTCTTCCGAAAGTTGGTGATGGGATTTTACGTGTGTGCAAGATGTTCTACGTGCATTCACACACGGAACCTCGGTTTATAGTCTCATTTGAAGGACTGTATCATTGTATGGGGAATGGAGTCAGAACCAATGTTAACTCCGAGGGAAAAATCCCCCCTGTAACGAAATTCGAACACACATGTTCTGTTCATCCCAGTCTGTCACACGGATTGTCACACTTATTGTTTCAGTATTAGCTGTTTGTTTACCTGCCGATTTTATTTTAGCTTTATCCATATTTTGTAGTTTATACCCATTTCAGTCGTTGATTTTCAGAAGGAAAGCTTTCCGAATATTTCCTAGGGCCTCGTTTTATCAGTGGAGAATGGGGATGAATGTAGATCTAATCAAAATTTTGTTTAGATACTGGGGAAAGGTGAAAAAGTCTTCCACTTAGTGTAAAAGTGACAAACATTATATACTGGTGTGATTTAGTTCAGTTTTTGTCTTTTTTTCTCTTTTATGTAATTATTTATCTATTCATTTATTTATTTTTGCTATCAGATAAAGACTTGATGCGCCAACCTTGATTGAATCCTGTCAACATAGAAAGTGTTTGTGTTCTGATGAATGTGTTTGATTTTCTGCCCTGTGAGTTTACTGTGACAGTATGAACTCATTGTGAATGATTGTGGTGCAAGGACACACGCACTGACTGATGATAGACATGTGCTAGTTCTGCACATCAGTGCGTTCTGTCTGCCCTTGACTGAGGCTAGACGTCTGACACCAGTCGGGGCACCCTTTCCTGTTCAGTTGGACTGTAATATCATGAGAATCGGAGTGGCACTGGAGATACATGTGTGCAGAAAGTGCGCGCTTAATGTTCCATTTGCTGCATTACTTTTTATCTGATGGTATGCGTATGAATATGCATACTGCAATGACTTAGCAAATGCTTGGTGATTAATTCATTTGTCATTTCCTTTTTCCTTTTTTTCCCCTCTTCAGTGCTATTGTTGTCTGGTGCAGCACTTGTGCAATATGTAAGATCAGAAAGTTTTTTTTAATACTGTTACATTAACTACATTCTACAGTTATTATTACTAATACTACCAGTATTATTAAAATGTGTACTCGGTACTACTGACATTTCCTTAAATTGCTTGTGGTTACCTGCATCATGTGATGCATGTTTTAAAACAACTTCATTAATAGCAATCAGTTTGAATTGTTAGCTCCAAGTGTGTAACTTGGGAAGTAGGTAACTGTAAGAGTTACTTTCAAGATAATGTGCCAAAGCTGCCATGGATTTTTGTTTTAATTTAAATTTGTGTGTGTGTGTGTGTTGCGCGCGCGCGTGCGTGCGTGTGTGTGTGTGTGTGTGTGTGTGTGTGTGTGTGTGTGTGTGTGTGTGTGTGACTCTGTGCATGTGTTTGTGTGTTCAGGTGTACGAGTTCATGTGTATACTCATGAAAGTGTATTGGTTCTGATTTCAGTACACAGTTTAACTCAAACTGGTCAGTCCTTTATAAACTAAGTTGTCAGAACTGTCAAATTGAAGACACATCCTTAGAGATTGAAGATCAGCTAGTAGCTCAGTCACAGTAATGATTGTCTGAATGTATGTGACTCTCACAAAATGTTAAGATGATATTTGAAATTGGTAAGATTAAAAATGAATGAATTTGTTTAGTGCATGCACATGAGCATACAGATAATCATACTAACAACTGTGTACGCTCACATACACGCTCATGCATGCATGCATACACGCGCATGCACACACACACACACACACACACACACACACACACACACACACACACACACACACACACACACACACACACACACAGACACACACATGAACACACACACGAACACACATCCAAGGACACACAGGCATACATTCATGAACATACATATTCACCCGATATTTCTCAGAACCCATGCTTGTTAACAGGTACATGAAAAAAATCTCGTTTAAACAAGTCTCTCACAGCACATAAAAAATTTCACAGATCAAGACCGAGTATGGGAAGTGTGTGAAAATGAAACAAACACTAAACAGCAACAGAGTTATATATCTATGCTATAGTCACTTAATGCGCATGCATATATATTAGAATCTTTGTGCATACATACACACACACATTCTTACACACCAGCATACAGTGATACACTCGAACACACAGACGAACAACAAACTCTTTCAGATCCGTCCAAACCTTAAGGACTTCCTCCCATCTAC
>CM031620.1:63027938-63042938 GCA_018398815.1 Conus ventricosus | reverse complement strand
CCTGACACCCTGTCCTCACCCACAGCCTGTCCTCACCCACAGCCTGACACCCTGTCCTCACCCACAGCCTGGCACCCTGTCCTCACCCACAGCCTGTCACCCTGTCCTCACCCACAGCCTGCCACCCTGTCCTCACCACAGCCTGCCACCCAGTCCTCACCCACAGCCTGACACCTGTCCTCACCCACAGCCTGACACCCTGTCCTCACCCACATCCTGTCCTCACCCACAGCTGGCACCCTGTCCTCACCCACAGCCTGACACCCTGTCCTCACCCACAGCCTGACACCCTGTCCTCACCCACACCCTGTTCTCACCACAGCCTGACACCCTGTCCTCACCACAGCCTGACACCTGTCCTCACCACCAGCCTGACACCCTGTCCTCACCCACACCCTGTCCTCACCCACAGCCTGACACCCTGTCCTCACCACAGCCTGGCACCCTGTCCTCGGCACAGCCTGACACCCTGTCCTCACCCACAGCCTGACACCTGTCCTCACCCACACCCTGTCCTCACCCACACCCTGACACCCTGTCCTCACCCACACCCTGTCCTCACCACAGCCTGACCCCCTGTCCTCACCCACAGCCTGGCACCCTGTCCTCGCCCACACCCTGTCCTCACCCACACCCTGTCCTCACCCACACCCTGACACCCTGTCCTCACCCACACCCTGTCCTCACCCACACCCTGTCCTCACCCACACCCTGACACCCTGTCCTCACCCACCCCTGTCCTCACCCACACCCTGTCCTCACCCACGCCTGTCCTCAACCACACCCTGTCCTCACGCACACCCTGTCCTCACCCACACCCTGTCCTCACCCACACCCTGTCCTCACCCACAGCCTGTCCTCAACCACACCCTGTCCTCACGCACACCCTGTCCTCACCCACAGCCTGTCCTCACCACACCCTGTCCTCACCACACCCTGTCTCACCACAGCCTGTCTCACCCACACCCTGTCCTCACCCACAGCCTGTCCTCACCCACACCCTGTCCTCACCACAGCCTGACCCCCTGTCCTAACCCACACCCTGTCCTCACCCACACCCTGTCCTCACCCACACCCTGTCTCCCCACACCCTGTCCTCACCCACAGCCTGTCCCCTGTCCTCACCCACACCCTGTCCTCACCCACAGCCTGACCCCTGTCCTCGCCCACACCCTGTCCTCACCCACAGCCTGGCACCCTGTTCTTACCCACACCCTGTCCTCACCCACACCTGTCCTCACCCACACCCTGTCCTCACCCACACCCTGTCCTCACCCACACCCTGTCCTCACCCACAGCCTGGCACCCTGTCCTCACCCACAGCCTGTCCTCACCCACAGCCTGCCCCCCCCCCCCCCTCCCCCCATCCCAGTATTTTCAATACTGTACAAATTACAATACATATGAAACTGAGGGTCAGTTTGTTCCTTTGGTTGATTTAAACTCTAAGAATTGTTTTGTCAACCTGGAGTCAGATGAAGTCATGAGATGAAATGAAGTGCATGTATGTACATATATATTATATATATTTATAATTGGAATTGTTTCTTTTTAGGGAATAGAATTGTTGCAAGCCACTGTCTCTTTGCTCAGTCAAGACAATGTTTCTTTTTGTGGCTATTAATGCAGTAATCAGACACTCAGCCACAGTCTTCTTTCTGTAGAACTAAGACAGCAAGGAAATGCTTTTAGATGTCTCATTCTGTGACCAGTGTGCACTTCAATTATAGGATGATAATCTCCAGTTGAGGTTTAGGAGAAACACTGTTACTGTGTTCATATTGCACAGCTTTACCTGTTATTCTGACATTGGAGTCTAGTCACTGATTGTGATAACCTCAGGTCTGATAATTGCTATGATACTCGCCCCATCACTCCAGGATGTTGAGAAAACGGAACCCAAGATCTCTTCACTCACCCAGAACTGCCACTGCTAATCGGTCACTCCACCCCAAACAGGATTCTGATTTTTACGATAATATATGTATATATCACACACGGTGGCTGTCCCAGCATTCATTAAGGGATGGGTAGTAGGCGGGAGCATGGCCAATGGATTGGACAGCTGGGGATAATTACATTCATCATCACATGCAGAGGGCAGACAGGTCTTCCGGGCTTACCAGGGGTTTATTGTCGGGCTGCATGAACTTCTGGGGTTCCGCCAGATCAGGGAAAATTGCCGGCTGTGACTTTGAATTTCAATGCGGTGTTTTGTCGCATCGTGGCGTCGTCTATAAATTTCTGGTGTATTGTCTACTGCGTGTGAGAAAATCCGGTGGCAGAGACAAGGAGAGTTTCAGTGATTTCTGTCCTGCTCTAGAAGTTTTTGCGTGGATGCTGTGAGAGTGTAGTGAGTGAACTTGTCAGTTCATTGCCTGGTGTTTAAAAAAAAAAAATTATTCATTTGTTTTATTAATTTGATTCTTTCTGCCTCTGGATATAGTCTAATGTGTGCGTGGATCTGTACCACTATTACAACACATTTTTGTAGAATAGGAACTAAGGAAGTGCAGTGTATGTATATCATTTAGTTGTTTTGTTTTGCCTACAGGGTATTTTTTGTTGCCTTAAAACATTTTGAGTTTTATTTACATCTTGATCATTGGACTTGTTTATAAGCTTGTAAGAATAATGTCAGTAACGAAGTCGGGGCATTGAAAACGGTTTAAATGGATGGACTATTCTTTAATTGCTGCGTTCACTAAATTATCAGTATCAAGTTCATAGCATGGGAGATAATACCTTGCTAGGCCTGTGCACCACACTTAATGCTGCAGTGGTCTTTATATATCATATTCCAAGAAAGAAACAACCAACCACATTAACAACTTCCTAATATTTCAAATGTGTGGGTCTTCCTCAGGGGATTTGTGTGTGTGTGTGTGTGTGTGTGTGTGTGTGGAAGTGTGTGTGTGTGTGTGTGTGTGTGTGTGATGACTTATGATTTGTAGGTTTTCTTCTGAATTTGTTTGGTTTTAGAAAAAACTGCTGATGGGCAACTCAGCAACTGGAAGTAAATAAATAAATAAATAAATAATAAATAATAATGATCTAATCAAGGAAAAATTCATCGACTTACAGCTCAGAAATTATGGTAATGATAATAATGATACCTAAAAATGATTGTATACAGACCTGTTTTTTTTTATCTTCTTACCCTGGTTTGTGCCTGGAGTTATTTTGAAAATCAGTCGTCATACTTTAAGCAGCCAAGAGTCCAATATTCTTGTCCAGATTTGCGTTTTTTTCCCCTTTCCATCTTGCTGGCCTTTAAAAAAAAATAAAAATAATGAGCTCCTGGAGTTAGAAAATGAGCTCCTGGAGTTAGTTAAGATAAGATAATAGTTATGTTAGTCAGATCATGATTTTTAAAGAACATCTTTTGTGATTAGGTTTCAGAAGAATTGTGTGAGAGGATAATGAGACTGGGGATAGGGTGTGTGTAGGTGGTGGGTGGATAGATCTCACACACACAGACGCACGCATGCACTCGCATGCACATATGCACACGCGCGACACACACACACACACACACACACACACACACACACACACACACACACACACACACACACCACGCTGCAGTGCTCTGTGAATTCTGCTGAATAAGGAGTGGTGGAGACTGGGATGGTATGCAAGGCCGGATGGGAGAGGGAGGGTGCGAGGAGATGACCACGTGTCATTGTTGGACAGAGGCGTGACCTCGGGACTGTCGAAGGACAAGAAACTTTCTGACAATTGTAGAACGGGGCTGGGGAGAACGGGACTTGGGGTGGCGGTAGAGGAGGCGGGGAGGGGTGATTGTAGGGAAGAGAGGAAAGAATTAAGGCGGGAGGAAAAGGAATGCCGTTCATTTGGACCGCGTGGAGAGGTTCACATAAAAGCGCTGATCCATGGACTCGGCCCCAGGTGTTATGACAGAGACGGAGCCGGTGGGGCGGGGGTGGGTGGGTGGGTAGGTGGGGATGAATCCATTTATCAGGTCTTTTCAAGGCCCTAACACTGTCCCCGTCGAGCAAACGAATGGCGTGACCTCGGGACTGTCGAGGTCACTATCACTCAACGTTTTCTACGTTCTCTCGCTTTCTGTCCGACTTGCTTACTTACTTACTTACTCACTGGCTGACTGGGCTTGTTGGCAATGTGGGGGAGCCGTGAATAGAAGGTTTGTTGGCAATGTGGGGGAGCCGTGAATAGAAGGTTTGTTGGCAATGTGGGGGAGCCGTGAATAGAAGGTTTGTTGGCAATGTGGGGGAGCCGTGAATAGAAGGTTTGTTGGCAATGTGGGGGAGCCGTGAATAGAAGGTTTGTTGGCAATGTGGGGGAGCCGTGAATAGAAGGTTTGTTGGCAATGTGGGGGAGCCGTGAATAGAAGGTTTGTTGGCAATGTGGGGAGCCGTGAATAGAAGGCTTGTTGGCAATGTGGGGGAGCCGTGAATAGAAGGCTTGTTGGCAATGTGGGGGAGCCGTGAATAGAAGGCTTGTTGGCAATGTGGGGGAGCCGTGAATAGAAGGCTTGTTGGCAATGTGGGGGAGCCGTGAATAGAAGGTTTGTTGGCAATGTGGGGGAGCCGTGAATAGAAGGTTTGTTGGCAATGTGGGGGAGCCGTGAATAGAAGGTTTGTTGGCAATGTGGGGGAGCCGTGAATAGAAGGTTTGTTGGCAATGTGGGGGAGCCGTGAATAGAAGGTTTGTTGGCAATGTGGGGGAGCCGTGAATAGAAGGTTTGTTGGCAATGTGGGGGAGCCGTGAATAGAAGGTTTGTTGGCAATGTGGGGGAGCCGTGAATAGAAGGCTTGTTGGCAATGTGGGGGAGCCGTGAATAGAAGGCTTGTTGGCAATGTGGGGAGCCGTGAATAGAAGGTTTGTTGGCAATGTGGGGGAGCCGTGAATAGAAGGTTTGTTGGCAATGTGGGGGAGCCGTGAATAGAAGGTTTGTTGGCAATGTGGGGGAGCCGTGAATAGAAGGTTTGTTGGCAATGTGGGGGAGCCGTGAATAGAAGGCTTGTTGGCAATGTGGGGGAGCCGTGAATAGAAGGCTTGTTGGCAATGTGGGGGAGCCGTGAATAGAAGGTTTGTTGGCAATGTGGGGAGCCGTGAATAGAAGGTTTGTTGGCAATGTGGGGGAGCCGTGAATAGAAGGTTTGTTGGCAATGTGGGGGAGCCGTGAATAGAAGGTTTGTTGGCAATGTGGGGGAGCCGTGAATAGAAGGTTTGTTGGCAATGTGGGGGAGCCGTGAATAGAAGGTTTGTTGGCAATGTGGGGGAGCCGTGAATAGAAGGTTTGTTGGCAATGTGGGGAGCCGTGAATAGAAGGTTTGTTGGCAATGGGGGAGCCGTGAATAGAAGGTTTGTTGGCAATGTGGGGGGAGCCGTGAATAGAAGGTTTGTTGGCAATGTGGGGGAGCCGTGAATAGAAGGCTTGTTGGCAATGTGGGGGAGCCGTGAATAGAAGGCTTGTTGGCAATGTGGGGGAGCCGTGAATAGAAGGTTTGTTGGCAATGTGGGGGAGCCGTGAATAGAAGGTTTGTTGGCAATGTGGGGGAGCCGTGAATAGAAGGTTTGTTGGCAATGTGGGGGAGCCGTGAATAGAAGGTTTGTTGGCAATGTGGGGGAGCCGTGAATAGAAGGTTTGTTGGCAATGTGGGGGAGCCGTGAATAGAAGGTTTGTTGGCAATGTGGGGGAGCCGTGAATAGAAGGTTTGTTGGCAATGTGGGGGAGCCGTGAATAGAAGGTTTGTTGGCAATGTGGGGGAGCCGTGAATAGAAGGTTTGTTGGCAATGTGGGGGAGCCGTGAATAGAAGGCTTGTTGGCAATGTGGGGGAGCCGTGAATAGGTTTGTTGGCAATGTGGGGGAGCCGTGAATAGAAGGTTTGTTGGCAATGTGGGGAGCCGTGAATAGAAGGCTTGTTGGCAATGTGGGGGAGCCGTGAATAGAAGGTTTGTTGGCAATGTGGGGGAGCCGTGAATAGAAGGTTTGTTGGCAATGTGGGGGAGCCGTGAATAGAAGGTTTGTTGGCAATGTGGGGGAGCCGTGAATAGAAGGTTTGTTGGCAATGTGGGGGAGCCGTGAATAGAAGGTTTGTTGGCAATGTGGGGGAGCCGTGAATAGAAGGTTTGTTGGCAATGTGGGGGAGCCGTGAATAGAAGGCTTGTTGGCAATGTGGGGGAGCCGTGAATAGAAGGTTGTTGGCAATGTGGGGGAGCCGTGAATAGAAGGTTTGTTGGCAATGTGGGGGAGCCGTGAATAGAAGGTTGTTGGCATGTGGGGAGCCGTGAATAGAAGGTTGTTGGCAATGTGGGGGAGCCGTGAATAGAAGGTTTGTTGGCAATGTGGGGGAGCCGTGAATAGAAGGTTTGTTGGCAATGTGGGGGAGCCGTGAATAGAAGGCTTGTTGGCAATGTGGGGGAGCCGTGAATAGAAGGCTTGTTGGCAATGTGGGGGAGCCGTGAATAGAAGGTTTGTTGGCAATGTGGGGGAGCCGTGAATAGAAGGTTTGTTGGCAATGTGGGGGAGCCGTGAATAGAAGGTTTGTTGGCAATGTGGGGGAGCCGTGAATAGAAGGCTTGTTGGCAATGTGGGGGAGCCGTGAATAGAAGGTTTGTTGGCAATGTGGGGGAGCCGTGAAATGAAGGTTTGTTGGCAATGTGGGGGAGCCGTGAATAAGTGTTGCATGTGGGAGCCGTGAATAAAGGTTTGTTGGCAATGATGGGGGTGGGCCGTGAATAGAAGGCTTGTTGGCAATGTGGGGGAGCCGTGAATAGAAGGCTTGTTGGCAATGTGGGGGAGCCGTGAATAGAAGGCTTGTTGGCAATGTGGGGGAGCCGTGAATAGAAGGTTTGTTGGCAATTGGTGGGGGAGCCGTGAATAGAAGGCTTGTTGGCAATGTGGGGGAGCCGTGAATAGAAGGTTTGTTGGCAATGTGGGGGAGCCGTGAATAGAAGGTTTGTTGGCAATGTGGGGGAGCCGTGAATAAGAAGGTTTGTTGGCAATGTGGGGGAGCCGTGAATAGAAGGCTTGTTGGCAATGTGGGGGAGCCGTGAATAGAAGGTTTGTTGGCAATGTGGGGGAGCCGTGAATAGAAGGTTTGTTGGCAATGTGGGGGAGCCGTGAATAGAAGGCTTGTTGGCAATGTGGGGGAGCGTGAATAGAAGGTTTGTTGGCAATGTGGGGGAGCCGTGAATAGAAGGTTTGTTGGCAATGTGGGGGAGCCGTGAATAGAAGGTTTGTTGGCAATGTGGGGGAGCCGTGAATAGAAGGTTTGTTGGCAATGTGGGGGAGCCGTGAATAGAAGGTTTGTTGGCAATGTGGGGGAGCCGTGAATAGAAGGTTTGTTGGCAATGTGGGGGAGCCGTGAATAGAAGGTTTGTTGGCAATGTGGGGGAGCCGTGAATAGAAGGTTTGTTGGCAATGTGGGGGAGCCGTGAATAGAAGGCTTGTTGGCAATGTGGGGAGCCGTGAATAGAAGGCTTGTTGGCAATGTGGGGGAGCCGTGAATAGAAGGTTGTTGGCAATGTGGGGGAGCCGTGAATAGAAGGCTTGTTGGCAATGTGGGGGAGCCGTGAATAGAAGGCTTGTTGGCAATGTGGGGGAGCCGTGAATAGAAGGCTTGTTGGCAATGTGGGGGAGCCGTGAATAGAAGGCTTGTTGGCAATGTGGGGGAGCCGTGAATAGAAGGCTTGTTGGCAATGTGGGGGAGCCGTGAATAGAAGGTTGTTGGCAATGTGGGGGAGCCGTGAATAGAAGGTTTGTTGGCAATGTGGGGGAGCCGTGAATAGAAGGTTTGTTGGCAATGTGGGGGAGCCGTGAATAGAAGGTTTGTTGGCAATGTGGGGGAGCCGTGAATAGAAGGTTTGTTGGCAATGTGGGGGAGCCGTGAATAGAAGTTGCAGTGGGGAGCGTGTGAGGTTGTGGCAATGTGGGGGAGCGTGAAATAGAAGGTTGTTGGTGGTGTGTCGAGTCGAAGGGCTGGAGGAAAACGAGTGGGGGGGGGGGGGGGGGGGAAGGGGGGTTGGGTTGGTGAGGAGGGGTGGGCAATAAGGAGAGTGGCTGCCACTGTTTAACGCTTTCCGCAGGTGCTTGCTGAGGGGGGATAGGAAGGAAGCTAGGAGCGTTGGTTTTCTTGATGAGCAAGTCAGCGTTTTCGTTATTAAACGGTGGACCGTGTGGTGTGGTGGTGTGGATGGTGGAGGTGGTGTGTGTGTGTAGTGATGTGTGTGTGAGGCTTGGAGAGTACAAACTTATTACGCGAGTTTTTTATTTTTTTTTGGGGAGGGGGGGGGGGTGGGTGGGGAGATAAGGAACTGGCTGTGAACGAAGTGTGTAAAGACGAAAATTCATACCTCATCCCTAGTTTTGTCTTGACTTTGAAAACTAGAATTGCAATAGAGGAAGGAGGAGGGTGGATGGGCTGGGTGGGCGACGCAAGGAAGTGGGCTATGAATAATTGAATCGATTCTCCAGTGAGTGACTGTGTGTGGTGAAAGGGGGAAAAATTGCGGTGGTGGTGGTGTTTATGTGTGTTGTGTGTGTGTGTGTGTTGTGTGGGGTTGTTGCGCGCGCGTCTCCTTTTTTTCTTTAAAGTGAATTTCGACAAATATCTTATTTTGTATAATTTTACATCTCTCATTCCTGAAATCTGAAGACGACATGTATAGCCACTTGCCGAAAATCGATGTGTGTGTGTGTTGAATCGTGTATGCAAGGAACGCTGCTTTTGCAGGCTGTTCGTATTCTTATTGTTTTGTTTATTTTGGTCTAGATTTCATCAACGCTGGATTCTGTCTCATTTCAGTCTATTGACCTTTGAGGGTTGAAAGCTGTAGATAATGAACTGAAACTTCAATATTTTGTTGGCCATTTGTCTTTACCTACATGGTATGGCAAATGTATAGCTGGCAGAGTGGTTACCCTTGAATCGAAAAGAGAGAAGAAGAGGGAGGGCAATGAGGGAAGACAACATTATGTGTGTCTCTGAATATAATGTATGTGTGAATATCATTGAGAGAAAATCTCCATTCGCATTTTTATTTTCAAATGGTGTTAGAATGTTGTCCGCAAATTGTATCGTGAATGTTCTTGTTTGCGCTAGTTATATAAAGAACATGGAAGTGATAAAAGTATTGACTTGTAAAAACCGTTGTTAATATTTATGGATAAACATTTTTGTGTGTGTGGAAAAATCGAGAAACAACAAAAGCAACCAAGCTTCATTACAATTTGACATGCCCAGTGCAGTCGGATAGCACGTAAAACTAAAACATACCCATTAGCGCGATTTGAGATGTTAAGGGTTACATTTTTTAAGCATAGCTGTTAACTTTTTGTGTACAGGTTTTAAGCTTGTAAAAAGCTTTCTGAATATTGCTGTTGTTTTCATTCACGCCACGGATGTTCAGCTCGACATGTTCGGGATGGCCGTCGTCAGTGGTTGCGTTTGCATGGCTGCAGCCGGAATTCTGAAGTTGAAAGGCGCTAGTAATCGTTTGGGGAAGGGTAATTAGGTGTTAAGTGCGTGCTCGTGCGCGCACAAGCATGGAATAACTGGTAATGGAATAAACAGTCACGGTACATCTGTTACCAGCAGGAGAGAGAAGTAAGTATAAAACACGACGTAAATGACGTTATACGTCATAAATCACGTTAGTTGTCCGGGATGATGTATTTCAATACCAGAGGTGTCGACTTCCTTGCTAGCAATTATACACTGCTGCCTGCTAGGACAGCCCAGATTGACTTAGAGCAGATGGATGTCATAGAGAGCTGTGCGTTCGTCTGTCGGAGCTGTCCCCACATGAGTTTGTTGAACAGGCTGTAATTAGTAGTCCATGTTGGGAAGAGATGTTGTGCTCACTCTTTGAGTTGTCTGTGGCTTTGCAGACTGAGTGGTCTCTGCTGTGATGCGGCTCCATAGCTTGCTGAGGCAGACAATTCGAACTAGACACCGTTTGCACTTGTGCAGGTCTGTACCCTCGACGTGGAGTTTTAACGACTTTCTGGTTTATACGTATCACGTTCTCAAGCCTAGGTTTGCTCATCAAGGGATGCTCAAATGTGTGGATGTATGTTGTAGAGAAAAGCGGTAGACAAGTTAATGGTCCATTTATGTGTCTGGTTTCAGGCTTGAACGTAGTTTTGCTTTTTTTGTGGGTAGGGCAGACAAAAAAATCGACGGTCATAATTTTGAAGTGTTCCATGTCTGAGGCTGTCATGTGAGGACCTTTTTTTTTCTTTTTTTTTCCTTTTTTTGTTTGTTCGTCGGCGTGAAGTTCAAATAGAATACGAGTGTTCGAAGAATGTGGGAAAAAGAAGAGATTAAACAGAACTTCAGTTTCTGATAGTAAACAACCGAGCGATGTTAAGGCCTGAATCACCTTATGTGACATTTGCAGACAGTGAAATTGCAGTGTAGTCTTCACTCCGTCTCTCCTTCCCAGCCTCTGTCTCCCTGCAGAGAAAACGGTGCTCGGGTTGTGAGCCATGAAGTGTTACCTCTATAGACCAGCATCGTTTGTGGGCGCGAGTTGTTTTTTTTGTTGGCAGTCAGACAGGGTTGGTCGCTGGATGGATCAGGTGTGGTCGTTCTGTGAATTCGACTGGTGTTGTGTTCTCCTTAGAAAGTCGGGGAGCGACGCGAGGCCATACAACCAGGTGTAGACGGGAAATGATGGCTCGGGGTAGGTAGCCATGTCGACTTGGAGTAGTTGGGTGGAACGCAGTTTTTCCGTTGTGGCGTTGTTTTAGAAGGATGCTGTCATTGGTCACATGCCGGTGACATCTTGCAAATGAAGGTCTGCTTCATATTCGTTTACTTGCACGTGCCCATTTGTTGTTGAGTGGGATGACGTAGGAATGGGGATGGCGCTGGCCTATATGATTCTGGGATTTCCAGGCCTTTCCAGGACAGGCGGTCGTAGTCGATCCTAACAGTCTGACACTGCACCTTTGCTGGAGGGCGGGGTATGCGTCTGTGGGGTTCCTCGAGTACGGCCTCTAAGTAAGGACGCTACTAGAGGATGCCCAGTCGCATTCAGTTTGGCCTCTCGACGAACCCATCCGCCCAGTTGGTGTGGCGCACCTTCGCTGGTCCTCCTGTAGGCTTTCGTTCCCTTACACATCAAGTACGTACGAGGGGCAAGTTTCGGCTCTGTCGGCTTTCTTGTTCACTGTGGCGCCTCTGCATCAGTGGATGCCTCTGGTCCACGCCGTAGGGTGTGGTGGCACGCGTTGAGCGGTGCACGGCAGGAGGGGACGTCCTCGGCGTCATCGGCTGCACTCAGAATGCCAAGCTGGGTTGGGAGGAGTCCCCAGTCCTTCATTCATGGGTTCCCCGGTCCTGGGTTACTACTGGGTTACGGGTTCTCCAGTCCTCAGCCTTCGGGTTTTGGTTTCATAATCTTGGTTCATGATTAAAACATGTCCAGAGTCTGTTTTAATTCTCCTTTGACTCTAGTCTTAGATCTTTAGTTCATAGGTTCTCGGGTCCTCGTTAGATTCTCCAGTCCTGAATCAATAGGTTCTCCGGTGTGGAATCCTTCATTCCAGTTAAGAGTCGTAAGCTTATGGGCTCTCCAGAGATAAATCCCCAAGTTGTACGAGTGTATCATTTTCAGTATTGAGCTGCAAGCCTAACTGATGAAATGTCTCCGTGGCGCGTATTCTAAGGGCTTATTTTCCGTACCAAACGGCCTCGTCGCCTTCTGGAAGTTCAGTGCTGGGAACGTGCTCTTTACTGTCAACTGTCTTTGACTCTGCCTTTTGTTTGTTTGTTGTACTGTCGTCTGTTGTTTTTTTGCTTGACGGGACCACTCTCCTGTCTTTTACTGAAAACTTAAATTAAAAAAAAACAAACTTGTCTGGTTGGTTGTTTGTTTTTCCTGGCGATTTGGATGTGGAGATGGTGCACACGGCTCACAAAGGGCTGTAGCTGGCCATTTTACAGTGTCCATGCGACCTTTTTTTATGTACCTGTTTAATAAATTTCCTAGTTTTCAGTCTGGGGTGGGGAACCAAAGGGCAACTGGTGAAACTGTGTGGTCGACTGGGTTGAAATGATAAAGTTTACCAATTAAAAGACTGGTGAAACTGTGTGGTCGACTGGGTTGAAATGATAAAGTTTACTAATTAAAAGACTGGTGAAACTGTGTGGTCGACTGGGTTGAAGTGATAAAGTTTACTAATTAAAAGACTGGTGAAACTGTGTGGTCGACTGGGTTGAAATGATAAAGTTTACTAATTAAAAGACTGGTGAAACTGTGTGGTCGACTGGGTTGAAATGATAAAGTTTACTAATTAAAAGACTGGTGAAACTGTGTGGTCGACTGGGTTGAAATGATAAAGTTTACCAATTAAAAGACTGGTGAAACTGTGTGGTCGACTGGGTTGAAATGATAAAGTACTCATTAAACGACTGGTGAAACGCCGCAGCCGATCGGTGTGGCTGAATTGTCTGGGGGTTGTGTAGATTGTTTTTATGTCAGTGTCAGCGCCTGATAGGAGGGTCCACGACAGTCGGCGGCATTGTAAACCACCCGACCAGCCCCTGTGTGAGCGGCTGCCTCTGTCAGTCTCTGACCTGCTTTAATCAGTGTCGTTTTGGTGTCTGTTTTTACTTCAGTGTTGAGGGAGGGGGGGAGGGAGGGAGAGGGAGAGAGAGAGTCCATGATGTGACTCATACCCAACCAAGAAGAGATAAAGCGACTAGATTAAGGCAGCAGGAACGGAGTTATGTGATTTTTAGTAATGTTCACCGTGCACGCGTTAAAACAATGTAGCAAGTTCGTTCCGACTACTGTTCTTTACTGGGTATGGTCACAGCGTAGAGAACTTGAATCGTCTGCGACATCGCAGCTCTGTCTTCTAGTTCTTTGACAGGTCCAAAGCTATACCTGTGTGAATGTTGTGGCAGTCTTCGACATTTGTCGATCGGGCAGCTGATATTTGATCGTGTGTGTGTGTGTTTTTTTTACCGAACTTCTCTGTCTTTTGTTTTGTTTAATGTATATTTTTTTCCCTCCATGTAGTGTATATTACAATGTCCACGTCGTGTAGCGTTTGGGGTAGGGTCCCCGATCCTGTGACTCGCTCACTGGCTGTGTGTGTTAGCCAGCCGCTGCCCCGCCACTGTGCCCGGCGGGTCAGTCACAGCCGCCTAATGCCTGCGACAAACCCTGGCAGCGAGTCTGGAAAGCTCTGTACGACAAGCGAACAGTGTTAGTAAAGCAAAGCAAAGCAAAGCACGGGGAGGAAAGTATGTGGGGTTTGAGTCAGGGGGGGGGGGGGGGGGGGGGGGGGGGGGGGGGGGGGGGGGTGGGGGGGGGGGGGGGGGGGGGGGGGGGGGGGGGGGGGGGGTGGGGGGGGGGGGGGGGGGGGGGGACCGGTAAAGCAGGCTGATGAAATCCCAGGTTGATCCTCCGCCGCCGCCACCGTCCGTCCCCTACCTTGCTTCACCAGGCCCAGGCCAGGCCGACTAGCGAACTACAGCCCTGCCCGCCGCAGTGTCAGGCTTTAGCTGACCGGGCAACAAGTAGCCGGCTGAAGACTGGTAGGGGGCCACTTGGCCTCACGACCTCCGGCAAAGGGTCTGACTACCTCCCTCCACCCCTCCCCATCCCACGCCACCCCCCCCCCCCCCCCCACCTTCACCCCACTCCCAAAGGACGGCAGTACCACGGGAGACAAGTAATCTCCCGTGTTGGGTGAAACGTGAAAGGCTGTGTCGGGGGGGTGTGCGGGGAGTGTGTGTGTGAAGGGGGGGGGGGGGGTGAGGAAGGAAAGGAGTGGCGGGATAGGGGGAGGGGGAGAGGGGCCTGGGGGTATAGGAGTGTGTTAGGAGAGGGGTGTGTGGGTGGGTAGGGTGGAGGCGGGAGAAGATGGGTGGGGGGAGGGGGGGGGGGGGGGGCTGGTGGTAAATACCTATCCCAGTCCTTGCAAATCTCCTATCTCAACACTTAATCTGCTTGTGAAGGATTTAATAGGTCTTCACTTCCCCTTTCTCCGCTTCATCCCCTCCTCCTCCGCCCTCCCTCCCCCTCCCCCCTTCCCACCCCACCCCCTCCTCTCTCTTTCTCTCGTTGTGGAGGGGTGGGATTGTGCTACCGCTGGTTCCTTCCTATCTGAGTTGGAAGAATGGGACGCCTGCTGCCATTGAAAGGATCAAGATTCTCCGACCTCCCACCCTACCCATCCATCCTACCCCCCGACTTTCCACCCCCAGACACCCTCTTACCCTCCCTCTTTTCCGTGTAAGGATACCCACAAACTACGTTTTTTCTTTTCTTTTTTTTTTTTTTTAAATTAAAAAAAAACAACTCGGGCTCAACTTGCGTGTGTGTGTGTGTGTGTGTTCGTGCGTGCGTTCG
This sequence comes from Conus ventricosus, assembly GCA_018398815.1. NCBI lineage: Eukaryota > Metazoa > Mollusca > Gastropoda > Neogastropoda > Conidae > Conus > Conus ventricosus. Next base: position 63,028,573 of record CM031620.1, on the reverse strand, counting down.
TGCGTGCGTGTTTAACTCGAGGTTAAGACTCAAGTGGTGTTTACTAGTTTCTACGGGGGAGGGGGGGGGGGGGGTGATCTGTAAGGACACTCCATGGTTAGGAGAGGAGCAGGCGGATGTTTGGAATTCGGGATGAAATGAGGGAGGTAATACTTTCAGAAAGTTTTATTTCATTTGGTTTCAAAGTGAGGCGATTGCAGTCAGAAATCGAAACAAACTTAAAAGAAAAAAAGAAGCAAAATTTTATCCAGTGGAATAGTATTCTTTTTAAGTTAGTGTTCTTTCAGTTTTACTTGTTGAAAGGTTATGTGTCGTTTTTTTCTTCTTCTTTTGTTTTCGATAATTCAGTTTTACTTTCGTAATAGGGAATGTGTTGGAATTGCCTGTGTAAATAAGATGCTGGGAATGATTGGTAGGTTTACTGGTCCAGTAAGTTATTGTTTACGGCTGTGAATTTCTGCAGCGGTTATTTATTTATTTATTTTTTTTTCGAGGCTAAGTTATTGATCGACTGGAATGAAAATGGAGCCATAAATATAAACTGTCACTCGTACAAATCTCAGTATGGATTGTGAAGTGTTGTTGTCACAGTACAAATCTCAGTATTAATTGTGAAGTGTTGTTGTCGTACAAAT